>JAHXMU010000014.1:3157436-3248537 GCA_019455685.1 Philornis downsi
AATCAAGATTGATTTTTATTTTTAAATCAAGATTGATTTTTATTTTTAAAAATCAGAAAAAATCCTATTTTTTTTATTTTCTCAGACATGAAAATATAAATCAAAATTATAGGTATATATAGGTTTCATATTTATAAGGCCACTCATAAATTTGCTTTATTTGTGTAACGGTACATTTTTTGTTGCTATGACATTTTATCAAAATACTTGTACGATGCACGCAAACTTTGGGATTTTTGCAGATAACGGTACTTTTGTTCTTGCGGTAATTTTGTTTTTAGTGAGTTTCACAATTATAATACCTTCTTCCTTCTGGTTTCTCCCATACAAATTGACAGTTTTTAAAAAAGTGAGTTTTTCCCCTGATCCATAATTCATAGATTGTAGCCACATGCAGCGTCCTTTGTCTTGCTCTATAATTCTTCGTAAAATTTTAGGAAATTGAACTGTTAACCATACCCGGTAAATCGGTTAAATAATCGATTTAACTCATGTATTCTTAGATTCATATCTTCTATACGGTTACACTAAATTTAGTCAAATCTTTTACACATTGAGGGATTAATTCAGTAGTACCTGAAAATGAAAATGGGCCGTATAGTCACAAACACTTTCATGTGTATGTACGATATTTCCCTCCCAGGGTATTTTTGTAATTAAAATCGACCCAATAATCGTTATTTGACCCTGCTTTCTACGAGTTTTTGAGTTTTTAAACTTTTTGAGACCGACTTGAAATCATTCCTTTTTAAAACCTTGTTTTTACATCTCGCAATTCCAAACGAGTTTTATGGAGTTTGTTTAGCAAATATTACTATACAATCTTTCGAAGTATTCTTAGGTAAAGTTTCTAAATCTGAATATAAATTTTTGAAAAGAATCCGTTACAAGTCGAATCGAAAATCACAACATATGTGATTAACATGAAACGGGAAACATATCGCCTACATTAAGTTTGTGCGTAAATTAGTTATTAGTTATGACCAGATTACTTCAATGTTATAAAATTCAATTATGTGGTGAGATCCAGCATGTTTGTTGTTGATGTTAAATTCTGCGTTTCCTCGTGTATTAAATGAATAAGTATCTTTCCCACATGTGAAAATTCAATATACTTCTAGAGCATTTGGAAAAATTCTTTATGCTTAAGAAGCTGCAGCTTTTCATCCAAATTAGGACTTTCCCAAACCGTCCTAAAAATTTAAAGTTCATTTCCATACAATATATGAAAATATATTTCAAATAAAAATTAAAAAATCGACACAAAGATAAAATATACAAACCACATAACACTACAATTAAATACATTCAACACAAAATTTTGGGTTTACGACGTAAAAGACAACTAACAATTGAACAAACATTAATGTCCAACAAACCCATTTACCGCAGATGGTGCAATGATAAATGTGAATTATTTATAGAAAGATGCTTGTAAGTAAAGCATATCTATTTATTTGCATCGGGGCATGCCATTTGATATAGGAATTGGACAAGAGTTCTGGTTGGACGTCCAGTCATACGATCTTTCAACAAATATGGTATGGTTCCATAATGGGTAAGCATACCAACGCCACGTATATCTAGATGAGCCCAATCCACACATGGTACAAATTCCTAAATGACACACGGAGGAGCAATATTGAAATTAAGACCAAATATTTATTTTAAAGATACACTTCCAAAAGCAAACCGAACTTACGTGTAAGATAGCTGCTGCCATACAGCTTGATGCAGGTCCTTCGCCATTATTACTGATGTCGAAGCTCATATTTTCTGTGTACAATAAGGGATAAAATCAAGCTGAATTCCAATATTAGCTCATGTAATTGCCTACCTGTCACCAGTCTTTTATAATGGTTCCACAACGGTAAGCGCCACACGCGATCGCCGGTGAGGGCACCCGCCTTTTGGAACTGCTTCCATATGTAATGGGAGTTGGAGAATATTCCAGTGGCACCACCACCTAAACCCTTCACAACACCTTTACCTAAAGTGGCAACGTCCACTACTAATCGAGGTTTATAAGTTGTCTGTGCATACAAAAGAGGGTCGGCCATGACAACAACGCCAGCTTTGTCTGTATCCTAATGGAATGAATTACATTGAGTAATGCTATGGTTCCTGTAGAAATTTTAATAATTTTACTCTTATGGCTAGAGTTTTTCCATTAAGCAGCGTCACCACATCTCCTGGCTTACATGCCATACCGGAGGGCATATTCTCACACAAAGGTATCACGGCCGAAATATTGATGGGCAAAGACAAAGCTGCAGCGGCCCTTATTGCAGCAACACATACGGCTGCACCAGCCATTGAACCACGATATTCATCCATGTCTTTACAGGGACGTAAACAAATGCCGCCACTAAACATGAATTAATGTCTATAATATTTAATACAATGAAAGGTGTGGTTTTTCCTACCTATTGAAGGTCACGCCTTTTCCTAATAGCAATATTGGTTTATCTTCCGGAGCTGTTCCACAATAGCTTATTTCCAACAATACGGGCGGTTCACATGAACCTTTTGCTATAGTTAAAAATGAATTCAAGTGCTGTTGTTCGATCCACTCCATGGTACGTATTTCTACTGTAACGCCACAGGGACACAAAGCATCCACCGTGGCCTGAGCGAATGTTGTCGGTGTCATTTGATTTGCAGGGGCATCGCTTAAACGCCTTGCCAAATTTTGTGATTCCGCTTTAAATAATCCTCTAGTCCAGGCATCAATATCTGGTGAATCGTAGAGTTCTAATTTAGGAACTAAAGTACGATTTTTCTTTTGCTTGTTGTCGTTGTATCGCCACACGGCCAACGTGCTACCTTCGGCGGCTTGTTCGGGATATTCCATGGAATCTATAAAGACTTCGGAGCAACCTTGCATTTGGAGGCTTCGAGCACCGACTCCAGAAGCAATACGTGCATTTTCCTGTAATAGGAAACATGTACGAGCTGGTTCGATTATAAAGATCAACCGTTATTGCATATATAAGGAACTTTTTGATTTGTCTATATTTTTCATACAATTTCACACGCTTATTGCTAATATCTCGAAAGTATCGTCTGTATTTTGGGATTTAACATAAGAGGTCACTTTTTTATTTGAGATAACCTAATATGTACAAAAATGTTAGTGTGGTGACCCCCTTTTTTCAGCTTACCATGCCTTCATCAATCATTTCCAGCTCATTAAAACCGGCTCCTTCGCGTCCCAAACCAATAACAGCGACTGATCGATACTCTTGATCAATATTATTAAAAACCTTTCCTCTGCCCAACTGACCCGTAATATTACATCTACGAATCCAACGACATATACCAAAAAAAGTACGAAAGTAAGTTAATTAAACAGCTTTTGAGCTACTTCTAAAACTCACTCTTTGATAAGCTCTGAAACTTTGCCTTGGACGCGATCGTCAAATTTTTCTCCGCTGGTTGTGAGTTTGGGATCCTTGTCCCCTTCTTTTTGGTATACGCCAACAACCAGGCCTTTCTATAGACATAAGTAACAAAAAAAAGAGGAATTTAACGAACCGCAATAAAATTTGCTTGTTTGCATCCTTACCGTCACTCGTGGATCCTCATTTGCATAATAACGGACATTAATATTGCTTGTTTTATATAATTTTGACGTGTTATTATGTCGAAATAATGATCTTGCGAGCCAACTTGTTAAACGCAGTGAAGACATTTTGCACTCACAACTGCTTAAAATAAGATTTTTTTAAATATTCCCTTTTTACAAAATTTGATAAGCGTAGAAAAGTTTTGAAAATGTTAAGTAAAAAAATAATTTTTAATATTGACACAATTGTGTAGATTCCAAGGCCTATTGTGTATAGGAGAATCCGATATGTTCTACAGTAGATATCATGGATTGATTTTTTTTTAAGATTATGCGTATTGAATATGAGTCATTCGATATGACTAAACAGCGAAGTGGAAAAATGTAATAAACTTATGCTTTCTTGTGAAATAACAGCTTCACAAATCTTAGGATTTTGGCAGATAACGCAAATTTTGCGTTGTAATTGCTTTAGTTATCGCAACTTATCAAAAATGTATATTTGCTAGCCTGATGTATATTTTGATGATGATTTAACTTATACGTATATAATGAATCTTTTAGAATGTTTTGTCAACGTTTCCTTCGTAGTAATAATTTTGTCAAATATAAAGATTGTTTATGAAAAGACCAGTGCATAGAATTTAAGCAATGTTTGCACGAATGCCTTTATTTGTACTGATTTTAGGATGTTTGTAAGTCGATATTAAACTTAAGTGCGCACATTTCATTGCAATTAGTATACAAACAGCAATGGCTTAGGGCAGCATTTAATTTCCACCATATTCATGTTCCTTCAAACATAGTTTCTGATGGTTGTGGATTACTTTTCAAAAATATCAGATAATTGTCCTCTCTACCGGCCAAAGTAATGCTAGCTCTTGACACATCTCCGTTAATTTGTACTTCAAAATTAGACTCCGATTCTGTAATTTCCGGCAAATGTGTGTTAACATCGTTGTGGCAGGTGTGAAATGATTGTTGAGATATATGGATATATGAACACCACAAAAAAGATTTGAGCGTTCTGCCCATATAACGTATTGAATTGATATAATAATGTTCCTTATGCGTTGAGGAACACTATTAATGTTTAGTTGATGCAATCTTCTTTGTATAGGTATATTTCGGTCTTACTTATATAACAAGTTTTGAAGTCATTCTTGCTCCAGCTCTTAGACAGGGATTATAGTTTTTCCATCTTACTTTCTGTGACCGAAATGCTATTTTTGACAGCGCATCAGATTCTTTTTTCCGATCTTGGATGTTCACTCATATTGAGTCCTCAAATTTTTTAAAGTGCTGATCCATACAGTATTCGTCCATGAATTTGCGAGTAGTTTATAATGGTTCTAATTTACAGTTTGTGCATGACATGAAATGTTTGGGAGTCTTGTTAGATGACAAGCTGCTGCACATTAATCACGTTGTTTTAAGTGTTAACTATGCATTGATGCAATTATACAAAACTAATTTGTCGCTCCCGCTGTATGTGAAAAAGCAACTGGTTCATGCCCTAGTTATGCCAAGTATTATGCACTGCTTAGAGATATACTCTGCTACTAGTCAAAAATATATGAAACTCCTTCAATTGTCTTTGAACAGAGCTGTTCGCTACATCTTTTCCCTCAAGAGACGTGTACATATATATAACACCTTTTGTGATTAAATTTCTGGGATGTTTATGTCCTGCATTTATCGATGTACGATTGTTGTTACGTTTTTACAGATTATATTCTAACAATGTGCCGGTTTCCTATATGAAACTTTTACATTTTGTCATTCCGTTCGTAGAACGCAATTGTTTATCCCCAAACTTTGCCATCTTACAGCACGATCTTTTAATGTAAGAGTAGCTCGTAGCTATAATATATTCCCAAATGAGCTTAGAAATTTAAATGTATCATACGCAATATTTCGTAATAGACTTATCTCCCATTACGAGTGATATTTGTTAATTATTGGTATATTTATTGGTTGATATTAAAAATATGATTTTATGTGATCAATTTTTACTTTTGCACTTTAATTTGAGCGTCATAGGTTATAGTTTCTAGTTAATTTGATGTTATATTCTAAGTTATATTTTGTTTTTGTTTTTCAATTCAAGTAGTATTTATTTTATGCATTTTGTAATTTGCTTTATATTGGCCAAAAGGCTTTAAATTACAAGATTGTTCAATAAAATTAAATGAAATAAATGAATTTATTACGCACGTAAATATTATTTTTTATTTATTTATTTCTGGCTTGTAATTTAAAGCCTTTCGGGCCAATTATAAGTAAATTACAATATGCAACAATTCGTCATAATAAAAATTAAATATAAAATTTATAAAAATATAATATGACATATAATAATATAATATAACATTATGATTGTTGAAGACAAAAAAAAAGTATGGGAAAAAAGACTAATTCAAAAGTTAGAAGTTAATCGGAATATAATCTTGAAATATAAGATAATCGGTATGTAATAAAGGCTGCTCGCAGTTTCATTGAAAACAAAATTTTACAGTAAAGTCTGAAAGTGTTGAACGTGCCTTTTGTAAGAATCAGGAAATAATTTAAAACTTTTTAAATGGCTTGGTAGTAAATTGACATGAGTGTGGTTATTTTAGGAATAAGAAGCTGCTTATTACGAGTGGAATGTGAAAAATTAAATGAATTAAAAAGAAATTGAGGACTACACAATCGAACAACTTTATAAAATAACAGCAAAGACCTAAAATCTACATAATTTTTAAAACTACAACCCAAGAAACGCTTAACATACGGTGTTATATGAACACGACGCCTCAGTAAGTATAAATATCTCATAACTCTATTAAACGCCATCTGAACTTTCCTCATATTTTGTTTATTAGTGCCACTATATAACTCTAAACAATATAGAATACTAGGCATGATATAAGCATGAACCAATTTCTCCTTAATCGATCTGGGCAACATTAAGTCGGTATTATAAAAACTTCGCAGTGAATAATTTAAACGTCGGACTACATTATCCACATGATAGTTAAAACTTAGTTTGTTGTCTAAAAGTACTCCCAAACAATGTACACTGTGGACCACTTCAATACGTGTGCCACGATAAGATAAATTCAGGTTTAAATCACGATTAAAAAAAGCATAGCTTTTGTTTTTGGAATACTAAACAGGTCATTCAAGTACAAAATAAAAAGTATTGGGCCAAGTACCGAGCCTTGAGGAACACCGCTTTGGACAGGTAAAACAGAAGACAACGAATCATTGACAACAACATATTGACTCCTATCGTATAGGTATGATGAAATCAATTGACAGGTATTAACGTCGAAATTATAATTAGTGTATAACTTATTCAACAAGACACCATAATCAACACGATCAAATGCCTTTTCTAAATCCAAGGGTAATAACACAAAAACTTTTTGACCATATACTTCTTTCCTTATGGTATCTGTAAGACCAATAAGTAGTCCAGTGGTATTCCTATAACAGTCATTCAGCAACGACTCACTTTCAATGAATCGCAATAACTGACACTTTAGTATGTGCTCCAAAATTTTTGACAATATGGGAACTAATGAAATTGGTCTCAAATTTTCGAAATCACTGGAATCATTTTTCTTTTTAATTGGGATTACCTTAGTTAACTTCCACTGAACTGGAAAAAAAGATGTCATTATGATCGTGTTGAATAAGTTCAAAATATGGCATGAAATTAGTGGAAAAATTATTTTCAAAAATTTCAATGACAGACCATCTGCCCCTGGAGCATTAGACTTAATAGAAGAATACGCAGACCACAATTCATCGAAGGTATGGGATACGTAGTTACGTTCAGTTGGTTGCCAACAAAATGTATGTTAAGTTGCTCAACGTCAATATTGTCAAAATTACCTTGATTGCAAGTATCACCTATCAAGCCATTCTCACTAATGCGATTCCACAGTGTTTTAACAGAGACAGTGTTTTCGAAAAGTGCAGCATGCACCTCAATTTTCAGTTTTCTACTGACACTTTTGCAACGATTTCTGGCCCTGCAATAAATTTTCCAGTTAACATCATTGGCATCATTAATATATTCAGCAAAAGCTAAATCACGTATTGAACGGAGGTAAAGAATTTGTGGCGATGAGTACCATTTATCATGCGACGTACATATCTTTTTCTTTTTAAGTGGTATAACAGAATGGACAAAGGACAAACCAGCCATAAGTATATTTAACTGACAATCAACATCACTTGTAGCATACATATCTGAAAAATCAAATAAGGCAGTAGTGCTACTCAGCACTTCTGGACTTACTGACTTATAATCATAAAACTCAAAAACATTTTTATCTTTACGTTGAACTTTAACATTTAAAGAAACAAAAATAAAGGCGTGCTTTGAAATAATAGGACAATAAAACTGATCCAAAAATTGCACGTTGGCAGGGTGAGACATTAAGAAAAAATCAATCAAGAAAGATGATTGATGAACTACATCAAAGTGTGTTGGCATGATGTGATGATGAACAAAAATGTTTATCCTAGCGCATGTCTCCCTCACCTGACTAGAATGTCTCATATCAAATAAATTCTTATTGAAGTCACCCATAATACAAATGTCAGTATATCTTTCTATTACATCGGATATATCATTCTCAAAAGAGTTAAAATCTCCATGAGGTAAATATACTACACCAAACAATAATTTACGACCACCTGACAACACCTCAATAAACAAGCTCTCAACTACGCCATAGTTACTACTTTTATATACCACCCTATACCTTAAATTGTTCGAAATATACATAGCTACACCACCGCCTCTCTGAATCGGACGATCATTTCTGCAGCACGATCATTTCTGCATTTCCGAAACTCTTATACAATTCGAGGACGTAGATGGTTTGAGCCACGTCGAATTATTTTTATAAAGCCCACTCCATTGTGATTTATTTACTCAAGAACCAATAACATCGGCGTGACAAGCAAAAATAAAGTCACCAAATGTTGCATCCAATACAATGTCAACAAATTACTAAAAATTTACTTTCAGCAGTGACGATCTAAAATTACTTTAGTATATTAATAATTTTTCAATACAGGAGGCTGGTTTTGTTCAAAGGGATGGTAAATAAATTTTATACATATTGATAATGTCTTTCATTCTGTTATTTGTTTTTATTTAGTTTATTTCTGAATTAATCCAAAAAGACAATTTTATATTAGAATAGTATTGTACTAATTAATTGCTTTGTATAATTTTGGCACAGTTGTGCTGCATCTGGAGACCCACAATGCGTTCAGTATTACTCATGATTTCGTAAATCTAATATAGCCTTATGTTCTTTTCAAATATTTGCGGTACGTATTATCCATTAAATAGTCAACGCCATGATCTATGGGATGTACTATAAATGGTATTGATGACAAGCCAATTGCTGTGGGTAAATATTTAACTATTTTCTTGTGAATTTTGGCCTGTTTGAGTAAGCGACCGCTGAAGTATGTGATTCTGTAAAAGATAACATTATATAAATTAGTTGGTTTATAAAAGCAATCAATATTTAATTTGTATTTTAGGATGGGGCTAAGGAGTCCTTCAATTAAATTCTGCTCTTAACACATAAACATAAGTTTAAATATTTATTCATAAGTTGCCATAAATTTAGAAATACCGAAATTGCTAATATTTTATACGTTTTTCCCCATACATGTTTTTATAACACACAATTTTTTCATACTGTAATATAATAAGTAGCCGCACAATAGACATTAAGTCCACAGGAATCAAATGAAAGCGACGTGGCATCTATATCGTATATTTTTACGACTTTTCTGACTTAATACAATATTCAAAAAGTACAAGTACTCTTCGAATTTTCCTAAATTACTTTAAAAATGATTGTATTCTAGAATATATGTACATCTGGGCTCCTCCCTATATTTTTCTATCAGAATTTTTAAATTTCAACAGAAAAACGTCTATGAATTCTCAAAAGTTTCTGAAACTCAAATAGTTTCTTTATTTCAAAAATGTATGTTGCAGTTTTAGAGTAATTTGAAAACAAATTTTTTCATTTCGTATATATTTATTAATCAGTCAATGCGGAATAAACGAATAGAGTTGTGACGATTATCAGTGAGCATTTTTGTATGTTTATACAGAAAATTATTGCAAAACACTAGAGCAGTAACACTACAGATTCTGCTTAAGTCGGTTCGGGAAGATTGCGAAATTTCTTAAACTAAGCGCAAATTATTTCATAATCTTGCAAGGTATGCAATTTTATTGGAAATGTGTTGCGGTTATAACTACATAACACGGAAACTATCTCAACTGCCGTATATAATCGTTCTTTCCCCGTTCCAAATAGTTTCATTTAACACAATCGATTTTTTGTTTACCTATTTATAGTGAAGCCGGGTATCATAACCGATGCCAGCATTTGCCAAAGGAAAACATCGGCCGCTGCAATACCCACATTGGTCAATGAAGAACCATGTTTGTACTCTTTATAGGATTTATCCGCTGTGTCGGCACACACATAACCGGTGGCAATCACATAACTGGCAGTGACTACTTTGGAAGGCACTAAGCGGCGAAAAGCTTCTCCAACTTCGTTAGAATAACCTAAAATAATAGAATAGTCCCGAAGTTCAACATTTTCTTTGGCAGTTGAATTTATGAATGAATTTTGAATTGAATTTACCTAAGTAACGCACCCATGTATCGCGGTAAAGATCTTTCTCCTTTTCCATTCTTCAATTGTGCTATTGACTACAATTGGTTTATTGTATTATGTAATTTTTTAAATTTGAGTTGTGGCTTTAAATTTTCGCCTGTTTCATTCTCATTTTATTTGATATATCAAAATCGCCACTTCCGTTTCCGCCGTGCGTCGCTATTGAGTTGTGCAATTAGAGCCCAAAGTGCGCCAACACATTAACAATGTGAACAAGGAGCAGTTAATTCTCAACGCATCTATTTGTTTCTGCGCTGATAAGCAACGAGCACAGTAAGTTTACTAGATCGAATTCATAAAATCCACCTTTGGATGAAGTAATTGTCATCGGACGAATGACAAGGGGGAATGTTTATTGTTGATCAGCTGATTCGATTGTATGAAATCGTCAATTTATTACGCCCCCCTTACACAGGGTTGTGAATAATCGACGTGAGTATGTAACTACTCAAACGAGAATGATACGCTCGAAGTCGTGATTTTATTTAATAACTTGGTAAGCGAATGTGTAGGCTCACTTTCAAGATTACCTTCAAAGATAATATCGAAATAATTTTTGAAAATGAATGGGAAGCGCAAAAGACATTTGCATTTGATTATTTCAATATTGCACAAAAAACATATACGGTGCACAGTGTTCCTTCATATAAAAAGGGATTTTTTTACTACATACTGATTGGAATGAATGAACGTGTAAATATTGTGTATTTTCGTTTAAGCTTTTAAATACTCGGTATTATTCGTAAAGTTTTAGATGCCAGATATTTTGTATGAAGATAGAAATATATTTTACGATATACATATACGAAGTGTTTCAAGTTTGTATGAGCTATTGCCTAATGTGGTAGGGTGGTAGCATTCGTTAAGTACCCCAAATGTTTTCCACAAAAGGGGCCAAAACTGTTTCAAAATCTACCTATACATTTTTTTTTTTCAAAATCTATCATAAAATTGCTTCAAGCGTTTTAAGCACTATAAAATACTTTTTTTGAACGTAACTGCAATAATTGTCATATATCATGTAAAGGCTGGTATTGATATCAAACGGAGTTTCTTTTGAAAATTTTGCATTCATCTCTTTTTGAGTTTTGCATTTATTTACTACAATTCGTTTTTTCCCCGATTTGTCATTCATCTCATGTTGTTTTAATAGATTTGATGTGTCAAAATTCCTGTACCAAAGAATTTTCAGAATGAATCTTCAATGATTATTACAAACAAGCCTATTTTTGTCTTAAACGACAAATTTTCCGGTTTTATATTCCGTTTGTCTATACGCAGGTATTATTGTGCAGAACAGCATAGAAGCGAGGATGAACAAAAAACAAATGACATGAATTAAAAATGAATTTATTGTAATTTTTATTTAACTTATTGTTATTTACTCATTGTATCAATTTCTGTATCAAAACTTTAGCCTATTCTAATGAGGCCAAATGTCAAATTTTTCACTTGCGTATTTCGTTTGAAGACAATGCTGCGGAATGGTGACGGAAAATCTGTACAGGTAGAATTCCGTTTGCAGAAATTGCCTGCAATCTATATGGGAAATCGAATTCTAGCCTAAACACAAAATAATTTGCTATGAATTGCAAAACACGTAAAATAAATACTACACTAATTAAAATTTGAAAATTTAGAAAACAAAAACAAAATATAACTTTGAATATAACATAAAACTAACTAGTAGCTATTAACTTATAACCCTTAAATTTAAGTGCAATAAAAATAGGCGAAATGAAGGGAAATAAAAATAATAAGAAAAAATTAAATATTGATTGATATAGGTCAGTCAACTATCAAAAGTTTTTTTAGTTCAAGCATTCCAACTACTTACTGAATAAGAATAACTTCAAAATAATCCTTTTTATTAAGGACCCTTGGTTTAGGTATACCTAGGCACTATGTTACTTTCACAAAGATGCAAGTTATTGTAGCATTACTTTTCCCAATGTAGAGGAAATTTCATACTTGACAATTTCCAACTTCGTTTTTGTTTATCGAGCCAGCGTAATTTTGTTGTTGGTTCTCATATGATTACATTCAGTAAACGCTATTGTGAATGATTTTGCGCTTTGCGTTGGAATTTAGGTAGCCCTGAAATCTGAGAAAACGTCAAAAAGAAGATGAGCGCATCATTGTAATTTTTTGTTTTTGTGTGAGGGCAAAATTTTACGTCTTGGAAGAAAAAATATAAAGATTTATGAAAAACACGCAGTGAAAAATCGATAAAAGAAAGTAATAGCTAAGACGATACCATCCATAAGAACCTAGTCCTTGAAAAGCGCTAGAAATAGCAGAGGTATTGACATAAACGGTAAGGAATTGTTATGGGTCATTACCAACAATTTGTATGTTCTATACAATTTATTGCACCGTGCATTAGTCATTCCGCAACAAATGTTTGGGGCTACATCGAAATTGCTTTCTAAGTTCGTGTGTAGAAGTACAATTATAAAGGAATAACTTGCACAAAACTATCGAATTCAGTGATGTCATCCTAAGGAGTTATCTAAGCGACCATTACTACGCATTTCTCCTAATTGACCACTCTCCTTTTAGAGGGATTAACGTTAAAACTTCATCAATTTAAGTATCTATTTTTGTTTTTATTTTTAGTTATTTTGGTCATGGCAGCGGGCACCACATTACAGAAGGCTATCGACTTAGTTACCAAAGCCACGGAGGAGGATCGCAATAAAAATTATGCGGAGGCTTTGCGCTTATATGAACATGGTGTGGAGTACTTTTTGCATGCCATTAAGTGTAAGTAGTTACAATGGCGAATACTGTTAAAAGGTATATTTGTGTATTCGAGCTCCTGTTGTATTGCAGATGAGGCCCAAGGTGAAAAGGCCAAGGATTCAATAAGAGCCAAGTGTTTGCAATATTTGGATCGCGCTGAAAAACTTAAGGAATACCTAAAGAAGGGGAAAAAGAAGCCTGTTAAGGAAGGTGAATCGAGTTCCAAGTAAGTGTATTAACATATGCTTAAAGTACTAGCGTAGTGTAAACGCTGACAAACTGGCGTGAGTCTCTGGAATTCTTTTTTAGACTGCTTCCAGTAATTACTTAACTGACAAAAGTTCATTAGCTGTGGCTGCGGCAAACCTATATAAACGAATGTCCTCATACTAGTGAAAAAATCATTATTGCGAAAGAATATGCCTGATGTTTAAGTGTCCTTCGAAATAGAAACAGCTTGTTTCTTATGTAAACGTTTCTTGTATGTAAAAAAAATATCAGACGACATACAGATTGAGCTTTTCGTTGATCATAAAACCAATTTGGTGAAATTTATTTTCGAGGCGAAAACATGTTTCAAATAAGCGATTCGGTATCGACGCAACCCCCAGTGTAAAATTGAAAATGGTTGAAAACGGTTTGTGGCTTATACAAGTTGTTATTAGAGAAATTGTAGCACTATTGTGAAATTACACGAAATTTCACTAGAAATGTCGATTATTCATTTCATTATTGTAGGAGAATGCTCAGAGAAAGGTGGTCGTACACCATATACGCCTTTATTAACATTCGCGCCACGGACGGTAATAGGAAATTCTGAATGAAAAATTCTTATATGCGAAGATTGCTCAAAATTGTATGTGTTTGCACAGGAATAAGCAGACCTTTGCATCTTTCGGGTTTAAATATATAAAATTTTATGAGGTGTCTTCGAAATTATTGACAGCATAAGTAAATCAGAATTTCTTGAAATACTGGGACATATGCAAACAAGATTATTGGAAAAACTGTGTTTCAGGATGACAGCTGTCATACGACAACCACGCAACAGCCGCAGTATCCCTGGGATTCTCCTCTGAATTTCTAAAATATATAGGAAAGCATAAAAATTAGGAGAAAAATCTGAAATGTTTTTTTTTAAGATTTTTAAGTTGCATCTAAAGTGGTTTACGTCATAGTGTACAAAAAATTTCCCGCCTTAAACGAGAAAAATTGTGATTCATATAATTTTTAAGGTGGTATTATGTGATACTCAGAAGGCATCGACTATTCAATTCTTTTCTTCTAGAGCACAATAAAATGTGTTCTTTAAGAAAGTTTTCCATTACCTTTAGCAAAACAGGAAGAATAGGTATAGGTTTTGGATCTGAAAATGTACGATAGTTAAAATGTTATTAAATAGACTTAATAACATATTAAAAATATGAGGAAATAACATGTTCAGAAAGTCAACCTAAATGCAAAATGACATCGACTAACTTTGCTTATGCAACGGTGACATAATCGACACTAACGTATATAAAAGACGATGCAAAAAAAACCTATTAATTTCTACTAAATTCGTGTTTCCAGTAAAAAAAAAAATAGGAAATATCACTTTCAAATAAATGGTTTAACCGTTTCATCACCTCGATTAAATGGTAATTTGAAAAATAATGGAAATATGTTAGTAACGACTTAGGGTTGAAAATTTTAAACACATAACTTTTGAAGGTAGCCGAAAATAGATCCTGACCCAGAATAATTTGATGCTGTCGGCTATTTGGTAAAATTTTCGAGTAGTTAGATTCTCATAAAAATATACGTTTTCTACATAGTTTTTCGAAAGCGTTAGATCTTACACATATCTTTTCGACGATTGAATTTGTATGCGTTGTAAATTTTATTTATTCATTTTACGTATAATTAAAAACGTTCCGGCTAATTATATGTTAATTACAAAATATCATATACTCTATATATCATATACAACAACCCAATAATACAAATATAAAACATAAAAATTAAATATTTAGTCTTCAAAAATACAATGTGAGTTTAAAGATAATATGATTTGATGAAATGTGTATTAAGCAAATAATGACGTACACAAAATTAATATAGAAGATAGACGGTGTGTTGTGTGTTCGCCACACAATCGAAACGAAAATTTTCATTTCATTTATTCCTGTAATTTAAAGCCAATCCTGTAATTTAAAGCCATTTGCAAGTGTCGCAGAACGTACCTTTCGCAAGTATCGGGGCATAATTTGAAACAATTTAAAGAGCTTGATAGTAAATAATAAATTCTTTCTACTCTCAAAAAATGGAATGTACAAGATGAAACGAATTAACAGAAAATTGTGAATTACAAAATCGCATAACTTTATAAAAAATAACAAAGATATGAAATCGATGTAATTTTTAAAAGCGCAACCCAACAACAACTACACTATTCAAGATATAAGCATGAACCAAGTTCTCCAAATTATTATATTAAACAGATTTAGGCATCTCTAAATTAATGTTGCGAAAACTTCGAAATGTATAATTTAAACGCCGGAATACAGCATTCACACGAAAGTTAAAGTTTAGTTCGTAGTCCCAAACAATAATTGCTAAAATTATTATTAGTTGAGCTTAAGCATATGAATTTAGATTACCAATATTTATTTTATATACGTTTTTAAATTTACTTTGGAGGAGTATTTATTTTAATCTATACATATTGCGATTTGTTCAATAGTTCCCTCTAAGATTGCGAACTAAATTAATTGGAATGCTTTAACTACAAAACTTTTTTCATTTTGCCCATTTTTAGTGCACTTTAATTTGAGCGTTATGTTACTAGTTAATTTTATTTAATTTATTTTAATTTAATCTGTTTTTACAATATTCATTGCAACTTTAAGCCTTAAGTCTGATTTGATTACAATGTTGGAAATCAGCTATAGTAAAGTCGAATTTTTCCAAACCAATATAATGAAGAATAGGTTTGGTTATATCAATGTAATGCGCCCATTTGCTGCCCTGTGTTAAAATTCTCAGCTTATAAAGCTCTATACAATGATGTCTCTACCCCAAGAAATAAGTGTTCGTTGGGAAGTACATAGGTAACTATGCCTGCCGTTTTTATTCTTTTGGTCTATCAGTCTTAACATTTTGAAATTTGTTCGCATCATATGGATTTTTTTGTTTTTTTTTTTTTTTTTGTATTTATTAATTCATGTACAAGTATATATCAGATTAAAAATGACCTCAGCACCCTCAAGGTATGTTAGAGGCAAGTTGGGAAAAAACATGTACAAAGTAATTACAAATTTAAGTATTATTAAAAGTATAATTATGTATGAAAGAAGAGACAAAAAAAACATGTAGTGTAAAAATTATGCCAAAACATACATGTTTTGAATCCGTAAAATAGTCTTTAGGATTATTCCGCAATTACATAAGAAGCGTTTCATGGTTGTGTAAAAGGAAACTTTTTAGTTCACTTTTGAAGTGTGATATTCTATTTATTCTTTTCATATTAGCAGGCAAATTGTTGTACTCCTAAACTACCCATGTATTCAATGTGTTGTTTAGTAGTTTCTAATCTACATCTAGGTGTTCTTAGACTTTGTTGATGTCTTGTATACATAAACGATTGGTTCTGGGAAAAACTAATGGTAGGATAGCCAAAATTGTTCAAACTCTTAAAAACATACAAGAGTAATTGATGTTAATAAAGTCCATAAATAGGCAATATGGATTTACATACAGACAGATTTACATAGATACAGATAGTTGAATGAAAATTTGGTAAATTGTAAATTATTTTCAGTGCTTTATTCTGCATAGTTTGTAATGATTTCATAACATTTGTCCTTTTGTAGCCATATATTAACGCCATGTAATTTAGGTGACTTTGAATAAGTGCTTTGATAAATTAATATTTTAGTTTCCACCCTCAATTTGAATTTCATTTTGTATAATATACCAATAGCCGGTGCTATTTTTGATTTAGCTTGACTTATATGTGAATCCCAAGAAAGATTACTTTGCAAAGTAATCCCTAAGTATTTAATTTCATGGGTTTCATTAATTATATTACCATCAACTAAAACACTAAAATGATTATTTAATACATTGGCATGTGGTCTAAACCATCAATCTGGCATATTCAACTATTAGGGCAATATCCCGTTCCATGTTAATTTTTAAAGTAAAATCGTAACTATATGGATAAAATAAGCAAACGTCATCTGCAAACATAAACATTTTACCAACAAGGTTCAAATTACAAATATCATTAAAAAAATAGAAAATAATAACGGCCCTAGACAGCTACCTTGTGGTACTCCACATTCAACATTTACCATTCCACTTTTACAACGGTTTACTTGCACAATTTGCTTCCTATTTTGAAAGTAGTCTTTAAGTAATTCCAGCTCTTTCCGTACTATTCCATAGAATTCTAATTTCTGCAGCATTATTTCACGATCAACTAAATCAAAAGCCTTTGTAAAATCAAGAAATATACCTGCAACACCAACTGAACCATTATCCAAACCACTACATATGAAATTAATTCGTATTACAATTATATATATTACGAATTAATTCGTACCCCATAAATTGGTTTCATTTTTTTTTTTTCATAAATTTTTTCATTTTATCTAATAGATGAATTTTTGCATATTGTAATTTATTTATAGTTGGCCGAAAGGCTTTAAATTACAAGCCAAAAAAACAAATAAATAATTATTAATTATGTCGTTCTCGAGAATTCTTTATAAAGGTTTGACAAAGAGCGATGTCAAACATACAAGTAAGTAGATAGATAGAAAAAGGGATTGATAACATAAAATAAGGAAGTGAAAGGAATGTTTTTCATAGTGTGTTGCTCTTGGTTATGTAAGATAGGCAAAATCGCCATCTAACAAACATATTATAATTAAAATCTCAAACACCACATTAACTATTATTATGTATGAATAATTTAAATCATAATGTGAACACCACCGAATGGAAACAATTTGTTGCACTACTATTTAGCCCACAAAACCACAAAAGTTAACTACATAACTAATTATAAAAATCAACTGTGTGTCTAATCCAGCTTTTCTTTACTCGGATAAAAGGCATTTCTGTAAGAGTAGCTCGTAGCTATAATACATTGCCAAATGAGCTTAGAAATTTAAGTGTATCATACACAACATTTCGTAATAGACTTATCTATCATATGCAGTTGACGTAAGTGAATATTCTTTACATCTTACATCTTCTTTGACGTCTTAATGCTTGCATTTACGAGTGATATGTATTAATTATTGGTGTATTTATTGGTTGATATTAAATGTATTATGATTTTGTGTGATCAATTTTTATTTTATATACATTTTTACATTTACTTTGGAGCAGTATTTATTTCAATTTATGCATTTTATTGTGATTTACCAAAAAAAAAAAAAAATTATTTAATTTTTTTCATTTTTTTTATTTCCCTTCATATCGCCTACTTTGTGGTGCACTTCAATTTGAGCGTTATAGGTAATTAGTTACTAGTTAATTTAATTTTATATTCTAAGTTATATTTTGTTTTTCAAATTCAAGTAGTATTTATTTTATGCATTTTGTAATTTGTTTAATATTGGCCAAAAGGCTTTAAATTACAAGACTGTTCAATAAATGAAATGAAAAATTTATTGAATTGATACATTACTGCTGTTAACTATTCCACGTCCAATTAGATTGAGTTGCAACATTTATAACTACTCCATATTGTAAAAATCCTATTTATGATTAAAGACAATTGATTGCAGTAGAATAGATACAACGATAATCACTTCATATTAAATTAAATAGGTGGGAAATTGGAAACAGTACGCTGGACTGATACACATCCAAAACATGTAGCATATACATAACGAATGTATATTGAATTTGGAAAACTTTGGCAGAAACGGTGGTGATTGATTTTAAAGCGATGTAGAAAATAAAACCACTGAAAGCGAATCCACATAATTTTGAACAGCCGATCCCAGGAATCGTACTACATACAAAACGCTTATTTGATACATAGTCACGACACCGTTCTCGCAGTTTTACAATCTTTTAGGTAGAATGTATACTCTGGAATATCCAGTGTATGACTAGAAAATTTTGACTTTAGCCAAATCTCAGACTCCAATATCATCAAACGGAGTATTTGACTGACTTTAATTCGTCAAACTTTGCAGAATTAGCAGAAGGCCTCATACTTTGCTTGTTTAGATTTAGATGTGCCTTAATAGATACATTACGTGATCGTAGGGCAGAATTAATGTTCGCGTTCTTACTAATAACAGGAACAAACCAAATGACATCAAAACAAAATAAGATAATTACAATTCGGTCCGCAGTACCGAGAAACAATCGAATTAAAAATTTGCTTTTCTGAATATATGACATCTAATCGTAAGTGGCATAGAGATGAAAATATTTACTTAACAAAAATGAAAGAATGAGAAAATAAAGCGTTAAAGAATTAAAATATGAAAAAAACAATATTTTCTGTTTATAAGCAAGATACATTCATTGGTATCACAAACTATTTCCTAACGTAGTTACAGTCCGATGGTGCAATAGTTTTCTACAAATGGAATTTATGCAACCTGCTGCTGCCGCGGAGAATATTCAGGATTAGAGGCATTTTGCCATAATATCGCTGGAGTTACATAGCTTCGCAAAGTCTACGTTTTTTTTTGTGCTTACTACGCAGTTTTCTCAACATTGCCATCACCCACCATTATGTCATGCAGACTTAATGATTCGGGTTTTGAAATACTCCCCCATAATAGAATCAGAAATCAGTACGCTATTTGAATTTAACTATTTACATAACACTATGAACTCCACTGCTATTCACGCGGGAGTTACTAAGCCCTTTGCATAATTACCCAAGCAGCTCAGAACTTTCCAACTTCGGACAAGAATTCTCTGGCAATGCCATCAGACATCTGTTTGAGGAACTTAATGGGATACTAACACATGTGCCTTAGCAAGAGGCTTAAACTCAAATCTGCCACTTAAGCTCAAATTTAGCATAGTGGTCGTTGACAGTATCTAACTTAACTGAAATGTGTTATGAAAACATGAATGCAAATTAAGAAACTTAAGAGGTATACGATAGCGATAATGAACATGGCATTAACAATTTTGGGGTGAGATTTTAATGCTAAAATAAATATGGAAAATATTCTTAGTCCAACAGTCGGAAAATTCGGCTGCATGGTAACATCTCTGAAAACGGATTCACACTAGCGCATAAAATGGCAGTAAATGGAACCAGATGATGGCAGTAAATGGAACCCCATAAAGGTATTCACAAGGAAACTTGGCTGCGCCCTTATCATAGCACGAGAAACCAGAGTTGACCACGTGATAATAGATGGATGATATGCTCCAAGTGTCGTGGACATTATTGGCATTGTAGCCCTTTTTCGCATTGCAATTTTTTTCACTTGGCTACTATGACTGTTTCCTTTGCAAATTTGCAAAATGTTGTCATTTGCGTAATAGAAAGATTCTCTAACATGGCATTTAGCTATATTTCAATGTTGGCGATTATATTAAAAATTGTGAAAGGTGGAAGCTAATATCTTCCGCTGGAGGTAAAAAATTGTGTTATTTTCACAACTGAACCGCTCGGTTTCCGAGTTATAGACATTTTTATATTGTAGCGATTTTAAGACGCTTCATTTTTGGGAAATGCCAATTTTTTAATCTTCGAAAAAAAAAATATAAAATCATTTATATCAATTTCTTTACTTGATATACATTTTTTTCAGGGACGACAAAGACAAGAAGAGTGACAGTGATTCGGATGGTGAAGATCCGGAGAAGAAAAAACTACAAAGTAAACTCGAAGGTGCCATTGTTATTGAGAAGCCTAAGGTGAAATGGGCGGATGTTGCCGGTCTGGATGCTGCCAAGGAAGCCTTAAAAGAAGCAGTCATTTTGCCCATTAAATTTCCTCATCTTTTCACCGGCAAACGTATCCCCTGGAAGGGCATCTTGCTCTTTGGACCCCCCGGTACGGGCAAATCGTACTTGGCCAAAGCTGTTGCCACCGAGGCCAACAATTCAACATTCTTCTCCGTGTCCAGTTCGGATTTAATGTCCAAATGGTTGGGTGAATCTGAGAAACTTGTTAAGAATCTCTTTGAGTTGGCACGACAACACAAGCCCTCCATTATATTTATTGATGAAATCGATTCCATGTGTTCAGCACGTTCGGATAATGAAAACGATAGTGTCCGTCGTATTAAAACAGAATTTCTTGTCCAAATGCAAGGTGTTGGCAATGACACCGATGGTATTTTGGTGTTGGGCGCTACCAACATTCCATGGGTCTTAGATTCAGCTATTCGTCGACGTTTTGAAAAACGTATTTATATACCATTGCCTGAGGCGCACGCTCGATTGGTGATGTTTAAAATACATTTGGGCAACACAACTCACGTTTTAACGGAGTCGGATTTGAAGGAATTAGCTGGTAAAACAGAAGGGTAAGTAATTTTCCTTTGAAAAAGAAGATTTCTTTCACCAACTTTGATTCCTGAGAAATACGAATTAAGAGAAAAATACGAACATTCCTATGATGTAAATATTTTTACATTACATTCTCTTACGTTCAGATATTCTGGAGCTGATATATCAATTGTAGTGCGTGATGCTCTTATGGAACCTGTGCGTAAAGTACAAACGGCAACACATTTCAAAGTAAGTTCCTTCAAAATAACAAGTTACTTTACATTAATTTGAAATCCAATTCTTCAGCGTGTAACTGGACCCTCTCCTGTTAACAAAGAAGAAATATGTGACGATTTGTTAGTTCCCTGTTCGCCAGGTGATGCTGGAGCGGTAGAAATGTCATGGATGGATGTGCCCGGCGATAAATTATTCGAGCCACCTGTAACAATGGTAATTACAAAAAATATCTGTCTGGTAACGACTACACTATTGTTTTCCACCTATATTCTATCTTAGCGCGATATGTTGAAATCCTTGTCACGTACGAAACCCACTGTTAATGAAGATGATCTAATAAAGCTGCGTAAATTCACTGAAGACTTTGGCCAAGAAGGCTAAGAGGGACACGGAACAAAAACAAAACGGGTTTAAACGAAATATACATAATTAAACTAATTTCTCTATTATAATTAAGCTCTAATTGTTTTCTACGTCTTTATCTTGGCCAAGTTATTGTTTGTTTCCATTTTGGTTTCCGTTCCCCAATATGCAGGGAGAACCTTCATCGATTAAGAAGAAAAATTATGACCATTTCACTTTCCAAATTCGAGCCAGCAAATGCGATTCAAACTCATAATGCTGATTAATTAATCCATGCAGTGACAGACAACAAATTGATATATTTTTGTACTTTAGCCCCACAAGATGCAATCGAAAAGATATTGCCGAACCGAAATAGTGGGGAGTTTTTAGATAAACAAAACGAGATAATTAGCATTTTTTATGTATGTTCGATACTGCGTTCGTTTGTTATTTGTATAATTTATGTTTGCTTTAATTCGACCACACAACAGCAAATTTAGGCCTTTTCCATATTTGTAAAACAGTTTTTTCTATTAAATTTGAATAAAATTAAATATACATTATTTAGCGATCACAATAACTATAAGACCAAATTAAATATACAAATGTATTCTTTGATTTCATTTTTATTATTAAATTAAAAAAGATACAATGTAAGTAATATTCACACCATTGGTGCGTTTTAAAAGGAAGAAGAAATTCTTATTGAGTATTCTATTTATTCTATTTGTTTGAAAATTCATTGAGATTTCAACATTCGAAATTCTAATCACTTTCATTCTCATTGCTTCGATTATCTGCATCAACAGGTACATTGAGCATAGGTCTTTGTATGCCGTATAAAACAATCATTCTCTAAAAAAGAAGAAAAATGCGTAAATTTTAGTAGTAATTTTAGTAATCAAATAGCCTCAAATTGTTGTTTAAATTTTTAAATTTTTATGCTAAAGTTTACAACCAATTAGATCAAGTAACAAGTATATGGCTGGGTTTGTGGCAGATTTTTTCAAATGGAAGTTCTGAATGTTCAATAGATGATTTTTGTATTTAGAAAAGATATTCTGATTATCAATTGACGATCTCCGAATTTAGAAGGGAAATTGTGAGGTTACTTCATGAGATTTTGCTCAATATTCTTCATCGTGTGTCAATGTGTCAAACAAACGTCTTGATTGAATTAATTTTTTTTTTGATCTGATTTCTGTTTTATTAAGAAAAATGTTGGATTTAAGCATACAATTTCATTAAATTGTCAGCAAATGCAATTATAAGCGACTACAGCATTCGCTTATACATTGTTGTTGTTATCTGGTAAAGTGTTATTTAATTATGAAACATTGGGTGATATTTTAATATATTCTATACTGTATTAAATAAAATGTTTCTTGTATACTGGCTCTACTTTTGCGAGTATTTCGGTAACTCTTAATTATCTCAATCATCTTAAGATTAAAATTAATATAAACCCACCTACCAGTACATTCTTATTTGGACTTAACGGATATTGGAGATGAAATGGCGCTCAATGAAGGTTTCCAACTAGATTGCCAATTCACTAACTCAGACTTTAAAAAAGTGGGCAAAATGCAGATATATGAAGACCGTATCAACAATTTAAATCAATTTCCGCACTGCCGGTGGGTTGTTTTGTTGAAACAGAGTGCAGAGAATGGGTTAAAAAAAATAACGACTATGTGCCATTGAAAAGTTATATGATGGGCGTAGATGTTTAATACGTATTAAAATGTTTCTTGTATACTGGCTCTATCTGAAATAGAATAATACGGTTCACGGAATAAACACAAACAGATTTTATATACCTTAACTGGAAACGACTTATATTCGTCTATGAAAGCCTGTTAAAAAAAATAGAGTCGTTATCAGTAAATAGTTTTCCAGACCTATATTAGCCTTCGATATAGTTTATAGGTTGACAATGTAATACAAATTTATCCTTGTATTGCTTGTTTTGATTAAACTTGTAAGCCTGCTTTCCATGACATTCCGAAAGTCTTTCCGCAAGAACTGAGTTCAATATCAACGCTGGTAGTTATTTACCCTTCAAGAAGTTTTGCATCTTTGGCTTCAGAACTGCATTGGGACCTAGTATTTGAGATTTATGTATAATTGCTTCTGTTTAGGCAGCTTTGGCTCTATTTTCTAGGTTGGAATTTGTGGTATTATTCGTCCTGCTATAAAACGAAATACCGTCAGCGTTGAAGAAGTTGTACATTTTTTGAGTTTTAAGGAATTTCGCCAGCTTTTTCATCATCACATATAATGCACAGTGAAATTTGTTGGCAGATTTGTAGTTCGCATAATGTTCATGATTTGATCACCCCTTCAGATCTGCAATCTGTTAGCAATAGCAATAGAGTCACTCAGGTACTTGCTTCGATATATTCAGCCAGCGTTTTTGCATTCCTTCTTTCACAATCGCTTTCAGACAAAATAAAAAGCCTTCATCAGTCGCGGCACTAACGCCAGCGCCGCCACCAAATGAATCCACACACATTATTGATTTCGGATTCTCGTAAGGCTTTTGATTTTTTATTCGCGTCGAAGGTAATATCCCATTTTCATTTTATTACTTCTTATAAATATTACTCGTAAGGTATGCCAATATTATAGATACCAACCCCTTTATAGAGCCAGTTTCGTCTATTGCTTTTTTTATTCTTACCTCACACAGTTCCATATTTAACGAACATATCGATTGCGTGGTATCCTGATGCATCTGAATTTCATCCTTGGAAGCTACACGCACTTGTGGGTTTCCATCACTGCCGCTTTCAATGGCTATATTACCATCACGGGCCAAAAAAGCCATTTGAAAAGCATTCTCTACAGTATTCATGAAGTCATTCGGGTCAATTATTAGCTTATAGTAAGGAATGGGTTGACATCCATTTGAACGAAACAAATCACTGACTTGCTTGAGGATAATATTGACTTTCTCGGCGCCACGATCATCACGTTTCAATTGTTTTATCGTTTCTGGTTGTTTCTCCTGGGTCAGTGTGGTGCGTCGTCGTTGCTGACGTTCCTTAAGGACACGCTCTCTAGGTTCTACATCAATGGCGCCCAACATAGATGATTTCGTAGCAATGCTGCAGGACACACGAATAGCTATGTTCATGATATATTGCCAATTATCCGATTCATTGTTAGATATTAAGGCGCACTGTAGGAGGGAGGAAAAACGGACAAAACTCGTGAACACTTTCATTATTCAGCATTTACACTTCCTCTTTCTTACAATAGCATTCTGATACATGCCGTCATTAAACTCCGAATTGGCCAGCAGCAATCTGGACATAGATTCATGGGTGCTTTTTATGATCTGCGCGTCCAACACCACCTCGCTGGTATTCTCCAACTTTTCGGTAATTTTACTTTCTTTGTGCATATCATTGCAGGTGTTTATAAGTTTATCAAAAGCTTTACACATTTCACTGGACGATTGCGTTCCAATACTGTTATCTATTTTGGAAATAGGTAACGAAATGAAATGAGAATAAGTTTGTCTTCTTATGGGACGTCTTTTGAAAGTCTTACTTATGTTCGCAATATCTTCGTGTAATATCATGTATCGCTGTTTACGATCATTATTAGCCTGTGTTGTGCTATCCATTTCATCCGGCTTTATTTTGCAACAAAAAAATTACCATTAATACTGTTTACTGTAAACTATCAGATCCAATCGAAACGAAGGACTTGTTGCGAAACTACAAATGATAATAATATTGGTTGAATGGTAAATGCCGGCAGCAGAGTTCTAAGCCGATCAATAATAGTTAGTGGCGGCGCTACTAATTTTGATCAGTCGGCACCACCACATATCTAAAATGTAATTTAAATTTCGGCTTAAATACATTTTACTATATTCAAGCAGAATAGTTCTAACATTATTACTAAACAAATGAAACTAAAACAAAATCTCTAGATAAACGATATGCAAATTAAAACTATTAGACATGATGGAAATACATAAATATTGGATATGGTAATGCTGTATACACTTGCAGATTATCATAGACAAGAATTCATACAAATAAATTCTCGTATTGGGATGTGAAACTCTTCTGCCAGGGGAATACGTGAATAATCAAAAAATATGATACGAAGCAAATTCCACTCAATTTGGATAAAATTTACTCTCGAAACATATTGTTGCCAGGTGTTATTTATGAATTCTTATCTGTTTTTGCTTATGACCTGACTTTCCTTTCTCTATGATTTAAGCTCCTCTTTGCGATTGTGCTCTTCTGAACAAACAGTCGTTTGATGAACGTCGACAAGCGCGCAACTGTGGTGGTTGAACGGAATCGTGCGATAGCCTGACGAGTGTCCAAGTGCGAATCTTTTCGAAAGTTGGCTTTAACAAAAGTGAATAAGCCAAAAAATTATATATACAAAACAAGAAATATATAAAACGAAAAAAAAAATTGTGCGGTGAAAAAGAAATGATAACAACTCAACATCGACATTAACGAAGAAAAAAGTCAAGTGTTTCAAAAAAGGCTACATCACAAAAGGTGAACGTCGTAAAAATTCATAAGAAAAGGTAAAAATAATCATAAATATTAATAGCAACGGTTTTTATGTTTTGCTTAAACAAATCCACATAAGTATGTATTCCATTTAACCTTCCATGCGACGAAATATTGATGACTAGAAGACGAAATCGCTTGTACAAAACTGCTTAAATTAATTTGTAAACATTATGGAGGCCCTGACGAGCGCAAGAGTAGTGCGATGATCACTTTTATTTTCAGTTAGTCAAGATGCAGATTGTTCGGCAGACCGACGGACAGTTTGGCGGACGGACAAAGGCAATCAAGTTACTGAATACGAAGTTGTAACGTATTTATTTTGTTAGTTTGGTTTGTTTTCATCTTTCTTTTCTACGATGAGTGGGGGTTTTTGCTTTAGCCCGTTTTGAAGGTAACGTTGTGGTGTTTCTTTTTTTGTATTGTCATCACCGGGCTGTATTGGTAAGTCTTCATTACCCCATACGAGTACAAAATGCTAAAAGAAACTTAAAAAGTGATTCGTCCATTCAGTATAGTCCAATCATCATCCACTTACTTTGTCCTCCGCAATCTGCTTTTAATATTATTATTTTTGTTGTTGTTGAAGGATGGGTGCACTGAGAAAAAAATTGTATGTGAATTAACTGGGCCATCGTAAATTAACGATTAACTCAGCGATATCTTGAAACGGAATATATTAACATGCAGAAATTATGTTCCTTTGGTTAACCTGCAATGATGTGAGAAAACATTTCTAACAATCTTGAAAAACGCCCTTCCTAAAATGTTGTCCTAAGTACAGGGAAAAGAATGTGTCCAAAATTTCAAATGTAGAAAGTAAAGTTCCATAAGTTTGGACGTCAAATACAGCTCAGATCTTTGCATCGTGGACGGTGTATCGATTGGTCGTCAGATAAGTGTGCGTGGGGGCTAAGCCCATATAACAAGTATATCAATTTAGATCGTATTTGCAGAATAAAATAAAAAAATAAGATGAATTTTCAAATTTCGCGGGCTACGTATATTTGACTTTCGTCTTGAAGATATGTTGACGGTTTTATCCATATAGCATGTTCAGTTTGTTTGTGAGAGGTATAAATAAGACAAGTGTTTTGCGTGTTCGGCGATTTTCTGCTATCGAAAAAAATGTATCATAGAAGTTGCATAAAATTTTGTGTAAAAAATGGAATTAAGTGCTCAAAAACACTTGAAATGTTGACAGTGACACACGGTAAAAGTACTCTGAGCCAAAAAAAAAATGTTTACAAGTGGTACAAGCTTTTCACAGAAGGTCGAGAAGATGTGAATGACGACTCTCGCTCTGGACGCCTCACCACGTCAACAAAAAATGAAAATGTTAAAAAAGTGAAGAAAATAGTTATGGAGAATCGTCGAATCACAATTAGAGAAGTTGCTAAGGAAGACGGCATATCGGTTGGCTCATGCTATGCAATCTTTTCGAAAATTTTGGGCATGGAGCGTGTGGCAGCGAAGTTCGTTCCAAAACTGTTAGATTTAGATAAAAACAACGGCGCATGAGCATCGCTCAGGAATTGTTGAATGACGTCAACGATGATCCAGATGTGCTTGAAAGGGTCATAACCGGTGACGAATCATAGGTATATGGTTATGACATTGAAACCAAAGCCTAATCGTCCCAATAGAAGAGCCCAGGAGAGCCAAGACCAAAAAAAGCTCCCCAAGTTCGCTCAAATGTCAAAAGGTTTTGCTCACTGTTTTCTTCAAGTACCATGGCGTAGTGCATCAGGAGTTCTTACCACAAGGTCGTAATGCAAATAAGGAGTATTACCTTGAAGTTATGCGCCGTTTTGCTTGAAGCAATACGAAAAAACGACCGGAATTTTGGGGAAAATCATGGTTTTTGCATCATGATAATGCACCTGCTCACTCATCTTTGCTTTGAGAGTTTATTTGGCCAAAAACAGCACTGTTATCATGCCTCAGCCACCGTGTTTAACAGATTTGGCCCCTGCGACTTTTTCCTGTTCCCAAGATTGAAGAGATCCATGAAAGGACGGCATTTTGCGACGATTGAGGGGATAAAACCCGAATCGCTGAGAGAGCTCAAGGACATACCAAAAAGTGCATGTCAGAACTGCTTTGAGGATTGGGAAAAACGCAAGTGTATTATATCTGAAGGAGATAAAATAAAAATTGATGAATAAACAAATATTTTTTGAGAAAAATTAAAATTAACCTTATTTTTTGAACACACCTCGTATGTACATTAATGATTTGTTTATTAATGGGAACTTTAATGTAGAACGTTTTTTTCAAGGCTTGAGGAAGTGGCTGGTAAACATTACATTGAAAAGTTGCAAGTGGCACCTAATGAGAAAATTATCGAATTTGTCTCGATTATTCGTTCTATAAATTTATTTTAAACTAGCTGACCCGGCAAACGTTGTTTTGCCTTCAGCAAATGCTTTATCAATAGAACTCAAATAAATAACAGCGCCACATGTAGGCTGGTATGTTTGTCACCTACCATTATTTTATTCAATGTTAATGTGGTAAAAAAAAAATTAATTGCAAAAATCTCATCTCCAACGCCATCTATCACTTTAAATAAAACCTTTTAAACCTTCCGGAATACTCTATCAATAATTTAAGACCAAAATGAGGCAAATCGGTCCAACCGTTCTCGAGCTTTAGCGAGACTAACGCACAGCAATTGATTTTTATATATATAGATAACGTTATAAATTTATTTTAAATAACGTTATAAATTGACTATAAAAATGATAAAGCTATTCAAGACATTTCAAGAAGGAAAGTAGACAACTGTGAAATTAGTTGGACAATTGAGAAAATCAGGCGGTATTACTACTGGAAAAATATGACAAAAGATATAACTAGATATGTTAAATCATGTCATAAATGTCAGACAGTGAAAATCACGAAACATGTGACATGTGACATTAACATCCACACCCGTACAGACATTCAATATGGTATTTATAAATACCATGGGTCCATTCCTAAGATTAGTTGAAGGGGATGTACATGGAATCACATTGATATGTGATTTGACTATGTAGCTGGTAGCTATACCAAAGCCAGACAAGAATGTCAAAACCATCGCCGAAGCGATATTTCAAAATTGCGTTCTTATCTATGGTCCAATAAATACGTTATGGGTATTGAATATAAAAACGCAATATTGATTGAGTTATGTGTCTACTTAAAATTGAATAATTAATATCAACTGCACACGATCACCAAACTCTTGGTTCTATCGAAAGAAATCCGAACATTTGACGTGCTGGTGCGCTCCTACATATCTGTGGATATGAATGACTGGAATGAGTGGCTTAAGTTGTTGACGTATTGTTAATACGACACTGTCGACGGTACACAATTATTGTCCGTATAAGTTAGGTTTTGCAAAACTTCCAGACAATTTTTCACAATTTAACGAGTTAGATAGGATTACACCACAATACAGTGTAGACAATTACGCAAAATAAGCAGAAATTAAGGCAAAAATTAACATACGATAGAAGTATCATAGATTTTAATTTCAAAATAGGAGATTCAGCCCTATTGAGGAATGAGGCAGGTCACAATTTAGAACAATCTGTACATAAATTATTGTTAAGTTGTATAAAATATATTTATAATTAACGCCAGTTAACTGTACTTATACTTGGTCTTATACTTGGTTTTTAGTCAGTTTTTAATGTGATCTGAATTTTTGATCCACTCAGTACAGTTTCCGAAAAGTTTTTTCGAGATACATCTAATACTAGAACCACCGCCGACATACTGAAGAACTTTTAAACTCAGATCTTTTGTTTATAGAGGGGTTTTATTTATATCTTTGTTTCAATGTTCGGATGACCCATACTGATGTTTCAAAATTCTTTAAATTATATCTCAGAAACCAAAGGTAAACGTAATAACTTCCTCTAAGAGGAAGATTATGCAAGAAGTGTTTCAAAGGCAGCAGATAATAAATTTTGACATCGCATCTACGGTTGTGTGTTTTAAATTGTTGCTAAAATTATTATGGTAAAGTGGTAATTTTGCATTTGTTGTTATACGAGTAGTTTCATTGAAAATAATTTACAAAGAAAGACAGTTACCGCAAATTAGCTTCGAGAACAGTGACTCCTACTGTTTCAAGACGTTGAAATAATTAAAAGATGTTAATTCATAAATGAATGAAATTATTAGTAGGTTCTGTTACATTGAAAAAAGTATTAAATGAGTCGCGGGTTATGACAGAACTTAGAATAGTATCAAAAAACATAGGTCTGGGTAATAAGATTTTTTTTTGTTTTGCCGAAGGCGGAATATTTTATTTACTACCGAACACATTTTTACTAACATTCGAGACATTTATTCAACTATTCAATGCTCTACTATGTACGCTCTATTTGGAATAAAAATTGAGCTGTTCACAAGTTTGTGATAAATATGCATGTTTGGGGGGACAACAACTTTTCTGGCGTGGATAATTCGATTTTATTTGTTTTACAGTAGAAGAATCATTTTATTTACTGTAGTTCATGTAATTTATTCAATATCAAATGCACGCTATCCTTTCAAGAGATATATATTGTTTAGTGTACTGCATAGCAAAAATCCTGTACAAAAAATTACCAGAACATCAATTTCAATTCGAGACAATATTTACTCTAAAGAATATGACTGATTAATGACCGAACCATTGAGCTTGTTAGTAGTTAATTTTCCTAAACAGGACGCGTTCTGCACATCGTCACACAATTTCATCTTCGCTTTTATTATTCCAATCTGTCCACTGCCTCATTCATTTCTTATCACGCCGCACTCTTTATCTTTCAATATTCAATTGCTCCATATTTTGAGATAAGTGTTGTCTGATGGCTAAAGTTTATATGACATTACTTGATTTAGAGTAATTTATGTTATAAAATTAGGAAATTTACGAAAATTCGTTCAATCGGACTGAAAGAGCACTCGCTATAAAATAGTCCGTTCTAAGCACGTCTGTTATAAGCAAACCCACTTCTATCACACATTACAGTAAAGTGATAGAGATCGCAAAAAGCATACCCTGTAAGCACACTTCGTATAGTATTTGTATATAAAAATAAACACATTAGTGTATCTGAAATTAGTACTGTTATACCACATATTAAATTTATTCGTCGTCTGCAATTATTGTAACAGCCTTGGTTTCTATTATCAATTAAAACGCACTACAGAATTAGGGCACACTATTTATCTCTATTTATCAATTGTTTTAGAGAATAGGCCAATGTAATGTGAAATTTCACGTTAACGAATGTGAAATTTCATATATTTTATTATCTCTCACTTTATTTTGTCAAACACGACGACCGATTTTCTGAGAAATTGACGTTTTTTTTTTGTTAAATTTAGCATTACCAAAATGTACAATTTTGTAGACCACCCATCAGAAATTACAGAGCTGCATCCAAAGTAAAATGTCACTTAGCTACTGTGCTTGGATTGACCCTACGATCATATGCACAATATTCACGTATATCTATCACTCGATGACCACGGATGCCTACAATGCATTTACTGGAAATAGTTTTTCAAACCATCCTACTTAGTCTATCTTCTTTTTAGCACGTCCATGGATATGTTTGCGATTTAAGTACTTCCTACACTTAATTTTATTTTGTTGTTATATGAGTTTAATTGTAGTTAATTTCGAAATGAGTTCATTGACAATTGAAACTAAGGGCGATTCGACTTTGACTTTGGAGACTCATCAATACGAACGCTTTGTCGGCCGTGTTCGTTGTTTAAGTTTTTTGTTAATGTACTTGGAGTGGTAGCACAATTAAGTCAGACTGTATATCATTATATAGGTAGTACTGTGTTCAAAAGGTTGGATCAGTTATTTTTTTTTTATTTATTTGCCCAAATTTATTTCATCGCCTTTAATGTATATGCCAATGCCAACATTTTTTTCACGGTACGTTTTCATTCGATCCAAAACAGTATTCCTGGGTTCAGGAAGTAAGCAGAAGTTACACGATGCAAAAATCTCACTATCTTTCTGGAAAAAATGAGTGTTTTTGGTGTCAAACGAGATTTAATGCGTCTAAGGCTAGACATTTAATTTAAAATAGGGTTGATCTATTTGTTTGAAATGCCAACATACATATATGTAGGTTCTTAAACGGTTTTTGAACATCATACGAGGTGTGATCAAAAAATAACCGTTATTTTGAAATTTCGTGAGTTACGTATGTTACTGTTATGTTGGTACACATGTCTGTTATATATGTATGTTGACAATATCAGCCATTTTGGATTGTCAGTTTGTTTTGACAGATAAAAAGGTTAGTCGTGTTTTGGTGTGCTCTTCGATTTTTTGCTGTTCGAAAAAATGGATCAAAGAGACTGTATTAAGTTTTGTGTAAAAATGAAATTAAATGTGCAAGGACATATGAAATGTTGACTGTGGCGTTTGGCGAGTCTGCTATGAGCAGAACACAAGTTCAATTGTGGTATAACCGGTTTAAGGAAGGCCGAGAAGTTGTCAATGACGATGCACGTCCTGGTCGCCCGAGCACGTCAACAACCGATGAAAACATTAAAGCAGTGAAGAAAATGATTTTGGATAATCGTCGAATCACTACTAGAGAGGTTGCTGATGATGTTGTCATATCGTTCCGCTCATGCCAAGCAATTTTTACGGATGTTTTAGGCATGAAACGTGCGGCAGCGAAGATTGTTCCAAAATTGCTAAATTTTGAGCAAAAACAACGTCGCATGGACATCGCTCAGGAGCTGTTGAACGTCGTCAACGACGACCCAAATTTCCTCAAAAAGGTCATAACTGGTGACGAATCATGGGTGTATGGCTATGACATTGAAACCAAAGCCCAATCATCCCAATGAAAGCGTCCAGAAGAGACCGACCGTCCAAGACCGACAAAAGCACGTCAAATTCGGTCAAATGTGAAAGTTTTGCTCGCTGTTTTCTTCGATTGCAATGGCGTGGTGCATCATGAATTCTTGCCACAAGGTCGTACGGTCAATAAGGAGTACTACCTTGAAGTTAAGCGCCGTTTGCGCAAAGCAATTTGTCACAAACGCACAGAATTGTGGAAATACCAATTATGGATTTTGCACCATGATAACGCACCAATTCACACATCGATGCTTGTGCGTGAGTTTTTGGCCAAAAACAAAACAGGAGCTGTTGGCGATACCAAAAGCGCGTTTCAGAAGTATTTCGCGGATTGGAAAAAACGCTGGCATAAGTATATTAAATCTGAGGGGGATTACTTTGAAGGGGACAAGATAGTTATTGATGAATAAATAAATACTTTTTGAAAAAAATGAAAATAACGGTTATTTTTTTGATCACACCTCGTGTGTCGGATTTATTTGGTGTAAAGTTAATTCATTAGAGTTTATTCATTATTAAACATTTCTTTTTGGGAAAGTCTGTTCTAAACATTTTATCGCAGAAATTACATTTCGTAAACAAAATTTAATGTAAAAACCAAGACTTTCTCGTACCCAATGAATAAGATGTGGAAAACGTTCTTACTTTCAATTGTATTCTCTTAAAGGTAGCTACTGCTTAATGACTATTGCGAATGCCACTTTAAAAAGCAGTTGACTTGTAGGTGTTATAGACCCCCTATGATTAATATACAATTTTGACCCATATAAAATTATCGTTATTATGGCCGGAACATAATTTCTCCTACAAGTATTTTCTACATAATCTACATTTTCATCACCTTTTCACTTTTGTTTGTTAGCGGAAATGCGTTCTCCATTTTAATGAGTGTCATGTTAATGGCTTCAACTGCCACATAGTCCAGTGGTATTGTTGTCATCTTCCATTATCTTCGAACTCAACCAAAATTTACCTAATTCAAAATCACCATTTCAAGTTAACAAAAAAAGAGACAGTCTCACGTTTATGTACTTTTGTATACTTCTTTTAGGGTTTCTTTTGTGCTTCAAAACCAAAATCATATAATTTCACCTTTAGAGATGATATCAATGGTGACGATGGCTGCCAACAACATCCGAGAAATGAGTGCGAGATTAGCGGTGTCTGTGCCATGATACTGCAACATCTAACAATTGTATAGTGGTATTCAAACCCACCTACCTCTTTCTGTATTGTTTGCTATTTTATAGGCACACATGGAGCCGTCCGTCTGTCTGTCTGTCTGTTTCTTTGCCACAAAATTATGAATTGACCCACATTCTCTTTGCTTCGGTTCAAGTCGGAAAATATAGTATAAGGTTACATTGTACAGGAACAAATTCAAATGAAAATAAAAATGTGAGATATATGATAAAGTTACAATGTGTACGGATAAAAATTTCGAATATCATTCTTATGAGAATTTAGATATAGCACTGTCAACAATCACTTCTTTAATCACTTCTTCTTTACATAGGCAAGGGGATGGAGAAGAGCCAATTTTGACAGACTTTATTCGGTATCCAAGCGAAACTGAGTAAACGAATAATCAAAAAATAGATTTTGTATTCGAATTCATTAAACTTTACCAAAATAAAATCGAATAGAGCAAAATGTCAAAGAATTTAATTTAGAAAGTTTGGTGGTGTTTTTTTTTCGATAAATAAATTGCAACAATCATCAGCCAGTCTTTGCAGAGATATCAGTGGAGTTTGAAATAATCGTTTTTTATGAAGAACCGTTTATCCCTTGTTCAGACTAATAGAAATATTTCAAACAAGACAATAAAACAAATACGAATCTATACTTCTTCAAATGTTATTGCGCATTTGAAAAGAGTTAAATTAGCTTTATATCAGCTCAGTTTTTTCGTCAGGGGATTACATACATACCTGTGGATTACATGCTTATCGTCGATCATGGACAGTACTCACAGAAGAAGTCTATGGGCATCGAGTTGCATCTGCGCAGAGATCAATGATTGACTGCACTAATGTCGAACTTGGTGCGCCAAATATTGTTTCTTTGATCGGCGGTGGTTATTTAGGTGCATGTACCTATACGTTCTGCTTACAAAATCTATTACAATGCTACAAATTACAACCTTTAAGTGGACAACGGTCAACTATGATATTCTATATATTTAAAGTGGTATGCCGTCTTATCTGACGATGAGATGGTACATCGATCGTTGTACGTTATACGCTATCCATAGTGGTGGGCATATAAGCTTCAGATCAAACAAATTTATGACGCTTGTTCAGCTTTGCGCTCGTCGACCTAAGTTTGTGTAAGTTTCTAAATAAATGTATTACTCGTATTGTATTATCGAATACAAAGCCCCCATGCTTTATGGCATTCCTTAATGCTGTGTTTAGGTTTGGCGTTTGTCTCTCCACTGGACGTTATGCCCCTGATTAATGCGGTCTTAATCTCTGAAAGAGGTCTAAAATTTAGTACGGCTATTTGCCACCATTAAAAATGATTGGTCGTTATGTCCACTTGGCTGTTGGATGACGACCGATTTCGATAACTGTCTTTGTAAATGTGTAAATGACCTTTAAAAAATTTTGATATTTCAACTTCATTATTTAGTGTAAACTAACATATTAGAAGGTACATTTTTTCATGAGAAAAATAATTTACATGTAAAATTGTATATGTACATGTTTTCTAAAAAATTGCATATACCGACACTTTCATTGTTTTAGCTGCAGTAATTCGGAAGGCTCTGTAAACAGAAGCCGTCATCGTAACGTATGACGTCTACTTCACGCAAAGAAAACAACACATGGAATTCAGTTTTGTCTTAAATTTTATTTGTAAAATAGTATGAACCAATAGTTATACCGCGTTATAGTTAAATGGGTCAACTTTTTCAAACAATCCCACACCAAAGGCGATTTTTTTTTGAGTGTTGCCAAAAGACAAAAATGCGATGTAAACAATAAATAAAAAAAACAGTCAATATTTTCTAGACGCTCTTGACCAATGGGGCATAAATAGCCCCACAACCGGTGCAGTCTAATGCGAGTGTCTGATAAATATATTGCTTTCTTTCCTTTCTTCTGTTTGTAGATTTTGTTGCTTACTCAGACATTTCGACTCGAACTTGTGTGAGGAGTAGTAGACAGTTTTCATTTACGAACAACGTTGTACTCGTATGTAGTTTGCATGTAGCCGATAGTGCGCTTTTTCTGCTGCTGACTACAGTTTGGGCCATTGTGTCAGTAGTAAGAGATATTATATAATATTGGTTAGTTTACTTTTTTTTTCGTATTTTTGTCCATTTAACACATTTATATATTATTACATATAAGCATGAAGTGGTATATGGATATTTTAATTATTTATATACCAGTATTGAATTGTTGGTGTGAATGTGGGATTTCAAGGTGTTGGTGACTTATTAAGTGTTCGTGTTTTTTCAATTATAAAAACTTCCGCATGTGCATATTTTTGTGAATGAATGCAATAGACACATGTGGACACAGTAGACATTTTTAGTTGCTTGTAATCCTGCGTTTTGTCGAAATAAATAGTATGCATTGTGGCTTCTCGAAGTAGAACTCATGATATTTTTAAATAACCGAGTTCTGAGTTTTAAAATTATCTTTTAAATTAAACAGCAACAGTTTTAGTAGATAGTCGTGGTTACTTTGTAATACTTTATTGCTGGCTTTTGTATTACATAAATTTGGTTCATTTGGGAAAATATGATTGCGAATTATTGCTTTGTTATATGGTATGTCTGTGTGTTAAGTTAAATTTAGTCTTAAATTTCGAACTGTGTAATAGCCGATACTTATTGAAAATGTCTTGATTTTAATGTTACTAGGGATTTTTTTAATTGTTGGTAGCCTATCGTAACCGTCATACGGAGTAAGCAAGCCATACACTAAGTTGGTCTATTCTTTTGTAAGAACTAAAAATATTCGTCTGCACAAAAAATGTTTTTTTTTTCGACAATTCTACTATTGAAGATGTTTTCAAACCAATATGACTTCAATGCGACGAAAATTGCATACGTGAACTTCTTGTGATTATGATTCTTTGTCACGCTGGAATCGTACTGAATGATTTCAGCCTTATTTGTTATTTACAAGCAAAATAGGTCATCCTAACTTATACACTTTTTTTAGGACCGGCCCAATAATTCATAAGGCTATTGAGAAATACAAAAAAGGATGCATTTTCGCTGAAAAATGGGGCAAATATTATATAAGAAAATATGGTATTTTTGCTATGCTATGCATTGCTCACGATACTAAGATGTCACAAATGGATGAAATCGATTTAGTATAAAAAACCTTCCTACGGAAGGATTAAACCCACGCCTAAAAAATGTTTAGTTCTCTGAACTTCTTAACAACAATTACGCAATCATAGGATATATTGCGTTGAATAGACTTATGACCTAAATACTTATATATGTCTGTTATGTTAAAATTGGATAAGATTTATATCGAACGATATGTGATGATATAACATTATTATGTGAAGGTGAGAACAAATCAGATTTATATATGCAAAATACTTATCGAGTAGCTTCAGAAAGTGAATTATACAGTCCTGTCACAGAAAACCATTTCGATCGAAATGGTTTCCATTTCGTAATTTGCTTCTCCAGACAATCAAAACCGCTAAATTTTTTCGTTTTGAAACCACTTTCAATTATGTAAATGGTTTCGATTTTTTTCCTATCTTAAACTAAAAAAATGTCTTTGCAATTGGTTTATATCAATAAAAGATACTGTTTTTTAATAGATTGCGGTGAAAATAAACATATTAATGATTAATTTAAACAATTATTGTGTATTTTTCGGAGGTAGCACAGCAAGCAACTTTTTTTTTTGACTACTTTTTAATGCAGTATTGCCACCTTTTTTTCGTGTATACCACATATTTCTTCAAAGTAAAAGTAATTAATTTGCAATAACATTGCATACTGGCAAGTTTTGACGAAACAAAACGAAAGGCACAACGAACAAAATAATTTATGAAAACATGTATGGAAAAATTTTCTTAAATTATTTTATTTAGTAACAATTCGCGTTATTTTAGGAGAAAACATAGGAGTCCCGCACAAGAGCGTATATTGGGCGAGTTTATGGATGCCCACCAGGACATAGCTAGAAGGTATGTAAAGGGAGATAGGGTGGCAGCTGAAGCGTTGTGGGCTGAACTAGCCGCAAAATTAAATTCCTCCGATCCGCCAACTAAGGACATCAATGGGTGGAAAAAAACCTGGGCGGACTGGAAGGTATTTGTAAAAAGAAAGCTGTGCCACAACAAAAAAGAGGACAGAAAAACTGGTGGCGGCCAATACAACAATTACGTCCTAAACGATGTAGAGGGTACTGTGGCGCGGGTGCCAGGACTTCATCGAAGTGTTGATGGAGTTCCTAGCGCAAGAACTTTAATTATCGTCTTGTCACTTGTAATAATTTTAACACTTTTGTTTATTTTAAAACATATGGTCTTTGCTTTTTTCTTTGCGTTCTTTATTCTTTGCGTTGCCATATCAAAAAAACGGGATATCTTCAATTTGGGAATTAACAAAATCGATCGATTTCTGAAGAAGGTTAAACCACATCGATCGATTTGGAAAATGTGAATTCGAAACCATACCACAAAATTCTGTGACAGGCCTGATAGTTTAGAAAGTGAATTAGAAGTGAATCAAAGTACAAGGAACGTAACAAGTAATCGTAGCAGCACGTACATACAAATTGATCTCTAAAAAAACGCTCCAAAAACTTGCTCTGTTAGAATTCCTGGCTTTTGTTGTATTGGTTTTGAATACCTAAATAGGAACGACATATGTTTTTACGTCAGAATATTTTCACTAATATTTTGTGAAATTGTGCCATTTTTGCAACTATTTCATTTCACAAGCTTATAAAATGAAAATGTTATGACGGAAAAACGTAAGCTGTTCCGATCTCAGTGTTGGAAACCAACAAAAAAAGGTTAACGTTGCCACCCAACTACATTGTCTTTGACATTTTTTCACCGCTAAAAATCAGCATAGTACCAGTCTTAAAGCCACAAATTATTTTTTTGTTACTGATCTCAATTTTTTAGGCATTTATTATTATTATTATTATTTACTATTATTATTTTCTAGTTTCTAATTCTTAATCGATTTGACGATCAGTTCCTTTACATTTTGACTTTATTTGCGGACAAATACAAACAGTTTTAACATCTGCGTTTTTTTTCTTTAGTAGAATAATTCTTCATAAAACTCAGATTGGGTACATAAAAATTGGTTACATAAAAATAAATAGCATGAAGTAAATACGTAATTTTATTTATTTCGGCTTTCCTCATGTTCATCTGCACAAATGTGTTGCTTAAAACGCGCGGGAGACTCTTTTAATATCGTTATCTCATAGAATGCATCCCAATTGTATGCAAAATGTTCTTCCTTTCATGCCTAAGTGCAGCTTTTTATGACAATTGCTATCGAAGGTGCAAAAGGATTTGAACTAGAGGACTTTTGTCGTAGTAATAAAAGTATGTATTAAACTGTGTTCTTTATTCGCTGCATTTAATACACATCATATGCAAAAGCATATTCATAAAAACGAAACTATATAGTAGTTCACTACGTAATATTTACAAAATTACAATTATTCCATTCCATTCATGTATTCCATTTTAAAATTGTACTGATTCTATATTTTGATATTATAAATTATATTATTATTTGATTCTATATATGATATTTTGCAAAATATCCGACTGTGAACGCGACTATCGTTGGCATGATTGCGGATTCAATCCCCAATACTGAAATATCATTATCATTATTTCATCAGCAATCACCTCCATGTATCTGGCGAACACTTCGAGTAGTGGAGTAATCGAAAAGTCTAATAAATGCTTCTTAAACTGTGACCTTCAGAATCGCCGTTAAACTATAGGTTTTGTTAAATGAGCCTAAAAATATGATGCTCACTAAATATGAGAAACTCTCCCATATCTCATTCATGGGATGCAAGGCAATTTGTTTTTCTTTGTCTCTAACCTTTACCTTTCATTTGATGTCAAATACATTTTTGACAAATTTTTCAGAGGCAAGTAATAATTAAAACTGAACCCTAATGAATTCCTACCTAAAATAAGTGATTTATAATTCCCTCAGACTAGAACCAGTAAAAGAAGATCGGTTGTTATTGCCTTCCAATAAGAATGTAGACATGTTTGATTGGTCACGCCCACTAACATATAAGAGTAATATTAACAAGTGGAAAGGCGCTGAGTCACAACGGATTGTGGTGCACAGGATAGTGGGAAACGATCCGTTTTCATGTGTCTTTCCAATGACTCACCCACTTTTTAATAATTACGTTCACTGCAAATGCGGTCGCTTGTATGACATGTAGAGCCTGCCGCAGGCCGCCAGATAAGCGGTAGTGTAAAAACGTTCTCATATCATCGGGTATATATTGACTTTAGTTATTTCTCCAGTAAATATTTGGATCCTTTTGATAATTTTTCAATAACTACGCCCATAATTAGTGCAGTGACTTAAAATTTTATGAGTTGGGATGGCTCCTCTTCGTACCTGCTTTTGGTTAATGAGTAAATGGCAAAACTGTTGAGAAATACTGCAAAGCAAAGGCTCAGCAAAGCCAATTTCAAAATTAGCCTTATTATGACTTTAGCCTTCAGACACGTTGATGAACGATCGGCACAGATTTGCACGACGATTAAGACATGTATACTCGTAGTTTACTTGATGGGATCCTAGATGAGTATTTCTGATTGTTGAAAACGAAAGGGTTGCCGTATCAGTGATGAATATAGAACAATTTATTTACATATCCTCTGCTCCTTCTCTGAAAATGTTCGTGGTGTTTTCAGTTAATTATAAATTCAATTTTCGTTTTATTGTATGGTGTTATTCTATAAGTTGCCAGGCCTATCAAACTGACAGTACTACTCGAGTGTAAATAACTTAGCAACATTCACTTTATGTGTTCAGTTACATCGCACAACGTTGCAAGATAAAATTGCATATCCGGTAAAGTTTATTACCGATTACAGGGGGGAAAAGACAGACAGACCATGATTATGTCTGCCGTGCGGTAATGGATGAGATGTATTGTGACGGTTTTGTACTGTCGATTTTTTGTACTTTTTTTCTCATACAGTATTATAGACTTTAATATAATAATATGACATTATCTAGTAATGGCTATGCTGTATAGTAGTAGTTACTATACAAACGTGCGACACATATTAGCGAATTATGTATGTATTATTATTATTATTTATGTACTCGTGTTTAACATATTTCATCACCTATAGTTATAGCTCGGCAGTGTTAAGAGGGTTTATTACTGAAAGATGACGATTTGTTGTGTATTTTGTCTTACATTTTAAGGCCGAATTCTGCACTTTGGCATTGTGGCATTGATTTATAACTAGCAATCGAAATAATTAAGTGTAACGATACACATATGCAGGTGTCTATGTCACAGCTAATTTAAATTCATTAAATTCTCGGCAAATAAAAAGACATCAAGTTGCGTAGATCGCATAAATGCATCTCGAGTTTTATTGGTGTCAATGTCGCCGGCTGTGAGATGCCATACAAGACATTGACTTTTTTGCCTCAGTGCAGATATTAACCATTGGTTCTGATTAGTTTTAATGCATAAAATGCTTGAGTTGGTGTATTTAATAAACAACCGATTATTTGAACAGGTATCGAGTCGTATCGTGCCCGAGGCTGTTTTAAGTTATGCAAACTGGTTTTTACCGCTCTACATTTGAGATTTAACTTTAGCCACATAGATGTTATAACGATTTTGCATTCTATTTTTTTTCATTGAAACAATCAAATAGTAATTAAACATTGTAATTTATGTTTAGTCACAATGGTTTTATCATTATGTGCCGAAATAATGACTATCATTAAGTTTAAATCATCAAGTCTTGAGTTTCTGTGATATATAAGGGGGGAAATGGTCTGTGCTTATTCTACCGAAGGAGAAAGAGGCGGCCATACTTAAATCCATATCTTTTAAAATGCTTACATTATATTTGTCAGAATCTATTTAAAAACGGTCAAGGATAATTAATTGTTAAACTAATGCACTATTAAGATTTTTAATTAAAAATCAAAGTAAATGAAAATATGATAAAAGTATTTGATGGTGAGTTTTTGGATATAGTTTGAGACTTTCTGATTATTTGCTATATGTTTCCATTGAAAAACTTACTACGGTTTGTATCTAATTCATATTTTTATTTGGTCAAACCATTTTATTCATTTTTCGAGGTGTGATATCCCTCATAATCAATTTTAAAGTATTGATGCAGAAGAACGATTCGCACACGAATTCTAATTTAGTTTTAGTGAAAGTACCAGAATTTACAATTTTTCTAATTTCATTCATTTTCTATATTATGTTCAGTGAGGGCGTAACATTTAAAATTGTTAATATATTATTGACACAGTAAACAGTTTAAGAACTCTTAAATCGTTCGTATAAACATATCTCATACACTGAAAAATATTAATAAAATTAATGTTTATTTCGCAAGTTTTCCAATGTCTTGTTGAAATATTCCACCAAATTCATAACTCAAATTGTTTATCCATTTATTACGTTTTTGCACAATGTAAGGAGGAACAAAAACACCTTCTATTAATTTCTCAATTGAAACATCTAATAAAAGTGGTTAAATAAGCAAATTACCGTATTTTTCCTTATCTTAGGATTCCAATTTTTAAACATGTTTTTGTCTACAAATTGTGAGTGAAATCTGAAAACTTACCTAAAAGTGACATATTTTTTCGAATTATGCTTTACCGATCTGACCAAATAAATGATTATTAGTAAGCTTTCGATTAATATCTTCCAATAAATGATCGCAGTTTTCTATCACAAGATATGAACAACAGAGTAAATCTAAATAATTATTTAAAAATCGTTGGTTTTACAGAAATTTTTAAAAACATTTGTCAGTCAAAAAAGTCATGAAATAAAGTGCTTGCTATTCGAGAAATATATTGAAATATTTGATTAAATCAATTTCATGACATTGAATTTAAGACAGGGGTGAAACTTGACAAAGTTTAAAAATAGAATAAATATATTTTTGCGTTCAGAACATTTGTTCCTATGATGTTTGCGACGCCAAGTCCTTTTGGACATTCCTATAAACAAAAGTTTGATTAAAGTCATTCTACTACAACAAATCTTCCTATACCTTCAAATGTATGTTTTACGAATTTTGAGCAAAGTCGGTAGTTTGGCGAAATTTATTTTGACTTTCTTAAACATCAGCATGAAGAAACAAAAGCATTTCTTAAACATCACATGACATTTTTATATACCTGTCCCTAAAGTAGTCAAATATTTATAAAACTAAAGACGATATAGCATCCATTAGCGGGTATAATTCTTTAGAATTCTTGATAGCTCTTTTGAGGTTTGTCATTAATCTCTATGATATTTTGAACCAACCAATTCTTTAAGGAACTTTACTTTTCTTTTCGGTGTGAACGAGCTCCTCTAAGAAACTAAATAAGGAGTCTGTAAGAAGTTCAGGGCAGAAATCTAATTATCGTAATTTCTTATAACAAACCTGTTTAAAATGTGCCTCCATACATACATTCGTAATCCAGATTAGGATTCGCAAGTCTATTGCGAATCGCAAATCGGTTGGCTATCAATTAACCGCTACAAACCACACATAGAAATAATAATTCCTTCTCCAAAATGATGCATCTTTTTAATAGAATCTTAAAATTATAGTCCTGAAAGGTGTTTTGTACGCCTTTTTTCCGTCGATGTTGGTAAATAGGTGGTTCGCGTTGGTCAGTACATATACAGGGTGTCCGTCGGGAAGGTATATTACTTTGTCTTGCCGCCATTTTGGTAAACAGTAGTCTTGATAGTTCATATTTGGCAGTCGTAAAGTGAATACGTGGCAAATTTATTATGGAAAAATATTCGATAAGCCAACGTGTTTTAATAGTTAAAACATTTTATCAAAATCAATCATCGATTACTGTGGCGATGAGAAAGTTACGTGAAATTTTTGGGAGAAACAACGTGCCAACAAGACGCACTATTTATCGTGTAGTAAATGATTTCGAAGAAAGAGGGTCTGAAGCTGATAGGGCCAAGCATGGACCACAACGTACTGCAAGATCGGCTGAAAACATTACTGCTGCTTAAGAAAGTGTTCAAAACAATCCATCAATCTCAATTCGACGCCGTGCACAGGAGCTTGGTCTTCAAAGAACAATTTTGCACAAGGATTTGTATTTGTTTCCTTTTAAGATTCAGGAGACACAAAAGCTTCTTCCACAAGACCATTTACGCCACCAATAGGATGTTACAGCTCGCCCCATGACTACCCCGATTTTCATGAAAAAATCATAATGAGTGACGAGCAACATTTTCATTTGAATGGATATGTGAATAAACAGAATAGTCGGTTCTGGGCAATGGAAACCCCTCAAATTATTCATCAGTCACCTTTGCATCCATTAAAAGCGACAGTCTGGTGTCCAATTTGGTCGGGAGGAATCATTGGGCCTTACATCTTTGAAACTGAAAACGGCGTAACGGTAACTGTCGATGCAGTGTAGCATTCTTTTTATTTGGTTACGTATGTTTCTCGCTCCCACTAGTTTCTGGGTCATTTTAACTGAAGTCATGTGGTGATCCCAGCACATGATGGTGCCATTGATCTAATGCAGGTGTAGGGTATTTGAATTATCAATTTATTTTATAGAGGTTTTATTACTAGTTGGGTTATCGTTTAGAATCTTTGTAAAAAATATACTGAGCTTTCCGAATACTTGAAGAACTTCCTTCCCAAAAATAAAATTGCTCAACATTGTCTTCTGTCGCACATTAGGGAAAAAATTACTTTTTTAACGAACTAACTTGAAGTCAAAAATTTTTAACAGATGTTGAGGAAAAGAGAAGAAATTGCGCTACAAACGCCGGTCTTCGTTTTTTAAATATTTTTGCAGTTATTGCCATGTAAGGGGCCAAAATTGATCAAATTTGTTTTAAGCTTGACCTTGCTACGTTAAGGCGATTTGTTAGTTACTATGAATTTGGGGTAAAAGGCACAACATGAAAATGATTGGTGTAGTACATGAATTGATTCTATGACTATGCGGCATGTGGCTTCGTCTTGTTGAAACCACATGTTGACCACAACCTTGTTGTAACCTTGTCATTGAGTCCAGAAAACTGGACAGCTCCAATATCTGTTATTACCTGACCAACCGGTGGTATTCGCAGACCTAAATCCGCAGCAAACGATGACCTTGTGGAATTTTCCAATCTCCAGAATGTTGCATTATTTTCAAAATTTAAGGTATTTCTTATCTCACTTAAGGTGAGTTTCGCGTAAAGCCAATTATTAATTGAATTAAAATATTTTATCATTAAATCTAAAAGTAATATTTTTTAATTTAAGATTTAAATTTGTAACTTACTTAATATTAATTGTGTTTTGTTCCCATCTTATTATACTGCACTGTTCCATATTTTATTGGATTTTAGTGGACAACAGAAACGAAACAGGCAACACATTTCCATAAAAACGTTTGTATAGTTTAAATGATAAGTTTTATTTTATAACGCCCATACTATCTTAATGAAAATTTAATACTGGGAGCTTTACTTTTGGCGGTCTTGTCGAGTTCAGTGGGTAGTCGTACGTTGTTGGTGCTTCTGTCTTAAATCTTTTGTTTTCGATATACTCGCACGTGCAAATGTGAGTGTGTGTGTGTGTTACTTGTGTATTACGGGTGCAGCATATTAATGGCCATTTACTTAGATTTATTTAATATGTCTTAGAACGCATTCACATGCAATAAAATGCGATTTCACAGTTAGATTCAGATTACATTTTAATATCTAACCCACACATAGACTCATCGCGGTGTCAGCAACTAACACTCACTCAACTAATAATCAGAGCCGATTGTAATTTGTCCATAAATTCAAAGTTAACCGTTATAAGTATGTCATATGTATGTTTGATACATACAATGTGGTTGTTATCTTTCTGCTGACTTCTTACGACTGTTTACCCCCATTGTTTATTTTAAGGCGGGCACGCATATGTACCTATACATACAACATACCAACATACCAATCAGGTATTTGTATAGTGATATTAAGGTTTTGCATTTAGCCTGTATTTCTCTATCTTGGACAGTTTCACATTTTCTTGAAAAGGTTATTGAACGCTAAGTAAGTACACTCGAGCGCTGTGTAATCAGACAAATACTTAGATGCAAATTGCATTCAGTGGGAAATGCGTTAGCGTTAGCGTGAAATAAATATACGTTACTACATACGAAGACGCTCTCATAGAATATGCTACAGGTAATGTACGTTTTGAAGTAGCAGCTAATGTAGGGAGAGTATGCTCACGTGATTTAGTTAACATTTTAGAGGTTAAAATGTTTTGTTTTATAAGGCATATGTACAACAAAGAAAAATAATAGCCTCTGAAGACGCGTACAATTTTTTAATTTGTTACTGTTTATTTTGTCGTCGTTTTAGTAGTTCATGTGCTGTTGAAGACGCCGAAGGACAATGCGGTGAAAACCAATTATAATATGTTGAAATTCAAAATACAGGGTGGCGCAATAGAACGTGCATATTGCACCATCTTTTTTTGCGGGGTAGAAAAGGCTCGGGCGGGGGGCGTCTACATCGTTAGGTTGGCGGGCTCATGGAGTTTTAGTCGCTATGAATCACTTAAACGGGGAGCGTCGCGCATTTTGCGTGCGCGCATTTTACGAGAACTCTCGTTCATATATTGCTGCTAGGCGACTATATTGTGCTGAATATGGACTACGGCGAATTAGTGAAGCTCCGAGTGCTAATTTAATTAAAATATGGGTAAAGCGTTTTGAGGAGACCGGTTCAACATTTAAACCACAAGCAAATAGTCGCCCAAGAATATCTAGGACCGAAGACAATGTTGAGAGGGTTATGGAGTCATTACGAGGAAATCCACAAATGTCGACTCGCAAGAAATCGTCTGTCTTACAATTATCGCGACGAAGTTTGCAACGAATTTTAACATTGGATCTTAAACTGCATCCACATAAGCTGCAATTAACATAAGAATTGAAAGAGTCTGATTTCATAGTAAGGCTCGCATTTGCTAATGAAATGCTTAATCGATTTTCCAATTTTGACAATATCCTTTTCTCTGACGAGGCTCATTTCCTTATGAATGGGTTCGTAAACCGTCAAAATTGTCGTTACTGGAACAGTGAAAATCCCAAAATCAAACACCAGAAACCATTGCATAGTCCTAAAGTGACAGTATAGGCAGCAATCTCTGGCAGAGGAATAATTGATCCTTTTTTCTTCGAAAATGCGCGGGGCCAAAACGTCACGGTTAATACGGAACGCTATGTTGAGATGTTGGACGGATTTTTGGCTCCAGAAATTGAAAGTTCAAGAATAGTGAATTCCAGAACTTGGTTCCAACTAGATGGAGCTACCTGTCACACATCAAATGACTCCATGGCGGTGGTGAAGCAGATGTTCCCTGGCAAACTGATTTCGAAAAGAGGTGATATCCCATGGCCCCCACGTAGTCCACGCTTGACGCCTCTTGACTTTTTTTTTGTGGGGATACCTCAAACACAAAGTCTACAGTAATAATCCAAGAAACATCGTTCAGCTCAAGGAGAATATCCGTGGTGAAATGGCAGCCATTATACCAGTATTACTGAAGAAAGTTTTCAATAATTTTCGTTTGCAGTTAGAGGAGTGCCGTCGTAGAGAGGGTCACCATTTAGATGATGTCATTTTTAAAAAATAAACTCCAATTATTACTCTACAATGCCTTAGATTTATTTTAACCATACCTTTTGTATTTATTTTTAATCTATTTTTTAAATATGCACGTTCTATTGCGCCACCCTGTATATGCCAGTGCCATACATTCGTCTACACGGCGGTTGTATGATAACCTCCTAGACAACAACAGAGTGCTGCTATAAACTATAAATAAAATATAAATAAATATACATTTTTCTGCAAATTCATCTGGGGCAGGCCTTAAACAAAAATGGATGTAAAAAATATAATTTATTCTTAACGATAATAAATGTTAATTAATTGCACTAGGCAACAGTTATTAATGGCTGTGTTTAAGGGTTATTTTTTTTAAGATGTTTCTAACTGAAATTAATTCTTTCTATTTTGCTATTCTACTGCTATTTTTAATAGATCAAAGGATCTTAGAATTTAAATTTGGGTACTCTGTGTTATAAATTCTTAAGAAGTTCTCAAAGTGAAAGTGCAATTAAGGGAAGCACAACTTTAAACAATCAAACCGCATGTTTTGCTGCATGCATTGATTGCTCCTGTATAGCCCATGATTGCTTATCAGACTGAAAATGACATTTTGATTTTATAATTAACGTATCCATTCGACCAGGCGTTGCCCACAATCATGGTTTCTTAAGATCTATTCGAAACGAAAATTCGAACTTTCTATTGCACCATATTAGTGTTTTTCTATAATACTTTGGGCCGAAACCACTTCTGTCACCAACTCTCTATATGAGTGTTGGATTTGTATACAACGTTGTATATAATATTAAAACTAGTGAGTAGAAATTTTCCCTTCTCATAAAGAACGTATGTTTAAGATGGTACAGAAATTTTTGTTAGCTGAAATTTTCAGCCGTTTCTCATTGAGGTGGTATGTGATCCTTTTACAGGGTTGTTTTCTGCACAAAAAATACGTACTTTTTCTTTATTTTCTATGAAAAATTGATGTTGAAATCAACGTTATGTCTTTATAGTTTCGAGAGTAAAAAACCAGTTTTCTGCCGTTTTCGGAATATAGATTTTTGAGTAGAAAATATCCAAAAAAGGGAGCAAATGCAAACAATATTCTGGAGTTGCTTTGCTGTTTTCGCACCTCTTGATAAACAAAGAATTATCAAAGTTCAAATTTATCCCTTTTCCGTAATATAAATTAGTATATTAAGTATTGAGAAAGTAAATGTTTGTGTTGTTTATGTTGTTAATTTGGATAGTAATTTTTCCAGGTATCACTTATAAGAAATGGTTTACAATTTTTTGACCTCATTTTACATTAAAGTCATAGTGTGATCCTTAACATGGTGCTTGACATAACATTCACTATTGACTACACTCTGGGTGAACCACTGTTCGACAAGAAGTACCATGTACTTATACGAGATAGAGACGCGTGGAAATGTACTCGTAGAACTCCTGGTACAAGACTGTATGTCGATTTCTATACTGACGGCTCAAAATTAAAGTTAAATAGTCAGGTAGGTTTCAGGGTCTACTCCAAAGACCTAGGGCTAAGTATAACAAAAAGGTTACCCGATCACTGTAGTGTTTATCAGGCCGAAATTTTGGCCATTAGGGAAGTGGGAGAATGGCTGAGATATAGCGCCCTCACCACGGTGGGAGTTAACATATTCTCTGCCAGTCAAGCTTTCATTAAATCCCTGTATTCTGTCTTCCTGAAATCAACATCAACCCCTCCTACTACTTCAACGAGGGAAGCTAAGGGCATCCATATATGATGTGATAAAAAAAAAACGAGTTTTTTTTCCAAATTTCGTGAGTTACGTATGTTCGATTTTCGCATTTTTTTTCTGTTATGTTGGTGCACATGTCTGTTATGTATGTTGACAATATCAGCCATTTTAGATTGTTAGTTTGTTTTTGACAGATAAAAAGGTTAGTCGTGTTTTGGTGTGCTATTCGATTTTTACTATTCGAAAAAATGATCGATCAAAGAAACTTAATACAGTTTCTTCTTGTGTAAAAAGTTTCTTGTGTAAAAAATGAAATTAAATGTGGAAGAACATTTGAAATGTTGACGGTGACGTTTAGGGAGTCTACTATGAGCAGAACACAAGTTCAATTGTGGTATAACCGGTTAAAAGAAGGCCGAGAAGATGTCAATGACGATGCTCGTCCTGGACCGAAAAAAGCACGTCAAGTTCGGTCAAATGTGAAGGTTTTGCTCATTGTTTTCTTCGATTGCAATGGCGTGGTGCATCATGAATTCTTGCCACAAGGTCGTACTGTCAATAAGGAATACTACCTTGAAGTTATGCGCCGTTTGCGCGAAGCAATTCGTCAGAAACGCACAGAATTGGGGAAAAACCAATCATGGATTTTGCACCATGCTCACGCATCGATGCTTGTGCGTCAGTTGTTGGTCAAAAACAAAACCGCAATCATGCCTCAACCACCGTATTCACCGGACTTGGCCCCTACTGACCTCTTCCTTAAACTGAAGACACCGATGAAAGGAAAGCGTTTTGCTACGATTGAGGTGATAAAATAAAAATCGAAACAGGAGCTGTTGGCGATACCAAAAATTAGAAGAAACGCTGGCACAAGTGTATTGTATCTGAGGGTTACTATTTTAAAGGAAATAAAATAGAAATTGATGAATAAATAAATACTTTTTGGAAAAAATTAAAATAACGGTTATTTTTTGATCATACGTCGTATCTCTAGTTCCCGTGCTATCACAATGGATTATACAGTCTAAGTGAGTATGTGTATTCAGACTGCCACACTGACCTAACTTAACCTACATTAAAGTGTATTAAAATGCACAAAAACGATGCAGGCTGCGGCTCGTTAAATTATGGTCCCTTCATGGATGATAAACTGGTTTTGTAATGCTTATTCCAAAGAAATACTTTAAAAATTAACTAAACAATTTAGTTTTTATTCTATGAAAAGGTTCAGCTCTGAAGCTGAACAAGAGAAATCTACAGAGTCTTGATTCCATTTTGATGGATATAAAAATTCAGTATATGTATCATGTTTCATTTTATCGATTTTTTTTTGTCATGGGTTCCTTTATCTAAGCTTGGAATAATTCCTTCTCTCTTTCCCTTTCTCTTCTACGCTTTAGGCTAAAGGAAATCTATTTCTTACGATCTCGCTCAGCCCTTTTGTTAACTTACTAAATTTCGTGATTCTAACTCATTATCAGTACGCTCAATACGTTGGTGAACGAATTATTCGGTCATGCATCAGTTATATGTATGCACATAGTTTTGTTTCTTATATTACGTTAAGTAACTGCTACAATACTTTTTACAACCAAATAACTGAAAAATTTAGGAAACGAGATAATTATGAAACTTCCTCAATTTAATTTTGTATTCCTCAATTTAGTTGCACTCCAATACAAACTAAATGTAAACTCTCTGCTATTATGTAGGTGAATTACCAATGGCTGTGCTGCGAATATAAGACGTAAGTCAGGCATAGCGGCGGATCTCAGCTGAAGTAACCATCAAAAACAAAATATTAACAAGCGAGTGGAGGCAACACTCAAGATAACAAACAATGCCTTTGATTACTTTCCCACCACTACAAATACATGAAAGCGTTGAATTCTTTTTATTTACTAATACACTAAATTCGCACTTGAGGTTAGTATAATGAAAAAAAAAAAAAATAAAAAATAAAACAAAGTAAAAACAGCTGCAAATTCTTAAACGGTACGATTTTGTATTTTTGTTTTTATATTAGAAACCTAAAGCATTTTGGATGGCAGTTGTGTTTTGCCTCAACTTGCCAGTTTGAGTGAATGGCGTTGTCGATTATTAAGCATTTGCTGGAGCTCAAAAGTATCGTTTATAATTTTGATCACGTTCATTGCTTAAGTCCTTTGTCTTTTGTTTCTGTTTTGTTTCGCTATTTTTTTCCACTTCACTACAATGCCATGAATGCAACTAGCGATAGGATTTGTAACTTAGATGGAAGAATGCAATTATTCTAAGGGGGAACATTCACATATATTAATAAGACTATTATACTCGTATAACAATTCCAAAAAAAGGGACAAACTTACTCGACTTTTATGGACATAGTGTGGTTACAAAATTAACAAGATGGACGAATTTAAATTTTTAGTTTTATAAACATTTAGTAATAGAAGGATTTTTATGAAATTTGCAGTGTGTATTTCACACGTTATTTTGCCCTGGTTCCTGTTGTATGCACAGAAAGACCAGCCTTTGGCTTGGTTAACAAACAAGAAAGTATTTTGGAGTTCAAGGTACGATTAAGTTTTGGCTAGTAAAAATCTTATGAACTAAAGGAATAACTTATCAAAGTCTATAAAGATTCGAAGGAACATTCGACTGTCAAGTGGTTGACTAAATTTCGGCTTTTTTATTATAAGACATGTATTTAAATTTATTAGTTATATTACATTTATTAGAAGCATATACGCATCAGCGGTAGAATGATAGCCCTCTTACGGTCAAATCAGCTTCGATTTCTCTTTATGTCACTGTACTGGGGAAAACTATTAATGCTTCCATAGATAATGTCTTAAAGATATCCTCACTTTATTATTGGTTCGCTCAATAAGCTAAAAACACACTCAAGAAAAAAACGATGTAGTAGATTTCTAATTATGGAAATGAAAATAGAATACTTAAATCATATTCATATGTAACTCCTAAATCCATTCACTCGAACACGGTATATAAAGATCTTTTCACTAGAAGTTGCTTTTCAAGATCCGGAAAAATTCGGCATGTAATGGGATCAAATGCATTGATTTTGACCAAATTTGGTATTATGAGTCATCGGTTCCGTAATATTACATTTAATTAAAAAAAAATAAATCAAATTAATTGTCCTTTAAAATGTATATTTATGGTAAAATAGTAATAATGAAAGAAGAATTTTATTAATATAAGCAACAATTATATAAACAATTATATAAACTTTTCAATTCCCCTGTGTAGGTTCTAATTATACCAATATTTCGGAAAGATTTTCTTAAATTCCACACGGTTATTTTCGGATGGATGGACAGTCACTATTTGTTTTCAAGATTTGTACATTTCAAATAAAATAAGATTTATAATAAGAAAGAACTGAAACAGCTGGGGTAACATTTCGTTATTGTCTTGTTTCATCTCTTTCCTTGGTAAAAAATTGACCGGGTTGGAACAGAGTTTTGGTCACTACGTTCTTCGCCACTAATTGATTTTTTTTTTTTATTTTTTATTTTTTATTGATTACGCAGATCAACATTTTGCGACACATGCTTGAAATTTTACAATTCAGTTTTTAAAAAGTTTTAATAATGATTATTATAATAACAGTATTAACAGTATTAACAACGAAAATGGAGAAAGGATATAAAATGTGTAGCATCAACAATTTATAGTGATATATAATAATTCTGCAAGCAAGGCATTAAGAGCTTCTTAAATCCAAAACATGATAGTGAGAATCTTCTGCGTTCATATGGAATTATTGAATCGTATAATACGAAATCGAAAAGATTTCATTGCCGAAAATATTTTACGCTGGAGCATTATCATCAATCTGCGCAACTTTTTCCGGAGACACTATTATCGTATTTTGGTGGTCTTGACTGATCGATATTTTTTAGTATTTTTCAGTAGCCATGCCCACATTCAGGGTGGTCGCTTAAAAGACTTATGGGACAGGACAGGGACAGGACAGGGATGGCCTTTTGATTACCATGATATTGTCTATTGACTACTATCATATATACTGCTCTTAATAAATGAAAAATTGTATAATTTATAAATAAAATACTGAGCAAAGGCAAAATATTCCAAAACTCGATTCAGTCCTTGTGTGAACAGTTTTTTTCCTACTGGACTGAATTCTCCCAATTATGCCACCTGCGATCTATACTCGTAGTGTAGATGTTATCCTTTTTATCATACATTAAATAACCAAACAGCCCGTTTATCCAGTGAAAATAGATATTTTCTAGTGCTCACGCTCACAATTAGGGCGGCTTCTTAAAAATTGCATAAATTAGAATAGTTCTTCCGAGTATACTTTCAGTACCATTACATATCGCTTTTAATAAACGAATAAATGGTAACGTTGTTGGAAAATAGCTGAAAAACATCTATTCTCTAGAGATGGGTTCAGTTTTTTTGTAGACACTTTTTGTGTAAGACCGTTTTTATACGATTTCGAATCGAGCCTATAAATATGAGGCAAAATCATGCAAAGTTTCATTATTAAATGCGACTTGATGAATAAATATTGTGAACTAATTCTTAGTCATAGTCAGTCCCATAAATAAACTTTGTGAAAAGCTAATGTGGATAATAAAGTGTTACAAATCATTAATTTTTTACAAGAAATTACTTCTTAAGTTGTATCTACTAAAAGTTGAAAATAACTAAATATTTTGTGCTGTAGTATAATTCTACAGTTATAGTGAGCGTTTTCGACATGACAATAGTTTTTGAGCTGCTAATGTTTCTGCTATGTTGCTCTTGCATTCTAAACTGAACGACATTTTTTTCTTGAAATTTAATTGATGTATTCCTAAATAACACGAAACAAAATGGGTTATTTAACATTATTTATTATCAATTTATGTGGAATAATATCCAAATATAGAGAATTCCATAAGCTGATGAAATCGCAAACTTTGTTACGAATTTGTCAGTAACTGTTAACATTCATATTTTGTAGTCGTGGTCGGTTGTAGCAAAACACCAGTTAACCAGTTAAATGAAAATTTTCAGACAGTGGGCTGGTTGCTTTTTGTTTTTGGTTTTGAACTTTCTAGCTACAGTATTTTGTTCTTTAGTTTTTTGTATGCAGGAAAATGACAATTCTGGTAAAGAGTAACATAGCGGTTTGTCACGATATTAATTCAGGTTTGTTTACTATCGCATGACAAATATAAATGTAAGATCTCATATTATGGGTGTACTTAATAAACTAATTCTAATACATAGGCTAGCACTTCAACTAACCTCCAACTTTCCATGAAAACGTATATTCTCACCAATTCTCTGGAAATTAAATTTAGCACCTCGCAATTGAGGCTTCTGCATGTTTTTCTTATAAGCTCAAGAATCAAAACATCCATCCCAACAGCTCTCGTAGTGTAAAATATATTCGTTCCTTACTTTGCTTAGTTGTTTCATCGGCTAATTGAAAGAAAAATCGAATCCAGCTAAACAATTTTACACGAATTATGTTTGAGCAAGACAGAGTAACAAAAACAAAGTCCACGTTATCAAGTAAATCGTTGCAGATTTTCTTTATAAAATTACAGACAATTATTTGTGCTTAAATATTTCTCCACAGCAACGCAACAGCGAATCAACAACGAGATAATACATGTTGTTTTTTAATAAAGTTAAAAGTGGGTCGCTTGGGTTCGTATTTTTTCCATTTTTGTAAGAATATTTCACATTTCAGCTGGATAATTTGGCCAGCTTATAGAAACTCAGTTCATTATGAGTAACTGAAGCATAACAAATGAAACAAAGAAACGAAAAAATAAAACAATGACCACTTTTTTGTTAGGTTTACACGATGATACAGTTCTGGCATACTGGATATGATGATGTGATGTGATGTGCGAATATATGTTAAGTAGGGCTTGAGATTTGGTTATTGCAGAAAGTAGGGAATCCAAGCGCCTAAATTAAAGTATAAATATATGCGTATAATTTCTCGAAATATGTCGAGAAACTATAACAAAAGAGCAACAATTCTCTTTTGGGAAAAAAGTAAATGGACAATTTGGAGTAAGTTGCGCACTTAACTTACGAGTATAAGTGTAATTTATTTGGACAGCTCGTGCTCACCTTGGGCGGGTTACAAAAGAAGAACGAATATTTCTTAAGTTACTCGTGTCAAGGAGGCCTGGTTCTCCTGGTTTTTTAGTATGTCCTTGATATTCCGTTTCGGTTTAGGGCATTATTGAATAAGACAAATTAACAATAGTAATAGGTCCATTTAGTTGTACTTAGTAGTAGAATTTAACTTAATATTTACATTTAGATAAATAGTTTGTAATTAACTCAATAAGCTCATGTATATAATTCAAGGTTATACATATAATTCATAGTTAGTATAATTATTAAGTATAACTGTAGTTTATACAAAACCTATAGAATTTTCTTTGTACGACAAACTTAAAAAAAACGCAGATATTTGCTCCGTAGATTTTTGTCTTTGTTCGAATTTGCCAGAGCAAAAACAAGGGAAATATAAAAAAGTATTGAACAATCATGGTAAGCGGGGTTTAAATAAAAAATTGTCTAAGATCATTAAAGATAAAATAGAAACATAAAGATTTGCACAGACGTTAATGAGTAAATGATTTATTGGTTCGATTAAAACTTTAATTTAAATGATTAATGATGTATAATACGCTGATACGATTAATTATGATCTAAAACTTGCTGTTGTTTGCTTGAAATCTAATTAACATACGACACAAAAACCATTATTGGGATCACATTGCGTCGGATTTGTGTGATACTATCACATATTTATTAGGTTCGTCCAACTTTGTATGCTGAACGTCTAATTTTGAAATACTGACAAGTATTGCCGCAAATTTGATATTTGCTCAAATTCCTAATAAGTCCTCATTGGATTAGATTAGGTGTCCCAGTGAAGAAAGTATAGGGTGATTTTTTAAGATTTAAGTTTTTCAGGTTGGCAGCACTGTTTGGTAATGGCGCCCAAACGTCATCTGTCAAAGTGAAAAGTGTACAGTGTACTCTGCCATTTCATCGTGGAATGATGAATGACCTACCACAACGTCTAATTTTTGCTGTTTTATCGAAAAATTGTGTTCAGCCATGAGGCTCATTTCTCACTGAACGGATACGTACACAAGCACAACTGTCGCATCTGGAGTGATGAACAGCCACATGCCATACATGAATTACCGATGCATCCCGAAAAAAACGACAGTCTGGTTTATGAGCTGGTGGCATCACCGGTCCATTTTTCTTCAAAGACGACCGTGTAAGAAACGTTACCGTCAACGGCGAACGATATCGGGCCATGATACTCGATTTTTTTTTGCCCCAATTGGCTGAGTTGAACATGGTTGACATGTGGTTTCATCAGGACGGTGCAACATGCCACACTGCTCGTGAAACAATGGATATGTTGAGGGATGAATTTGGTGAGCAGCTTATCTCTCGATTTGACCTAGTGAGTTGGCCCCCAATATCTTGCGATTCAACGCCCCTTGATTATTTCTTGTGCGGTTATGTCAAGTCGTTAGTCTATGTGGACAAGCCGAACACTATTGAAGCCTTACAGGATAACATAACACGCGTTATTCGTGGAATACAGGCCGAAATGCTCAAAAAAGTGACGAAAAATGCCGAATTTCTTCCGAATGGACAATTTGAGATGGAGCCGCGGACAACATTTACCTGAAATTATTTTTCAAATTAAATGCCAAAGACCAATTTTTCGATTCCAATAAAAAATTTTATTATATGATGCAAATTTGAGTGTTTTATTCCATTTAAAAAAAAAAACTACGAAAAAAAATCGCCCTATATATATATGTACATAAAAGGTGTTAAACCGAAATTTGTTTTATTATATTTAAGTCGATAATTTGAGATACTAATTAATCGGAAATATCTTTTTTTACATGTCTGAGTATTTATTTGAAGGTTTCATGATTGAGTATTGGACATTTCCGATGGTCTGATATGGGGCTTCTCGCTTCGAGTGATTGAAACGACCAGAAACTATAAATTGCATTTTTGTATATTATAACGGCTTTAAGTTGAACGTATTTAAACATAAATTAAAAAATTTCCTAAATGCTATGAATTGTAAGTCAGCAACTTTACAACCTCTGAACGTGACTATTGCGATTTGGTTGGATGACGCATCCAGCCTTAAACCTGGGTGTGAAATTCAATAGTAACGGCCACTAACCAAAGTGCCACAAACGTCACATGCACTTTATTTGAATTAAGGGGTCCAAAACATTGTCCCGTCTTTTAAACTACACCATTATTGGAAACGGACGTTATTTCATATGTAATATATGGTGATATTTGTTTGTCAAATAATTCGTCATCATGAAGCGTTGCCGGGCAAACAATGACGACAACTCTTCTAGAGTCTATCATTTCACTATATGTAATACCATCCAGCTTGGGGTAACATACGATATTATTTACCATTCACGTACGCTCCTTTAGTACACAACATAAGATGTGTTGAGATGGTTGTTTGTGGTTATTGGTGAAATTTTTTCTAAGTGATGTTTTGAAAGATATTTAATATTTGAAACCTAACATAGTCATTACCACATCACTCGCGTTGGCCAAAGCCATTGATTTAGTATTTTGATGTCGTTATGTTATTATAAATATTTATTGTAAATCGCATCATCTCAAAGGGGGTCTTGGCTAGACAGACCATGGTTGTGGCGTTGGTTTCTGTGTTTGGTTGACATATTTACTCGTATTTTGTCTTCACACATCAGGAGATCTATGACCTCAGTAATTTTTTTCCGCCAATTCTTTTTTTCCACTGTTTTTGTAGTTTTATTTTAATCGTAGGTTTTCGAGTGTCATAAAAGCGGCAAAGGTTGTTGGTCGTTTTGTCGTTAATGCGGTTTCTTTTCGAGTTTTAGTTGAAGTCGCCGCGTACAGCTTTAATACTTTTGCTTTCAATTAATTAAGTTAATGTTAAAGTTTATATTTTCTATTGCTTCTTTGCCATTTTGTTGTTATTTTTTACATTCGTCCATAACGAAGGTGAAATTCATAATTATAATGGGTTCAAGTACGTAGGTTTTCGTTAAAGTTCTGTAACAGACAATGGGCGATATTGTGTTCGAACGTTGCTATGAACAATTTATAGATTTGTCTTCACCATAAATCACGTTGTTTATGCCTGCTCGTGCATTTTCGCGGGAGAAATGAAACATTTGTAAAATACGGATTATGGCGAAATTTTTATTTCATCTGTAAAAAAAAAATGCTTAATGGTTATTAATAGCGCAAAATAATATTGTGGAAGTCAAAGAGAGCAAACTGAAAGGAAGAATATTGTCTTACTTGGACCTTTACATTACAACCAGTGTAGAACACAGTGATTTTTAGTTGAAAATTATGGCCATCATTTTAGGTTTCCAGAGCCGTTTGTTATAAGATATGGAAAAGGACTTCCGCTTTCAGAAATTTCGTGTTTTGAGGGTGACAATGTTGACCATCTCCCTTCCAAAACATCATTACAAAGTTGTATCTCTTGGAAATTGTAACTGATTTCGATATTGGTTGCTTTGAAATGCACGCGAAAATACAATATCCGCTTACGCGATAGGACTACAGGTTGTCAAAACTGACCACCACAGTTCCGAAAAATCTTTACATTGTAGTATCTCTTAAAAATAGAAACAAAAAAAACAACAGCAATTTTTGTTGTTGATAAATGTCGATTCCGCTCTAGTTATAGGCAATATATGTCATCCATGCCTAAGATTTCTATTTCTATTCTTATGGAAAAGAGTCCCGAACTACAATATTTATCTTTGTTATTTCGGTAAAACTTTCGGTTTCTCCTTTTTCCAACAACACCTTAGACCTTTCAATCTAATTGATTGTCGACTGTGAAACGTAGATAGAAAATAATACCAAATCTCTTGGTGTTTATACGCCTTCAATAGTATCGTGTTTAATTCATTCAAAAGTATGCCCGCTTATGGCCAGAAACAATTACTCATACAAACTTCAAACTTTCCATTTTATTTATTTATCATAACAAGGGTAGTGTAGTGTAGATTATCAATAACTATTTATTCCGGTTTGATTTTTGATATTTCACAGTTTCATGGGCGGCTTTTTCCGACTGCTACCTTAAAAAGTTGCCGAGGTTTGTGGTGCAAAAGTCAAAAGATGAAAATATTTGGCAATTTGTGTAAAATCAGTAAAGTAAAGAATTATATATCAACGTGGTGGAAAAGATGTAGGCTTATGGCCTAAAAATTATGAATTCCAGCGGAGTTTCTAAATTTCGGAAAATAGTTTAATTTGTATGGAACGTACCAGAGAGGGCGTGACAATGTATTCTGTTATTATTCGGAGACCCTACCTTGGCAAAAATTTAATGAGTACAAAATTTGACAAAATTAAGTTATGGGCCTAAGGGTACATAAATCAGTCATTTTCATAGGAGGTACCAGAAGGGGTGTAGTTAATCGATTTTTCAAATTTTACCAAGTATTATAAAGCAGTCCAATGAACAGAAACTTTAGTTACTGCAAAATATGAATGAGAAGTTATATAGATAGGAAATTTAATTACGGAACATCTGCTGTGGGCCGATATAGTCCATTTAAAATGTCTGGCTACGATCTGGCAATATGTTAGGCTGTGCCAAGTTTTCTGAAGATCCTTAAAGATAGATAGAAGATCTAGTCAACCAGATTAACATCGCTCAACCGATTTAAAACGTCGCATTTAGTCAAAAGATATTTGATCCTTTAAATGCTTTCTTCTGGGTGTTATATTTTTGCCATATCAAGTGATATATACTCGTATTTTCTGGGTGAATGAGTATTGGATTGTATTTGAAGTCAAATATTTTCATTGAGCATTTTGAGAAGCAGTGGAAGTAAAAAATGAGATTGAATATTTTATATGTGTAATACAAAAAAGGGAGAAGGATTATGTTAAAACTGTTGTCAAAAACATTGTGAATAACAGATTTCGTAAGCATATGATAAAATATGCTATGAATTTATTTGTGTATGAACTTATTTCCAGCAATGTCGACGATGCAATTTTTGTGATTTCTTTTATATTCCGGCACATACATACATGACATAAATAGGATCAAACTGTGTTTCCAAGGAAAGTTTTATAAAGTTTGACCGACAATTATAGTAGCAGCCAACATGTAGGGAGGCTGAAAAAAGGTTCTTATTAAAGTTAAATCAATTCACCAAAAGCACCTGAAATCGAACTTCTCCTCTCGGAGCCACCCTTGTTAGAAAAGTCAGATGTTTTAAATGGCGCCAATGAAGTAGATGGTAGATGTTGATCATAATTTGTACGCATGTGAAGAATTCAACGAGGAAGATATCTTACCATTCCTAATATCCCTCAAGAGTGAAATTGAACCCGAGGAAGATGAATTTCCACGGTCATCCATAGGTAAAGCATATTGAACATTTGCAGTGTTATAAACACAAATAATTAAGTTGTTTATGACCGAAGAAATTTCATTGTTGGACTCTCTACCGCTCCAAAAATTTCGCGATTCAATCAAAAATTGCCGAATTAATTTCATAGATATTTATATATATGTTTGTGTTTATATAAATTAAGTTTCTTCGAAGATGGTCGAGAATTTTTTTTGCGTATTTTTTTAATTGTAATAATTTAAGAAAAATGTTTAGGAAATTTAAAATTATTCATAAAAAGAGAAATATCTGAAATGTTTCCTATTGCTTACAACAACTTAATTCCATAGGCCCGCTAAATGTCGCTGTAAGCGATTTCAACCGCATTAATCTCTTTTTCATTTCTGCGTTGTTGGCGATACCTCCCCCAAATTGAAGTTCGATCCGGCTGCAAATCCCGTTCTGTGTGTCAAATAAAAGATGTTTGAAAACTCCTTGAACGTGAGAAGCGATACTCTGCTTCATGCATGAAATGTGACGAGAATTTGTTATTTTCTTATTTTAGAAGCACATTTACCAAATATGAAGCATAAAATTTATATGGGGTCAATAATACTTTTTATAAGAATTTTATTTTGTTCCCATTTACGAATTCATAAATAAATCCATAAATATAACCCAACTATTATGGTGTCGCATCTTTAGACGGAAATTTATGATTAACTTTGATTAAACTGAACTTAACTTGTCCATTTCCATAATTGTTGCCCGCCTCATCATCATCACCATTATCATTGCGGCCATTTAATGGCATCAAACACGCAGAGTTTATCAACAATGATTTGCATGTGAGTTGATTATTGTGCGAGTAATTTAATTTTCATAAACAAAAGCTTCATCGACTTGAGTTGTTGATTGAGATCACATGTAAATTTATCACCGCTAGACTACATTTGCATGTGATCTCAATTTCAAGCGGAGGCAAATTTCTATATTTGAAATATGTTAAAAAAATGCATTACAAAAAAAAAATCGGAAAACGAAAACAAAACACTGCAAATGTTATCGCTTAATAACGTTATATACATAAGTCTCAATAAAATACGGATAAACGTATTCCGATATTTCGTCAAAGTTATGTATTTATCAAATTGATTTATTAATTAATTGATTAACTTACACGCATTGCATTAGGGAATTTCAAATCGAAACCGGTTATGTTGGTTATTGGAAAATTCGGTTAAACATTTTGAAATGATGTACTATATGAACGTAAAGTTCATAAAGTTCATTTTATAGGTACAAAATCCAAAATTCGACCACTTTTCTCTATTAATGAGAAAATGATTGATTTGAAGAGCATCCGTTAGTTCGAACTGAGGTACAAATTATGGGTGACTAGCCTTCTCTGGAATTATGCCCCATAGTGTTCAAATACCCCCAAATACCTCCGGGTTTACGTTATTAAGTTTTCTCAAGAGGAAAGTTAAGAGAAACATAAAACTACTTATTAAGTAGAAGCGTAACTATTACTGTGAGCGTAGGTGGAAGGAAGAAATATGGGAAACAATTCATCGAAAAAATGTTATGTTATATATATGTATAAATATTTATTTTTAATTTGCAAACGCAATAACCAATATTATTTTTATTTTTTGTTCGGTCAAATGAAATATTTTGAATTCTTTTTCGGGTTTCTTCTGAATAAATGAATGGAAATTTATTTAATCTATTTCTTGAACAAAAATAAAGAATCGATTTAAAAAACTTCAAAAGAAATGTTTTGAACGTTTTAATTAAAACAATTGTTTTATTTTTTTTTTTTTGTACTTGTAAGGAAACAATATAATAGTGAGCCGGTACACAGACCATGACACAGCCCAAAAGTGGTGAAAATTAATCCTGTAACCTTTTTACGCTTATTGATGTATTATTGAGCGAAACAATTTAATGGTTAAAACAATCGATTTGTTTTATTCACAAAGAAAATTAAATTTTAGTAGTAGTAATATTTTTATTCATACAGAAAAATAAGAATATTTTTAATCAACTAAATAATGAGAATGAACAACAATGATTGTAAAAAAAGAAAAATCCATTCTGAGTTCATGCAATTCTGAGAGTAAACTTTGAACTATAAACTACAATTTTCCAATTTCAAAAATGTCTTCAGCTTGTCAGTGTTGTTGTTTTCGAAATTTTTTCCCACAAATTCAATAGAAGCATTAATTTAGATGAATCTGTTAAGCCAGACAAAAACTTGTACAAGAATAAGGTTTACAAATTATTGAATTTTGTTTTCAAAATTGGTGCTCTCTTAGAAATGTTCAAGAACTGAACCCGTCTTTCAGATGTATATAAAACAGCAAACAAACAGATGTACAGGGTGTCTGTCGGGAAGGTATACTACTTTGTTTTGCCGCCATTTTGGTAAACATTAGTCTTGACAGTTCATATTCGATAAATCAACGTGTTTTAATCGTTAAAACATTTTACCAAAATCAATCGTCGGTTACTGTGGCGATGAGAAAGTTGCGTGAAATTTTTGGGAGAAATAACGTGCCGACAAGACGCACTATTTATCGTATAGTGAATGATTTCGAAGAAAGAGGGTCTGTAGCTGATAGGGTCAAGCATGGACCACAACATTACTGCTGCTCGATTCGACGACGCCGTGCTCAGGAGCTTGGTCTTCAAAGAACAACTTTGACCACAATTTTGCACAAGAATTTGCATTTGTTTCCATTTAAGATTCAGTAGACACAGGAGCTTTTTCCACAAGACCATTTACGCCGCCGTACATATGCCAATAGGATGTTATAGCTCGCCCTTGACCACCCCGATTTTCATGAAAAAAAAATCATAATGGGTGACGAGGCACATTTTCATTTGAATGGATATGTGAATAAGCAGAATATTCGGTTTTGGGCAATGAAAACTCCTCAAATTATTTATCAGCCCCTTTGCATCCATTAAAAGTGGCAGTTTGGCGTGCAATTTGGTCAGGAGGAATCATTGGATCCTACTTCTTTGAAACTGAAAACGGCGTAACTGTCAGTGGGGAGCGATATCGTGATATGATTGAAGACTTTTTAACGCCACAACTGCATGCTTTGGGCTTGATTAACATGTGGCATCAACAAGACGGTGCCACATCGCATACAGCCAGGATTCCAATGGGATTACTGTGAGACCTCTTTCCATAACAAGTTATTTCAAGAAATGGTGATGTTGATTAGCCTCCACAGTCGCCTGATTTGACTGCTCTGGAATTCTTTTTGTGGGGATTTCTGAAAAGCAAGGTTTATGCAAATAAACCAGAAACGCTTGAGCAACTCAAACAAAGTATTCGTGATGAAATTAATGAATTACCGCGTGAAATGTGTGAGAATGTAATGAAAAATGTGCTCAAAAGGGCTCGCATTTGTGAGGCTGGCAGAGGCGGACATTTATCTGACATTGTATTCCATACACAATTGCCGACATTAAATAAAACATTTATCAATACAAGATTCAATCTCTTTCATTTAATCAAGAATTATAAACAAACAAAGTAGTATACCTTTCCGACGGACACCCTGTACATAATCAGAAACTGTAGCTTCAAACTTTTGATTCACACAAAATAATGTTTTTTCGGCACGCATAATAGATGATGAAACCCTGGTCAAGTGTTAAGTGTTTAAGTAAGACCATACTTGGAAAAATGTACTCCCCTGTTCTGGTTTCCGATCCGATTGATATATATTTCGACATGTGCGTCATTTTGTTAAAGGCATCTTTGCAAAAACAAACGAAACATACATATGATGTAATATTTGCTAAATTTTATACTTCTAGCATGTTTCATTGACTTGTGCTTGAAAGTAGCACTTTAGTTTTGCGCTTTGTTCCAATGTAATAAACATTAAACATAACATATTTTGTCAACAAATTAAAACAGATAGAAATGACAAAGTGGGTATAAATAATAATAAATAAGTAGTAATGCAAATAATAATAAATCCGTTAATGCAAGATCATGACATAAAATGCCATTACAATCAATACTTCCAATAAATTTGCTATATACGGAGAGGGAAGAAACGAAATAATAACCTTAAACATTTTTCCAAAATAGGTGCAAAAATATTTTATTTTTAATTATGTTTGTTGTCTCTTTTTTGTCATTTGAAAAAAATGAATTGCCTCTTAGTTGATACGATATGCTCATGTAGAGTGCACTAAATTAATCATAATACCTTGTGACTTCAATTACATTATGAAGATATATGCAATTTGATGTGTAATCATTGCTCACTGTCATATTTTCCATAAATATTGGCCAATATCGCCAAAACACATGTGCAAACTTTCAAATCTGCATCTCCATTACTTTAATTTAGGCCAGAAAATGTCGTCGTTAGGACGCCGTTGGGGCGGTAGTGGGCCGATTCGATCCTTGTGTGGGAAAGTTTTCCCTACTCTACTGATTTCGCCCTCTTGACATACCTTTGGCCCGCCGTGTATCCTGAAAATTATTTTGCTGTGCATATTTTTAGTCCTCCCACTTCCCATTTCCTATATCTCCGGTTGATATGGTAAAGAATAATATGTAGGTTCATAGGCTGGTAATAGAGCTCGCCAGTATACAATTAACACACAACTTATTAGCTTTGCGCGGCTTTCTAATAAAAACGACCATTTTTCATTAAAAATATCATCAGTTTCGGAGGTCTCTTAAAAAGAGTATGAGTTGAGTTGGCTCTTTTTCAAAAAAATCTAAAAATGTAAATTTTTCTGCCAACTGTACTGTACTTATGCCAAATGTGAGTTTCCTAGTTTATGTCGTGATTTTAATGGACATGCTGATGGACGGACGGACGTACATGCTTAGGTTGACATGAAGTTTGATGGCGATCAAGATTGGTATTTTTAGTTGTCTGTCTGTAGATTTGCTTTAGTGGCTTCTTTTTCAGCTACGGGATATTTATTTTATTACTGGTGAAGATGGAGCAGCTTTCTCATAAACCTCTTTGAGCTCTGCTTGTATTTAATCGCCCATTTTCCTTTTAAAAGGCAAATATTTCACAGTTTCGTTAAATAATTTCTTTGAAGAAACCGTAAAACCATATCTAAAACAACCCGGTTGTTTCAATGCCGCTTTATTTGACTGCGCTCTTGATTAGTATCTATCATCATTAAGAATCTTAGGCACTTTCACTATCGCACCATTGGTCATTAATCATTAGCGTTTTTTCACTTTTGCAATTTGATTTCTTGTACGATCATAATTTAAATTACTGTTCATTATTCGTAAGCTTATGCTCATGCTAATTAATACAAGAGCAAACCACTAACATAGGCAGTGTTATTATCATTAATTTAATAACAAAAGAAATTCAAATTTTCTTCTAATACAATTGAATTGTTTTTCTTGTGTATTGAAAGGGGAGCAGACAAAGTTGCAAAATTATTGCTGAGGCCGATTCATTAATAATAATCCAATTCATTAACAATAGTTGACAATTTGATGGTAATTTTTAAGTTTTTCATTAAAAAGTAAATAGGGGTTCTCTCTATTAGACGATCATGAAAAATTAGGAGAATGTGTTTAGAATGGATTTGTGTCGACCAAGTGAAAATTGAAACTTTTAAAACTAATTCTAAATCGATTATGTCCAACAGTTTCACGTAGGCATAGACCGTGAGATTAAAGAATTGTCTTTCGAAAACGTTAGATCTTACAAAGCTTTTTAGGCGATTGTGGATGTAAGTGCGATATATTTTTAGCTCCAATTTATGTTATATTTATATCATGTTAATACCGTGTTAATACACATCCGATTCAAAAACAATTTTTATAACCAATTGGCCATACTTAGTGTACGTCAGCAAATATATTTAATTGTTGAGTTAGTAAATAAAAAATTTTGTATTTTCTCAAGAAAATTAATAACGGCAGTGCAACAATTAAAACTTTCCAGATCCTGGAAAGTAATATTTTTCTGGATTTAAAAACGTTAAGGGGCTGTTCGAAAAATTTCGTTAATCCAAAAATTATATATATTGTTAATTGGTTTTTTATAGGGCTCTAGGAGTGGTAACACTAACACTATGACACACTATACAGTTGGAACAAAAATTTAAAAAATATTTTTCACCTGTCAGGCTTGCTGACACGATAATTTTAATGTGAGACTACAAAGCAATATAAAATTCTTGAATTTGTCAATTTTTTTTTTGTTTTACATCCAATAGAATGCAAATCTATTGGTGAGGATTCTGGTTGAATGCGCGAGTTTGCTCAAAAAAGTGAAGTGAAGTAGCCATTCAGGCAAGGGAAAGCATTTATCTATTCAAAAAAATACAATTTATTGCAGTTTTTAAAATCTTCTGTAGCTTTTCTTAAAAAATGAATAACCAAACGTTTAATTTCCGCTTTAGAAAATCAGTTTTGTGTATAGTTTTAGTTAATGTTAGGAGAAACGTCCTGAATAAAACCGCTTTAAACGGTTTTTGCGTTGGTCGAATAACTAATAAGTGGTATTTCGAAAACTAAAAATAGGGGTTTTGTTTGTAATAGTAAGATATTAGTTCGGCCAATTTAAACATATATTGTCTTGTATTGCATTGTCGGTTGCACATACTATATAATATTTTCTATGGCGAGCATCGAATACTTTAAAATGAAATGAAATCATCAAAAAAATTCATTGATTGTGACAATGATCATAACTATCTGGACCTTGGCGCATAAGAATTACGAAATAATGAACGATATGAACAACTACACTGAAAAATATTATTATTTTAAAAAAATGTAACGCCGAAACTGTGAAAACATTCTATTTTGGGACTTATTATGTCTACCATTATGTTTAGTAACCCCCAGTTTCATACAAGTTAAAACAGGTTACTTTTGTGATCCTTTGGTAAAAACGTATTGAAATGGTGGGCTGAAATAATAATTTGGGAATTTTTCTTTCATCATATCTCGTAAACCATTTTAAATTCGGAAAATTGATGGGAAGTTTTGATTTTCCTGGTTAGAATTTATTTATTTCATATCGTCACCAAAATTGAAATGTAAATTTCTTTATGGAAAAATAAAAAATAAATAATAAGTGTTATTAAGTTTAAAAGTTTGTTTATAAATAAAAAAAATTGTAGGTTCCATATAATTTAATTGTATTGTATTTTAAAAATACCTTTTTATAATGTTCTTATGCTGATAACAATGAGGTTGACAATGATAATATGGAGGAAATGGTGACTGAACATCGTCATTTAAATCAAATCAATTCATACCAATTTATACGTGTTGTAGTTCCAAAAGGTCTGAATATTCTTCAAAAACTGTGTTGCGTAAAGGTCCCTGAAGAAATCAAATTTGTGGAAGGAGAACTCTTGAATTTGAATTTGTGAAAAGAAAACTCTTCCATCATGATAGCGGCTCTTATTGTGATCGAATTTCTGGTCAAAAACTTTTTTCTATTTGCAATCGACAGGAGACATAAAAAAGAAGTCTTTTTCGGAAAATGCGGTTTGAAAAATGTTTTGATAATTGGACAATTCATTGACATAAATATGTTATTTCTGAAGGGGCCTGCTTTGAAGGCGATACAATAAATTTCAAAAACTTATGAAGAGGCAAAATAACTTATTCGGCAATTAAATGCTTACCTGGGTCGAACTTTTGACGTCTGTCCACCCGAAAATATTCTACTCTCTACCACTTCCTCTTATTTTTTTTAAATAAAAAAAAAACATTAAATCCCCTTAAAATTTGTACAAGTTTTCACAGCTTTCACAGTCTCTCTCTCTTGTGGAAATTGGGAGAAACTAAAATTTGCACAAGTTTTCACAGCTTTCACAGTCTCTCTCTTGCGGAAGTTACGGGGAAATTACCGCATCCACTTTGGCACCTTCACCTAATATCTTCTATCGTCCTAACTGATCAATGGTTTATGTTGGTTAAGGATATATCAAAGTCAGTTCACTCAATTGAAATTTCTGTTCTAATGGGTGTCTTGGATTTCAAATTAATGGCCACAATTTATGTAAACTTTTTCCTGTTTTTGTTACTTATTTCGCTAATTTTTTTCTATTTCTTTATTTACAGGAGTTCATATAACTTTTCTGCAAAAAAGATAGTTGCTAAATGTGATAAACTGAAGTAACTTCCAACTACTATTTTGGCCGCATTCCCAACTTAATTATCGTCTTATGCTGTGGAAGAAACGGACGCGCGCATCGTCGTCGTTCACCCCCAGTGCACAACATCGTGGATTCATGACGGTGGTTGATGGCAGTGTCTTTTGACTGAATAACTTCTGCAGACATGACGTTATGTTTCGTCATTATTATTTGGAACTTGATTAAAAGCGCCACAAAGCAAAAGACAAATATAAGAATGGCAAAATAAAACACACAAAAAAAGCGAAAAACAAAATTTGTAAGTAAAGGAAACAGCTAAGAAAGCAAGACCTAATGTCGATGCCAAAAGGTGGCCGTCTGTGTTTAATAGCTGGCAAAATTTATGAATGAGTATTCGAACGAGATTTAAGTGAAAGCCCGGGTTTTACAATAAATAAAAACAAAAATACGGCACTCAACGTTTACAGCAAAAACCCTACCATAAACTGTTAAATGTTCCAGTTTTGTTTTCGTGCACTGGTGTTGGCAGACACTTAATGCCGACGCACACGTTTTACTTACGCCAAAAACTTGGTCTACTGGTCTCTTTGGAGTTGTTATTTCATCAAATTGTTTCAATGCAAAGAGAGGTAATTGAAATAAGAGTGCACGAGTGATTGAGCGACTTTGTTAAACACTTTGAGCAATGAGAAAGTATTTGCCGCAAGTCGTTCGTTCATTCACATTTGCTGTGTCTCAGTGCAATCAGTTTTTATTTACTACTCTAACGGTTAAGACGTGGCTTTAATGCAAAAAAGAAAGCAACGAGGCTCATACCCAATACAAGTGATCAATAACTTTAATCGCGGTAACGATTGACAGGTGTGGATCGTTAAATTCATATGAGAAATAATCATATTTGTTAATAATCATATTAATTAACAATGTCACTGTTAATGGTGTTGCGTTTAGAATGGATTAATAAAATCTAATATCAAAATCAGGCAAAAATACAAAGGAATGAAACATAAGTAATGTGACCGATTGAAAACGAAGTGAATATCTAAAGTAAGTGACCGAAATTGAAAAAAAAACTTAATGAATCAGTTCTAAAACATACAAAATAGTATGAATTTTGAGACTTACAAATATTTTCCGATTATAAGCTGAAATGTGATTGGAAAATAAATATGTGAATTATAAAAATCAATTAAATCTTAAAAATTACCAACTAAAACCGGAACTGGAAGTTGCAAGTGAAACATGCGTACATTCGCTTTGGCTACCTGACAACTCCTAAGAAATCAAATAGTAAAATGTCAAGAAAAATTTGGAAAATTAGAGAAAATTGGAACCAAGAAAAATGTTAAAAAATGAACGTAAAAAATTCTGAACAAATAAATTGCTACAAAATAAATCGAAGGAAAGATAAAGAAAAGTGACTAAAAATAAAATGAAGGAAAACAGAAAAAAACTGCAGAAATTGCGAAACAAGTGAAATGGGGAAATCAATTTAAACACCTAAATAATAACGAAATAAAGGAAACGTGACAATGTTTAACGAAATGAAGATTAAAAACAGATAAACATGAATCAAAAATAAATATTGTGAATGATTCAAACATTTCAGTATCTTGTATATGAGCCAGCCGGCGCAATAGATGATTTTATTTTTTCTACTTCATTTTAAGATATTCGCAAATATTGTAGTCAGCTGATTGGTCCAAGCAATGTTTGAACACTTCCATCAGAAGCAAAACTTCTTCTAATTCGGTTAACATTTGAGAAGTTTACAACCTTTGGAAGTTTTTAAATAAGAATAGGCTTTACATAAGTAACAACGGGATTTCCTTTTCCCTTCCTTTCAGTTCTATGTATATCGGTCAGGCTTTGAAAATATAATATTTATGCTGAATCAGGCTTGTTCCTACTTGCATCAGACACTTGGGATACTTCTAAATTAAATTAAAAATAATGCCTCGCAGTCTTCTTATTATCGCAACCTATTCTTCCTTTCAGCTGTTATGAAATAAGTATCAAGTAAATATAAATAAATCTGCGGTTTGCTAAAGAAAACCCTTGACAAAACTTAACAATTACGGCAAAAACGTCGACGAAAACAATTCGTTTATCTTATTTTACAAGTGAAAGTGTATCCATTCATCCACCTCACCATAACATCAGTTAACATGTGCAAATTTCCCACATAAAAAACAAATCTGCACACAAAATGCAATGAATAATAATAAGAAGCAACATACAAAACGAATGTAATGGCAAAAGCATGATTATTTCAAAATTTCCTTGAGCTTTTCTTTGACTAGTGGAAACTTCCCCAACAACTCTTCGCTCTATGATTTGTGAATTTTCTCTTCGCGTACCAACTCAACGCCTTATATTTACCCGCCATTTATTCGTAGTCAAATGCATTAAATGTGTCACATAAGCTCGGACATTAATCTCATTTTTCCACTGGCCTTAATTAGGAAAGTCCAAACAAATACTCCTCTCACAAGTACACAGAAGCAAGCGCAACGTACACATACGCACACACATATTCCTTATTTAAGGCACTGACGCTGGAAAGAGCGCGAAAAAAAATGCAGGATTTCAAACGATGTCTTCTGTCTATGGTCAGCACAATCTTCATAGTGGGTCTGGTGGCATCTTCATCATGGCACTTAACAGGTAAGTTAGTCAATTGTGATACATTTCTTGTTTTGTGTTTGTCGTCGAATTTAGTTAATAAATTCATTAAATCGAATGACTGGTTATGTAAAATTCAGACTTGGCTGCGAGATTTTACTTATACTATCTATGGGTAGTTGTTGGTTGTGGCTTCGCTGATAGTTTAATTGTAATGTAAGATTTAGAAAGCAATCAACTGATAGATGATTGATCGTTAAATGATTTGATGAAATTCTGTCGTGAAAGTGAATTCTTTAGAGTTATATTCGATAAGTTGGATGATCAATTGCAATGCATTAGATAGTAAGTCGAAGTAAGTTTGCATTATTATTTTTTTTTTTATCAGATCTTTGACATCTCCTGTAAAGGAGGGGCTGGGCTTTCAGAAAAAAACATTTTTTTTGTACTTGCTGTGCCAATACTAGATGTCATGGCCGACTAGTTTGGCTGCGAAAAATCGATATCATGTCATTTAAATTTTTGGAATTTACGTCATTAGTCAAAGTATAGTAATGTGTTATTTGTTATAGCTATAAATGTTTTTGGGTATACAAATTTAATTTTTCATTTTCTTTCCAAATTTTTTGTCTGCTTTTAGCCTATTACTTCTCTATTATAAAGACCAACAGATGAGAAAAATATTGTCCGATCTCCAATAAAAGAAAAACTTTCTCAATTAACGCTAACGGTATAGTCGTGATAAAAACCTCTTTTGAAACAGCTTTAAAAAGTGCGAAATTTATTCAAAAGTAAACCCATTTCTTCATAATTTTAAAACTTTATTTGCAAATGTGTTTTAGGGATTAAAATTTCGACAAAACATTGAGAATGCGACATTAAAAAAAAAAAATAATTTCGGTTGCAGGAAGATGGCTAAGTGCCTTCGTATTTCTTAATACTTTTGCTGTAGAATTATTTACTGATATGTTAACGATTCGGTTTATGTTTATTTATTATTTTCATTGTGAACGTAGTTCTGGCAGTAATTACCAAATTTATCTAGCAATTTTACTCACTTGCTAAAAATCTATTATATATTTAGGCACTTTTAAATCGCTTTGATTGGCAAGAAATAAGGCATTGAATTGTCCATTATATCAAAGTTGCCAAATAACTTTAGAAAAATCACGCATTGTAGAATTTTGTATTTTGCTAATTTGCTACCTAATAATACCATCTGCAAATTAGTTAGGTTGTAAGCATTACTAAAGATACTCAATATAAATCATAAAGGACAGAAAAAGAGTTTTGATAGGGTCCCCTACGAATTTGTCTCCATATGCGGCTTCCAATAGGCCATAAAGTGGCATGATACAATCAATTTGTATGAAATATGCTGAACAACTTTTGTTTGTAGTACAACAACTTCCTGAGTAAAATAATCTATGTTCAGGTTTTAATACAGGGTGGCGCACCATTTGTGCTACAATAAGAAATTCAAATAACTTATTTTTAATCAATTTATTTCATTTATTTCTACGTGAATAATATTTCTGTATGAATTCTCTATACCAATAACATTAAGGGTATATATGAATTTTCCATCGCACAAAACGATAGAATCGCAAATATATTAACATTTTAATATTTTGAACTAATTTGGGTAATACTCAGCTGAAAAAATACTTTCTACAGAGACTGCATGTTTATGATGCTACCAATGCGCTTAGTAAAAATTTCGTTTTGCAATGAAATTATAGGTATGATTATGCCACTGATATCATATATATATATATATATATATACAATATATATCTTATATATCTATATACATAAAAATGAATATCTGTCTGTCTGTGTAGAAAAATAGTTTGTAAGAGAACTCCTCTCACACGGCGTACCCGATCTTCATGAAACTTTCAGGGCTTATTCGTGTCGGCCAGGAGAAGGTTTTTAACTATGTCCGAAGGTCGAAATCGAGGCGAGTGACATGATAAAGACAGACAGATATTCATTTTTATATATATAGATTCTACTGTACGGGCGTTGTCAGTGAACTCCTCCTAAACGGCTGGCCCGCTTTGCATAAATTTTTGTATATGCGTCTGGGTGGTGCCCGGGATGGTTTAGATTTACAATTCGGTCCAATTGGACAAAGGGGCGTGGTACCTCCCATACGAACAAAAAATTAAAAATCAATTATTTTTGCTCCTGCTTACGGTATTTGAACAAAATTTGGTGCGTAGGTTTGGTGTACATATCTTAAGTGCTACTGCAAATATGGGCGGGATTGGACAATGGGGCGTGGTACCTCCCATACAAACCATAAATTAAATATCCAATATTTCTGCTCCTGTTTACGGTATTTTAACAAAATTTGGTACATCGGTTTGGTGTACATATCTTAAGTGCTGCTGCAAATATGGGCGGGATTGGACAATGGGGAATGGTACCTCCTATACAAACCACAAATTAAAAAGCAATTTTTTCTGCTCCTGCTAACGGTATTTAAACAGAATTTTGTTTAACATTGAAACATTTCCAATAAAAATAAAATTTGAAGGCAAAGCAACGTTTGCCGGGTCGGCTAGTATATATATATATATATATATATAATCAAATTCCAAAAAATATTTCATTCCCTGTCTTAAGAAACGAATTTCCAAAAATTCCTGGTTTACTACCATCTATGTTGCATTATATTACGTTGTGCTCTCCAAATTCGATTCTTTGGGGGCGGGGCGGCATTTAATGTCAGTAGTGTTAGTAAATCAAACATTGTAAATCAGACGGATTAAATAAAAAAATCTGATAGTTTTGAAATGATTTTGTGGACGTAGTTTGATGTTACATTACGTTACGTCAAACTAACTATCACTAGGTAAGAACGAAATATGTTGTTTACTGGAGAATTCAAAACCGAGATCTGAGCGAATATCCAGCGAGAAATTTCAAAAGTAATCGGAACGCGAAATATTTTTTTTATTTATTTTGCATCTCACATCTTACTTTCCCTTAACGAGCAGTAGTTTTGCCATTATGTAATAGCCTGCCGTAAATAAAATTGTTTAAACTATACTTCATTAGATCACACAAATTTTTTTTTATTTATTTTGCCCCTAGTTTTATTTGTTTTCGTTTGGTTTTTCTATGTGTGAATTATGAAAATAATAGTAATGTTTCTTATTGTTTATTTTTCAAAACTTTTTGGAGGTTCATGTCTAAACAAGTCATAATGGATTCATTCCTAAATGTCTCGTGTAGAGACTACTGATTAACACATTCTGTGGAGGTAAACATGAATTATTGTGTAATGTCGCGTATCAGCCCGAAGTACCGAAGTATGATGGAGGGAAAGAAGAAATTGACATTATTCGTGGTATTTATGAGCAGCTGAATGAGTGCATAAATGGCCATAGACCCAAAACCAAAGGCATAGTTAGGACTGTAACGAATGTTTATGTTACATCACAAAACGTTTGTCACTCCATATGTGATTCAACCGATTTTTTCGGATTTTATTTTTGTGCATTGTTTATTTGTTACCAAATTGTTTAGTTTTTGGGGGGTTAAACTAGATAAGTGTCGTTGATCGTGGGAGGTGGATGTAAAAAGTCGGTACTATGACATACGCTGCTACTTTGTTTACAAATGAAGTTTTTATTTATGGCTGACAAACTTGTTTAATACTTACGCTTTTACAAAATTGAGCATTCTCTGTACTCGTTCCTTAACAAAACAAATCAATATTCTGTTTTAAGCAGGCTATACCTTTTTTATTTCCACTTTTGCAAATTGTTTTGATTATTAAGTTTGCTTAATTCATACAGCGTAAGAAACTCCAGCAACAGAAATATAGAAAACTAGATTTTGAAAGGTGGTAAAATATAACATGTATTTGTACCAAACACTTATATTTTTTTGAGCACTAAATTCCGAAATTATCTGTAATTTATTATCTATTATGTACCCCACCAAGCGTTTCGATTTTCTGCCCTCCATAGTCATCTAGTCAACTACGTTTGCTTATCTACAATAGATGTTTATTTTAACATATAACATATTTGCCGCTGTCGTTTCCTCTTCCAATTTTGGCATTACAAGCTTCCAGATCAATTTTTGATGTTGTTCTCTTTAGAGGAGGCTGGTGTCAAGGTTGTCGCATACGCGGATGATGTGGCGATAGCAGTTAGGGGGAAGTTTTTCGGAGAGACGTCCTTCAAAGAGCCCTTCTCACTGTAACCAAGTGGGCAGGGGAAAACGGTCTTGGAGTAAATCCAAATAAGACCGAAGTGGTTCTGTTCTCCAGGAAGTACAGGATTCCACCTGTGGATCCCATCTCCCTGGGGGGTACTGAAACTTCTTTCGCGGACTGTGCAAAATGCCTTTGTGTATTATTAGACAAAAAAATTGAATTTCAAATTCAACATTCTGGACAGGGCGAAAAAGGATACAGCGGCGTTATATGCGTGCAAGAGGGCAATAGAGAAACAATGGGGATTAAGGCCTCGCATTGTTCACTAGTTGTATACTACAGTAGAAAGACCGACAATGTTGTGTGGTGTTATCGTCTGGTGGAAGGTTCTTGAGAACTCCACATACTGTAGGCTACTGGATAAGGTCCAAAGGGTGACTAGTCTGTACATCACGTGTGCGCTCCGCACCACCCCATCCGATGCACTAAATGTAACTTTGCATTTACAATCCCTGGACATAATTAGTATGCAGATTGCCGCAGCTGCGGCGGTAAGACTAAGAGAGCTGTCACAGTGGTCAAACAGTTGTAGTGGTCACAGTGTGATCCTCAACATGGTGCTTGACATAACAGGCACTACTGAATACACTCTGGCTGAACCACTGTTCGACAAGAAGTATCATATACTTATACCAGATAGACATACATGGAAATGTAGAACTCCTGGTATAAGACTGTATGTCGACCTCTACACTGACGGCTCAAAATTAAATGATCAGGTAGGTTTTGGGGTCTACTCCAAAGACCTGGGGCTAAGCATAGCAAGAAGGCTACCTGATCACTGTAGTGTTTATCAGGCCGAAATTTTGGCCATTAAGGAAGTTGCAGAATGGGTAAAATATAACATCCTCACCACGGTGGGGATTAACTTATTCTTTGACAGTCAAACTGTCATTAGATCTCTGGATTCTGTCTTTCTGAACTCAACATCAGCCCTGAATTGCCTCAGATCTCTTAAAGAGACGTCTCATTGCTTATATCTATCATGACGGGACTCTGTCTGATTGGAAGACATGCAGTGAGATTGAAGGTTGCGACTAGTGACTTCTGCAGAAGTTGTAAGGGTGAAGTGGAGGAGGAGTCCATAGAACACCATCTCTGCAATTGCGCCGCCCTGGCGAACAGGCGGGGATAAACATTGGGCTCTTATTTCTTTAGGGACCTGGTAGATCTAGACGATATAGATATTGTCCGATTTAAGGGCTTCTTGAGGCTCTCTGGATGGTTCAACGGGAGAAGCTAGGGATATCCTTATCTCTAGCTTCCGTGGTATCACAATGGAGACTACACAGTCTAAGTGAGTCTGTCTATTCAGACTGCCACACTGACCTAACGCAACCTAATCTGTGTGAGTCCAAAGTCTATAAAATACGTATTGAAGCAAGCTAGAGACTACGTCAAATTGTTTTGGCTCATATTAAGAAAAGTTATTAAAAATTTCGTCTTATAACGTTACAATGTTGGTCAAATCGGTCAACATTCCGTATGATGGTATTGCAATTCGTCAAGCTAATGACAAACGGTTGAGGTTTGCTATCCATGACATTTATTTATGCAAATCAATTAGACACAAACTTCTACAACTTCAGCTATTAGCAAGCCAGCTAGTTTTAAACTCACTCGAACATATTCACTCGATGCAGCAGAAATGTAACACTCTTGTTTAATGTGCCATGATTCTATAACTCGATTGAGCGATGTCTGTCTGACTGGTATGAACGATAGCCGCCGTAAATCTTTTTGAAATTTCTTTCAACTTGGCCCGGCCGAATGTTTTGCCAAAGCTAAGCCGATCACTTCTAGTACTTCCCACTCAAATTAAAATTTTTTTTGAAATATTATTTTCTCCTTTAGCTCTTAACATGCGTACTGTGCAATCTAAATATTTGCCCTTTGTATTATATTCTAATGCTTGGCAAAATTAGAAAAAAAATTGTCTCATCAACCATGTCGCTCCTGGTGCACCTCTCATACAAATAATCAATTTAGGTATTCTTAGGCTCATAAAAGTTATTCAGTTACATCAGAATGAAGGTGGACAACGACGTCATGCTCCATCTGCTATTTTCTATACAAATTGGTAAATTTTTCGAAATGCTATCTTTCCTCTGTAATTTCTAATTATTCTAATTATTACATAATAATATTTTACAATACCTGAGAAAATTGAAGAAAAATCGGATAAGAAACTACATTCAAGATGTAATAAATTCTGCTAAATTTGATACACACAATGCTACAAGATTAGTTGTGAGAATGAAAATTGTAGGCATTGCCATGGCCCTGCCATAAAAATTGACTAATTTGTCGAAATTTTGTTTTTCTCCTACAATCCCTAATACATAGAATACTCGTACAGTAACCTAAATTTGTGTTAATTGTAAGGCTTTACACTATTTGATAAAATTAAAAAAAAAAAATAGTCAGATAGCTGAGGCCCTTCTGGTACCTCCTATACAATTTATCTAATTTAATCTTCGTATTCCCAGGTTCACATCTTTTATTTAAATACATTATAACTTTCAGTATAACTTAGGAGGCAACAGGCAACAGTGAACTTGTTTTGTGAATAGAAATGAACTGCATTGCTACAGCTACAAATTGGCAGGCTTAGACAAAATTTTTGGTTTCATCATAACTTTTAACAATTAACTTTTAACTTTTAAACATTTACTGTACGTTAATTCATACCATATCTTGATAAGAACTGAACGATTTATCACGTAAGTTACTTTACCTGACTGAAATTTCTGCACTAGCTAATATTGAGTTTATTTTTTGGGTAGAGTAATCGTGAAAATTACTTTAAAACTATAGACAAGTGATGCTCTTCGCTTTTTTCACCAAAAGCAGAAACACGGTTTTGATCAAAAAATGTAAGAGCTCATGCGCCAAAAAGAGATGGATGGATGGATTTGGATGCTTTCTCGCTGAGCCCTCAATCAACATCAGTAATGGAATGAGTGGGAGCATGAGTATGATCAAAGTAAAGACGCAGTTGCTTTTTGCATTTTATATATATATATATATATATATACCTATATATATTTTTTTTTTAATTTGTGGCTTTGGAACTTTATTATGTTCATAATAATATCAATAATTAAACTCTTTTTCAGGTTTTAAGAATAAAATTGCTCATAAAATGGCTCTGTTTATGGCAGAAAACTGATACAAACCAAACCAAATAATAGAATTGTAAAATGTTAACTTCATTTATCTCTAATGCAGTGACGTGTAGTATATTGATTCCAGCGAATTTTTGGTTTTTCTTGCCAGCTAGTTTTGAAAATGTTGAAAATTGGACATGTCAGCCAATTTTTACGAACTTGACAAGTTTTGGAATTTTGGGCTTGGGAATTTCGCACTTTGTGGTATCAGAAAGCTAAATCTTTTAAAACCCTTTTTACCGTCCTTACTGATGACGCAGAGTTGGACAACGCATTACTTGTACTTAAAATGGAGTTTTACATCTAATGAAGAATATGTGGTTATAAGATGCTAGTTGGAAAGCATTTCGAAAATGTTATTCAATAACTGCGTTCCTGTGCAATTTCACTGGTATGCTAGTTGATATTTCCTAAATTAAACTAAAATAAATTAAACTAAATCTTGTCCCACAGCCACTGTTAATTCCAAAAAGCTGTGGTTTGTCTAAATACTGCCATATTTTTATGACATTGTCGCCGCCTCTTGACTTTCTATCAGTATGAATACATCTGCAGAGTGGCACCTTAACTTGACAATCGGCAGAGAGTACAACTAATAAACTGATCATTATATATGCGCAGCATTAATAAGTTTTTACGCAGCCACTGTTAGCTGGAAATTCCTATCATTTGTGTTTTGCACACAGGTGTCATATAATTCCTAATTTATATTTCAGACCATTTATCAAAAGTATTTTGACACTTTTGCTGCGCTCATGTGTTGTAGCTATTGCAGTGCGATCTTTCTGCCACTTGTAAGACGTTAAAATTCCAAATGTACTTACTTTTCTTAACTGTTATTGCTTATGGGAACTAAAATGGCCTCACTTTGCGCTTTACGGGTAGAATAAAAGTCTTAATGATTTTTTATTTTTCGCTTCTCTGATGACTAGTTGGCGTTTATGGCCGTCTTTATGACATACTGGGAAGTACTTAAGATTTCAAAATTGACACCAGGCAATATATTTAGCGCTTTATTATGTTCTTATACTTTTGGAATAAATTAGGCTGAAACGTATAATTTTATGTTAATTGAGAGAAAAAAGAGGCTGTTCGTCTGTTCAGAGACTGATTAATAAGTCTTAAAAAAATTTAAAAAAATGAGTCTTAAAAAATTTTACTTAATAGTTTTACACATTTTATTTACATTTGCTTTTCATGTAGTTTGAAATGAAATTCCAGAATTAATAATTCATTAGCAACATTACTGTGCAGAAACTGTAATTTTTGCATTAAATTCAGTGGCGAAATTAAGTTAACCACTTTAAAATAATTAAATGTACAAGCATTATTCATGCTGGAATTGTGAGAAAAACAGTGCGAAACTAATATTTATCATCGTAAATAGCTTTATGGTTCTCCATGGCCATCTATACTCTTTCGCATGTGTTTGAAGCGACGAATATTGCCGTCAGACGTTGAAAAATATAGGCCACCCAATTAATTTTTGTTCTACTGGAACGAAATGAGCCATTGGGCGCCAAATCAGGGCTGTATGTCAGATTCAATGCTGGAGTGCTCAAAAAGGCACCTGTTTGAATTGAACTACGAGAGGTCTGAGATCATAAACGCTTTTCCACATTCCCCCAAAGCAAAAAAAATCCGAATTAATCTCCTCGATCATTTTCATCATAGAGCTTCATGCGCCAATAAGTTTTGTTTCATCTGGTCCCTCTTTGCCCATACTGCCTAGATGAAAGCAAAGAAATCTTTTCGACGGTTAAATGTTCAGCCAATATTAAATGTATGTCTCAATTTCTTGTTAAGTCTTGCAATATGAGTTCCGGCGTAGCATCAATGTTTTCTAGCACAACAACCGATTTTGGACGACCTTCACGAAATTAATTTATCAATGAACGAAGATAATAATTGAATTAATGCACCTACACCAGTATTCCTGCATCTCAAAATTTAAGTGTAAAATTGCAATAAAAACCAACTTTGTAACCAATGTGTTTGCAAGTGTTAGATGGTGTTAACTTTCAAAAGTGACATTTATTTAAAACTTTAAACATACAAATTTAAACATACAAATTTAAACATACAAATTTAAACATACAAATTTGTTTATGATATTTTGCAGTTTTCTTTGTTTCAACTATTCGTGTACAACTAGAATACGAAATTTTTCTGTTGAAATGTTTTTTATATAAATTTCTATGGCAGATATTTGGTTTGTCTATAGATCGGTTAAGATTAGATAAATAATGCCAGGGCTGCAGGATTGCCTATACGAAATATGAAATCAGCGTCCATCTATATTTTTTTAAGTGACTGTCTATAACTGTTCCTTTTTATTTTTTTTTTATAAATTTTTAATAAATGGAGTATCCAAAGACTGTAATAAATTTGTTGCATTTTATTCCCTATTGGTTGACTAATACGGTGCTGATCCTCATAAGGCACTGTCTCATTTTGATAAAGTGTTATCATTCACTTTATTGTTCTCGGGTATTTACATGAGAAAATAATTGTTGAATTGTTGCCACTTCAATTCTTTCCCAATATTTGATATTTCGCTGAAATTTCCCAAAAATTCAAAGAATTCTTCTAAGGGTAAATATTTTAATAGCAACTAACTATTCAATTTGCAAATTTTCATTAATAATATTTTATTTACGAATTTATATGGAAATATACATTGCGTATTTTCCAATATTTTGTCTTATGCCATATCAAACGTACGTATTATTTCCAGTTCAAATTTATCATTTCTTTACACGGCTAATATGAAACATCACGGCCATCAAATATTCATTCTTTTGTTAGAAATATTGATGCGATAGTGTCTGTATGACGTTTGTTTCAAAAGTCAGTTTTACCAATTCTTATTTTTCTGAGAATACTTCAGTTGAAGCATTTAAAATACTCTTGATTTAGATTTAGTCTCAGATCAATTCGATATACCTGCTGTCACCATTTATAAATTTTTTAAAAAATCAGATTTTTTTCTATACCTACACTTCTAATCTAGTCGTGAATCTTATTGTGTACATATCGTCGCCGTAATCTATATAATATATAGGCCACCACCTGATGCACCTCCCGTCAAAAGTCCGAACGGTTTGGACGAAAATGAGAGAATTATATACAAAAATCCAAAGGTGTGTTAGATTTCGACAGTTTAGTTCAAAGCTTAGTTACAATTTGATTTTAATTCAATCATTGCGATCTACGATTAGTCCAAGAGCTATTTGGATCAGATAGTGTGTGATGGCTGTGAGAATGCAATCGTTGCGATCTATGACTGATCGAAGAGCTTGTGATGTCTGTTGGAATTTAATCTATTATCGCTTATGTGCCAAACACAGAAAATAATTTCAAGCACGTATGCCTTCTGCAATCCTTCTCTCATTGGGGAGAGAGAGACAGATAGATAAATAGAAGAGAGAGGGAAAGAGAGAGGGATAGAGAACACTTATGAAGACTGTAGCAAGCATGTAACACTTGCTTGTTACAATCTCTATAAGTATGTTCAATAAGTCGCACTATGTAGTATATGTCCTGGCAACCAAATTCTACTACAATTGTATTAACTTGAATAATGATTTTGAATACATCCAAAAAATTCGACTTTCACAAGTTTTATTACGCTTTTCATTCTGAAAGATTTCGTTCATTTCTATATTAATGTCGGTATATGCCATTTAAATTTCTAAATAAATTTCATTCCTGAAAAGTGTTCTTCGTCGTTGTTACCTTATTGATGTTGGTTGATAAAAAAGACTCGTAACGTTTTCAAATTTTTTAGCCAATTCTTAAATATTATTAAATTTGTAAATTTCCGTGTTGCCTGAGTGCAACTAATGCACAAAATGTGTACTATACTTTCACAAAATTATGCATACGTGTGTTTTACTCTTCTGACTCCTTTAAAAGTGCAATCATTTTGTCCATGAAAGGCTGACAAAACTATGCTCATATAAATTTATTTTACGTCTAGGCGATGAAACAAATGCCCCTTGTATATATCGGTATAAAATATTTATTTATAATTAATTCACACCTCACAAAATTCTTTACGAGCGAAAATACTCTAAAAGCAATAACCAAAAGGCCATTTCCCGATGCTTTTGCAGACGATTTCTCCGTAATGTCGAATATTGGTTACTATCGCTTCAATACCTATATAGTTTCAACTTTGTAGCTTGGCATTTGCAGGGGAATAATAAGTATTTTTAAATATGCAAATATGTCTGTCAAAGATGACAGAATCGCTCATATTTTGAGGATTGTTTCACAACAGGGAGTTCAAATGAACAATTTAGCTGCCTGGAAGTAGTAGGTTGAAGTGAATAATTCTGATTGTTAGAACACAGAAAGGTTATATTACTTAAATAGAATCATTTTTACCTAAGCCTATAGGCAATTCAGATTCTAACAAAAGACTGCAAACTCTACTGCTACAGATAACTGTTTTTGAAATTAGGTTTTCTTTGAATTGTCTTTTTATTCAAATGTTCAGAAAATCAAATACTTTTCATACAAAAAAAAAACATACTTATTGATTAATTTTCGTATAGAGACTTGTTTTTATTGACTCTTTCCAATTGAAAATTATTTTGTTGATACTTTTTTTCTAAGAAACGCTCTTTATTGACATTTTCCACATAGAAAAGTGTCTCTGTTGGCACTTTTCGGACTGAAAAGTTTCTTTATTGACGCCTATCATATAGAAAATTGTGCTTGTTGGCACAACTTCATATTTGACACTTTATTGACACACTTCATATAGGAAAGTATCTTTGTTGACATTTATGGTAGAGAAAAATGTCTTATTGACATTTAACATAAAAGATATTTTACTACAGAGAAAAAATCAGCTAAATTTTTTCGGATTATATTTTACAGATTGCAAGTGAAAATTTGCAATATTACAAAAATATGTGATGAAGCAAGTAAAATACTTGGGTACATTTTCCATTACACATTAAGTAAATGATCTAAATTAGTATGAAAAATTAACTATTGTTTTAGGTGTTTCGTCGAACATAATTTGTGATATTGCCTTAAAACATTTCGTTGCGTAGTATCTCAGAAACTAGACCGCATTCTGGTAAGCGGAAATGTGAAACACCGGGATCATGTGTTGATTAGTTATTTATAATAAACCAATGCATCCGTATGAAATGCAAATTCAAATTGGCTGTTATTAAATTTTAAGTGGATCCAGGGATGCCTTGTGGTTGTATCTCGATGTACTTTTTAGAAGGGTGGCTCCGTGGAAGTAGGAATTAACTATGACTTATAATACGAAATTTATTGCATTGTAATCTATTATTATGTTACTAAATTTTCAGTATATCCAGTAATAAATAAATAAAAATATAAAAATGGGGCATTTCTTATTAAAAATATTTCTTTTAGTGGGCTTTTGATATATTTTCTTCTTTAAAAAAAATTTATTGCCATATGACCGTTTGATTATGCCTCCTATTGAAAAATCTGGTTCTTTCGAAGACGTATAAACACATATTCGTATTATCGTTTTAAATCAGTTCCTTTGTCCTTTGGAAAAATTTAATCAGAAAATTGGTTCATTTATTCACTGGTCTTTTCTGTTCCATTTTGGCAGAAATCTCTGTCTGATTCAGTAAACCGTATTTTTGGAAGTGGGCTATGAAAGACTTTCTTCCGAAAATACGCTTTCGTTAATACAAATAAATATAAACTCACAATTTTAATCTAAATAGTTTATCGCCTCACAGATATGAATCTTGTAAAATAGTATTTAATTTTGCAGAAGTCTATGCGATATGAATCCATATGAGCAAACAATTATTTCAAACAATTCTAGGCTTGGAATCACTTTCTCACAGATGTTAAAGATCAATTAATGTCAAAAATTATAGATTATAATTATCGGCTTGGTTGTCTGCAATAACCAACTTTTTGTATATTTGCAATCATTTATCATTGCTAATAGAAAAATTTACCTCCCTGTCTAAACGATAGTTCTACGGCATGACAGTTCTGACAAAAATGATAAATTGTTTCTAACATACATATGCAATTTTCTCGAATCGATTTATGAACACAAATCATAACAGCTTAAAGATCGTTGGAGAATCAAAAACAAATTAAAAGATTTTAAAATGTTTCCCTCTTTCAGATGCCCAACAAAATGGAGGCGACAAAACTGTGCTAACCCCTGCAGAAACTTTGAATCAAAAATTCGCTGGCAGTACTGCCAACCACTCGGAATTGGTGAGAGCTGTGAGGGAGTCATTGCGAGTATATGAATTATACAGCCAAAAGGAGAAGCCGTCAAGGTAACTACATTGGCAAAGCATAAATTCTTAAATCATTTATTATTGTTTTTTCTGCAGAGTTAAGAGGGCTTCAGCTAAACGTGTTTGCTATGGTGAATTGGGCTGTTTTGAGGATTCCGGGCCATTTGCCTACTTGGAAATGTTGCCCTCACCGCCCGAGGAGATAAACACGAAATTTTTTTTCTATTCGACAAAAAATCGTTCAGATAGGCCTTTAATGGAGCTGCCTTTTCTTAATATGACGCAGGCGTTTAATAATACGCGAAGCTATAACAGAAAGAGAAGTTTAAATGCCACCGAATATCCGGATATAACTACGGAAGAACAGCCAACCACGACCACTGTGCCATCCAGGAAGTCAACTTTCACTAAGACACCTATAACTTTGGAAGATTTAGAAGGGTTTGATGAAATGTCCGTAAGAGTTATTGTGCACGGTTTTGGCTCTGCTTGCCCTCATGTTTGGATTTATGAAATGAAAACGGCTTTAATGGCGGTGGTAAGTGGAGAAGGGTGCAGAGTACAATGGGTTGTGAAATTGATCAACCTTAATATAAATTGTTTATTTTCCCTAGGAGGATTGTATAGTCATATGTGTGGATTGGGAAAATGGTGCTAATTTCCCTAATTACGTGAGAGCTGCAACGAACACCCGCCTGGTTGGCAAACAATTGGCAATGTTGATCAAGAATTTGCAGGAGTACAAAGGCCTGAATCTGGCTCGCACTCATATTATCGGTTTTAGCTTGGGTGCTCATGTATCAGGGTTTGCGGGGGCCGAACTTCCTGGTCTCTCGCGTATTACTGGCCTGGATCCCGCAGGTCCCCTCTTTGAGGCCCAACACCCTAAAGTACGTTTGGACAACACCGATGCCGAATTTGTGGATGTTATTCACTCAAATGGAGAAAATCTTATCTTGGGTGGTTTGGGATCGTGGCAACCTATGGGCGATGTAGATTTCTATCCCAATGGCGGCAGGGTGCAGACAGGCTGTTCAAATTTATTTGTGGGAGCTGTAACCGATTTTATCTGGTGTAAGTAAGAATGCTATGAAGCTGTATTTAAGATTTGTAATTGTAATTGTAATCTTTTACATATTTAGCTGCGCAAACTGCTGAAGAGGAAGAGGGGCGCTCTCTTTGCAATCATCGTCGAGCTTATAAGTTTTTCATTGACTCCGTGGCCCCTCGTTGTTTGTTCCCGGCTTTTCCTTGTGACAATTACGATGACTTTCTGAAGGGAAAATGTTTCCCCTGCGCTCAGGATGATAAAGATGTCGCAGAGGGTGTACCCCGCTGCGGTAATATGGGTTACTACGCAGATCGATCCTCGGGAAGGGGTCAATTGTATCTCCTCACTCGCGAAGAGGAACCGTTTTGTGCCCACCAGTTTCAGCTACAGATATTCAATTCATTCAATGATTTGCCTCTGAGAACTATAGGACGTTTAGAGGCAATTTTGGAGGGTGAGGGCGGTCTCAACGAAACATTCCACATATCGGAGTAAGTTTAGCAAAATTGCTATGTCACTTATATTTTGCAATCAAATCTTTGCAATACCTGCGCATTTTACAGGAAAGATGACTCCGAGTTCTTTGCTGGCGATATAGTGTCCAAAATCATAGTACCTCATCCCGCCTTGGGCTTTCCCACCACCTTAAGCCTTAATTATAAACATTACAGTGGTTGGCTTTCCAAAGGTTTGCCGCATTGGGACATTGACAAAGTGGTTCTTACTGACAGCTATGGCAGAAGTCATTCCATATGCAAACCAAGCACAAAGTTGTCTACCGGATCGCCAGTGCGCATTAAATTGAAACCAGGCAATTGTGAGTTGGCCAATCAGGACGAATATGGTGCCTTCACCAATAAACCTTCAACAGAAGCTCCCGATTCTGTGGCCCAGGAAAGCGTTCGTGTTCCACAATCGGATGCTATAGAAACAATTAAAAAACGGAAAAACTTCCTAAACCTCGGTACCAGTTTCAAATTGGATGAAAATCAAACATATCCTTTGGAAGAGACTGGAGATTTACCCTGGCAGCCAATACTGGAAGGTAATTCATTAGACAGGGAAGTAGGGGAGACAAGTCGAAGTTTCTCGGAGCAACCCGAGGAAATCTTTGAACCCATACTTAACGATAAACGTCTAAATGTTAATCGGGGGCGAAATTTTAACGACTATATCGGAGCGCCAGAGATAATGGAACCGGTGCTGAAAGCTACAACGCCCAGGGTCAAAAAAGGCAAAGAGATAATTTTGACTGAAGCTCCTGCATCTACTACAGATAAACCGGACAAAGTGGAGATAATAAAAATAACACCTATTACCAATCACGATCGTCCTAAATCATCTGTGGAGGAGGAAGCGATAACTGTACAACTATTTCCTTTCCGTTTGGGAGAATTACTACAAAGAGCAGAGCGTTATGCGCGGGAGACTATTCTGCCCCTAATTTCAGTACAAGCGCCAAGATTCTTCGGCTTTAATGTGCGTGGCAACGAAGAAAGCCTGAAGACTGAATCTCGCAAACCCCGCTATATTCCTCGCTATGAAGAGGATGCATTCGTAAATGCTAATACAAAAAATCGTCCCAAGAAACGCAACGACGGAAGAAGTTCCGATTTGCAATCATCCGAGACCCGTGAACAAAGAAATATATTCCAATTGCTGCGGCCGCAAAGTCTGCCGCTTGAAGAATTGCACCTGGAGCCGGCCAAAGGTGCTCCAACGTATTACACCAACATCGTAATGGCTGAGTCGAGATCGCTTAAACCCGAAAATCCAGAGTATGAGCCAACTTTCATAGATCTACCTACATATAGGCCACCCAAGGCACGCACAGCTAGGGCAGATTTCGTGCATGACACAAACACCAATTTGAGGAAATCTTAAATTCTGTAGTTGTCAAACGCAAATAAACACTATATACATCTAAATAAGCTTAGCTAATGTCCTCCGGTTAAATGCTTGGCAAATTCCTTAATTTTTGGGATAACGTAATGATATGTGATATATAAGAAATTTTTGTGGCGTTCTTTGTTGTTATTGTGTTTCGAAAACGTAATACAGTACATCAAACGCCATATTTAGTTGAAAACAAGTGTTATATAGTACATACATACATATTGATTTTTATTACGCGTATTCATTAATGTTTAAATTTAGTAACGTAATTAGTGTTAGCTATTTATTTGTGTCTATATTTTGTATATATATTTTTGTATGTGAGTCTTTGTAAGAGATTGTTAGAAATAGCACTTTTTTCATCACCTACAAGGTTTTATATTAACAAATTTTTGCTGAATAAATATTATTTTGATATAAAGTAAAGTAAATATTGTACATGAAAAGCCTTCTTTTGTACTAGCAATTTTTTATGGTATGAGAGCTTAACGAAAAATGACAGATCGGGATATGAGTAAGTCAATAATAGCGGTCTTCAAATTGGAAGAAATGTAAGTGCACTTTTCGAAAAAAATCCTTTTGCGCCGTTTTTGAAGGTAATATTTGGGAGCAACGTGTTTTAAAGTGAGAACAAATTATTTTTCAAAAGTGGCTTTTGTATGTTTCTTGTCATTACCGTTTATAGCGTTAATATGCACGCTGTCGTCTAAGCGCGATATGAAAATATTTTGAAAACTACAAAAATATATTTTGAAAGTTTTGACAAATTTCCATTACGCCGATCTTTTTTAAAAACATTTAATACCTCAAAACGATAAACACTGAGTTAAGTCGTTTTCCTAAGTAAGCAGAGATATTATCGATCACATCTGTATAGAGATACTATCGATTATATCTGTACTTACCCAAAAATGTATTAGTAAAAATACAGTAAAAATTATGAAGCCCTTTAGGCAATATTACCCCTATTTTTGGTGTGTAATAAAAGCTCCTCAAACTTATTTCCTTTTATTCAGGGAATTTAAAAATAGTAGGCGCGTAAGCTCGTTCCATTTATGAAACGCAGGGGAGTTTGTCTTTTTTTATCTGTGGTAACAGGGGAAAAAAATGACTTAATTGCAGTTAGGTCATAATCGAGTATTCATTATTATTACTATACTCCCTTTGATGCAAATTTACATCCAATCTTTACTCCGAAATTCAAACAATTTACAGAAATTTTTCAAAAAGTGGCAATTTTCGAAAAATTGAGCAGTATTTCTAAATATATATATACCTATATAAGTAAGAAAAAGTTTAATATCCAGTGTTTTCGCCTAAGCTTGATTTCAAAATTGTATGTTTTATGATTAAGTCGTTTTTCCTTGTGATCACAGTGATGAGATGGCACAGTTTAATATCAAAATCTAATAAATTTCAAATCGGCCAAGCATAACACACTTTTTAATTTTATTTATTTATTATACATATATAATATATAAATATTGGAAAACAAATAAAATTCGGAACGTTATCACTTCCTTGTTCATGATAACATACACCTGTCAAAGTCAAATTTCGTGGCCCTTTATCTCATACCAATGCCAATATAATTGACGCATTAGTTTTGGAGTTACAGCTCAGCAAAGTATGCGTGCACTGGAAATGCACCTACTGGTTGATTCTGTTCGTCTGGTAGAAATCTTGAATTTTGTGGCTTGGATTTTTTAAATTTTACAGCCGGGATCACAACTTAACTCCTAAACAAATAATAAATACGGGCCGAATACCGATTATATCTTATATTTGGTTTTATTTGCCCATGTAAAATTTATATGGTTGCCAATTTCTTGATCTTTCATTTGGTACAAAATCAATAAAATTGGCCAGCCAGTTGTAAAGCTATAGCTCAGCAAAGTATGCGTGCTCTGGAAATGCACCTAATGGTTGATTCTGTACGCCTGGTGGAAATCTTGAATTTTGTGGCTTGGATTTTTTAAATTTTACAGCCGGGATCACAACTCAACTCTTAAACTTTGGTTTTATTTGTCCATGTAAAATTTATAAGGTTGCCAATTTCTTGGTCTTTCATTTGATACCAAAATCAATAAAATTGACCAAGCAGTTGTGAAGTTATAGTTCAGCAAAGTATGCGTGCTCTGGAAATGCACCTACTGGTTGATTCTG
>JAHXMU010000014.1:3263537-3291738 GCA_019455685.1 Philornis downsi
TAAATTTTACAGCCGGGATCACAACTTAACTCCTAAACAAATAAATCTGGGCCAAATACCGATTATATCTTATATTTGGTTTTATTTGCCCATGTAAAATGTATAAGGTTGCCAATTTCTTGATCTTTCATTTGATACCAAAATCAATAAAATTGACCAACCAGTAGTGAAGTTATTGCTCAGCAAAGTATGCGTGCTCTGGAAATGCACCTACTGGTTGATTCTGTTCGCCTGGTAGAAATCTTGAACTTTGTGGCTTGTATTTGCCCATGTAAAATTTATAAGGTTGCCAATTTCTTGATCTTTCATTTGATACAAAAATCAATAAAATTGACCAACCAGTTGTGAAGTTATAGCTCAGCAAAGTATGCGTGCTCTGAAAATGCACCTACTGGTTGATTCTGTTCGCCTGGTAAAAATCTTAAATTTTGTGGCTTGAATTTTTTAAATTTTACAGCCAGGATCACAACCTAACTCCTAAACAAATAATAAATATGGGCCAAATACCGATTATAGCTTATATTTGGTTTTATTTGCTCATGTAAAATTTATAAGGTTGCCGATTTCTTGATCTTTCATTTGATACCAAAATCAATAAATTTGACCAACCAGTTGTGAAGTTATAGCTCAGCAAAGTATGCGTGCTCTGGAGATGCACCTACTGATTGATTCTGTTCGCCTGGTAGAAATCTTGAGTTTTGTGACTTTTCTACACAAATAAATACGGGCCAAATACCGATTATATCTTATATTGGTTTTATTTGCCCATGCACAATTTATAAGGTTGCCAATTTCTCGGTCTATCATTTGATACCAAAATCAATAAAATTGAACAACCAGTTGTGAAGTTATAGTTCAGCAAAGTATGCGTGCTCTGGAAATGCACCTACTAGTTGATTCTGTTCGCCTGGTAGAAATCTTAAATTTTGTGGCTTGGATTTTTTAAATTTTACAGCCAGGATCACAACTTAACTCCTAAACAAATAAATATGGACCAAATACCGATTATATCTTATAGTTGGTTTTATTTGTCCATGTAAAATTTATAAGGTTGCCAATTTCTTGATCTTTCATTTGATACCAAAATCAATAAAATTGGCCAACCAGTTGTGAAGTTATAGCTCAGCAAAGTATGCGTGCTCTGGAGATGCACCTACTGATTGATTCTGTTCGCCTGGTAGAAATCTTGAATTTTGTGGTTTGGATTTTTAAAATTTTACAGCCGGGGTCACAACCTAACTCCTAAACAACTAATAAATACGGGCCGAATACCGATTATATCTTATATTTGGTTTTATTTGCTCATGTAAAATTTATAAGGTTGCCGATTTCTTGGTCTTTCATTTGATACCAAAATCAATAAAATTGACCAACCAGTTGTGAAGTTATAGCTCAGCAAAGTATGCGTGCTCTGGAAATGCACCTACTGGTTGATTCTGTTCGCCTGGTAGAAATCTTAAATTTTGTCGCTTGGATTTTCTAAATTTTACAGCCGGGATCACAACTTACCTCCTAAACAAATAAATACGAGCCGAATACCGATTATATCTTATATTTGGTTTTATTTGCCCATGTAAAATTTATAAGGTTGCCAATTTCTGGAAATGCACCTACTGGTTGATTCTGTTCGCCTGGTAGAAATCTTGAATTTTGTGGCTTGGATTTTTTAAATTTTACAGTCAGGATCACAACTTAACTCCTAAACAAATAAATATGGGCCAAATACCGAATATATCTTATATTTGGTTTTATTTGTCCATGCAAAATTTATAAGGTTGCCAATTTCTTGATATTTCATTTGATACCAAAATCAATAAAATTGACCAACCAGTTGTGAAGTTATAGCTCAGCAAAGTATGCGTGCTCTGGAGATGCGGCTACTGGTTGAATCTGTTCGCCGGGTAGAAATCTTGAATTTTGTGGCTTGGATTTTTTAAATTTTACAGCCGGGATCACAACTTAACTCCTAAACAACTAATAAATATGGGCCAAATACCGATTATATCTTATATATATTTGGTTTTATTTGTCCATGTAAAATTTATAAGGTTGCTAATTTCTTGGATTGAAAAGTTTGTTTCGAGTACATGCTCAATGTCCATTTTCCCATTTATATAGAGGTGGGAGCCAGTCTTTGCATATGAATATGAGTCACATTGTACCAAGTTTCAAAATCAAGCGGACGGACAAACATATTCAAACGATCAGGTTATATAGTTGAAAGTCACAGGCAATCCCAACGGATATACGTTTTAATGGAGCATCAAGCGGTAAACCAATTCGTTGGAAAATGATAAAGTCGATGTAATAGTATTTGTATAGAAGAGTGCATTTTTGACTCGAGCGCCTTCCACTACACTACCGCCCGCAGGAAGATTACTAAGATTTTTACCAATTATTCGTTAATTAGGTTACAGAAGCGGGAAGGTATAGAAAAAGTAAAAGCAAAAAGTCGTTTTTGTCACACACTCATCTGATGACCAAAAAAGTGGGATTTTGTTATATATTTCAATTTTATTCGTCAATTGAAAACAATAGGCAATATTTATTTTCTAATAGCGTCCACCGACGTGGTGGCAATTGAAAATTACTGCTACGTTATTTTCATTATATATGTGGAAAGGGCGTTTTCGCCACACTTATCTTACGATGGACAGGATCGTAAGTCATGATGGTAGTTATAAAAGTTACGGTCCAGTCGAACGTTTGGCGACTGAACAACCTTTCACCTGTGTATAAAAACGTTTTTTTTTTTTTTGTTAAATAAAAGTTTATTAGAAATTTCACAATTAATTTGGCGGAAATTCCCGTGATTCCAGGATATTTGGAACGCCATCACATTCATCATCACCATTGATGTAAGATAAACACTTTGGGATTTATTTAATTTTGTTAGAGCATTTCTCAACTTCGGTCAGTCTTTAGAGGTCTTCGGACCTTTTTTTAGAAGTTGTAAATTTCTTCAAAATTTCACGAAATTCGACAACCGATGTTTTAAAAGAATCGTTATACTTACATATACCAAAAATGTGCCTTTCTATCATAATTTGAGAATCAAGCTGTATTTTTTTTTATTTTCTGTATTTTTTTATTATTTTTGAATTTTAGACCTTTTTTTCGCCAAATATTTTTCATATACCATTTTAAGTTTTCTTTTCTTTACTTTTAGTATGTATAATTAAATTTTGTGTTATTTTCCGTTCTGTTGTTGTTGCTTTTTGTTATTGGTTGGGATTTCTTTAGTTGCATCTCATTGATTTTTTTGCTGTCTTCGGTTTATTCATACTAGTATTGAATTTAATTATTAGTTGTTTTTTATTTTTTTGTATTTTATTTTCACCATCAATTAACTTAAATTTACGGTTTAACTAAATATTTATATTTATATGTATATATATATATTTATAGTAAATATATACGTGATTTGTATGTATACATATATATTCATGGGTGTATGCATATTTAAAGTATTCCCATCTACACAACGTTTGTAGGTGTGTGTAATGTGTACATTTCTAATAAAATCAACGACAATAATAAAAATTAAATAAAAAAAAAATGAAGTTGCAACACTTAATGCAATTTTCTGGATGTCAGTTGCAAAACTTTTACTTTCGGCGCATCAACCATGTTTTGCGTTTAGTTTTTCTGCCCTCAGAATATGGTAAAGAATGATAAATTAAATGTAATTAAAATAAATTGTAAAATAATGTATAATGTATATGTAACGCCAGCGTCACAATTTCTTAATTTGTCATTTTGAGTGAGTGAGTTGTTTGTGTCCATCTCTGGGGTTGCCATATTGTTTGATTTCTATTATTTTCGACAGTTATTTTTCTCTCTGCTATTTACTATTACAAGTTTGTCTGTCTTTTTTTAGGAGATTTCATAAATATCCGCTACATGTCTGTATGTATTTTGTGCGTAAACATGTCACTATACATACATTCTCAAGTAAATGGTTATTAGCTAGATCTGAGGGCGGGATTATGATAGTTATATACGATATTTATATATTCATGTATTTATGTACGTGTATATGTATAATGGATGTTATGCGATTTGCGTGTCGGTTCGTTTGTTTATAGATAGATTCTAGATTATAATGATAACATTTACATAAAATTTTATTTTTATATTTATAATAATTTTCTTTGAAAGTTCTAAATTTATTTACACAATTTGTTTGGTTGCTGTGGTTTATTCATTTTTAATATTATGAATAGTCAATGGTTATGCATAAATATTATAATCGTTATATGAAATAAACTGATTTTTTACAGCGTACTTTTAATACCTGTCTCATGCACTATTCACTGTATATTTTTGTTAGATATTCATATGAGTTTATAGTAATAGTCGTTTGTCTTCCATATTGTGTTGTATTGTTTTTCGCTAGTTCGCATTTCAATCTTTTCAATTTTGTCTGTAGTTTCTTTAGAACTTTGGTAAGATTTGAATTTTGTATTATGGTATGTCACATAGTTTTGATGCACCTAAGATATTTTTTTTTTTGGCATTTTAGCGTTTGCTTCTCTGGATGTGGGGGAAGGTTTTAGTTTAGTTTTTTTTTCTTCCATTTAAATATTTACAAAACAATCAGTGTGTTTGAATTTTACTATGACACTATGATAATAAGGGTTTTCTAAACACTGTCTCACTTCCTTAAGTACGTACTTACCAACATCTATACGTTTACATACATATTTTGTTTCTTTGACATTTACTTTTAGGTATCTTCAAAAGATTGCTTATTAGTTGCCCTTAATTTTTATAGCTAGCGCAAATAAAAATATTGTTGGAAAATAAGGAGCAGTTAAATTAACGAAGACATAGATGGACTTTTCGAAAGCGACAAAATTGTACAATTGGGGGAAAATATACATAAATAAAGAAAAATGCATCGCCCCTCTTGTCATCAGTGTGATTTAAAGTATTTTTGTTGACCAGGATTTAAGGAAGATATTACCGATTTGAAGATGTCTGAAATCAAAACAATTCTAATTGTTTTCAATTTTAATTTCGACCAAAATTATACATGTCTGGAATGAGAACTAATTTTCATTTGAGAAACTTTAATTAAAATTAATTTTGATTTGTAAAAAAAAATTATTGAATACATTTTACGTTTCAGAATGTGATATTTACTTTTTCTTTTTTCCAATATACGAAACATTGAAGTCTCAGTTGTCCCTCAGGTTAAGTAACAAACCTAACAATATATCTACTTGTAGTTAGAATTCCAGATCACTGCTCGATCGACGAAAAATTCAGGTCATATTGGGCTTGCATTTATTCAGATAGGGACGGTTCAAGCATGCCTACAAAGCTACTTTGGGCAGAGTGAAAAATTTCCCCAACTAAACAAAAATTGTGGAGTTTAGTAATGTTGTGAAAGAACAAGAAATATATCCATGCCAAGTAATACGCTACCTATATTGGAATATAATGCAACCCTGCTCAAGACCATTGCGTTATTTTCATACTTTTAAATAACCCTTGCACATATGTAAATAGTATTCTAAAGATCTCATTCCAACAAATAACAATTGATGTGTGACACCTGTACGCATTTTTATACAACTTATGAAGTGTTTACGAGCATGGAATCAAAGCTTTTTAATAGAAAAGTATATCCTTTGAATGTGGGAAGACAGTTTTTCTCATATACAATATGGCTCGGTATTCCCCTTAAAGATCTATGACATCAGCATAAGTCAATGTGAACGGCGACCGAATAGGTATCAAATATAAAATACGGATAGAAATAATAATTGGTATTTGAATAAAAGGAATGATAGCATATACATATATTAAGGTGAAAGAGACTAAATAAAGTTACCCCTGGATAGCATAATGTTTAAGGGCGTTTTCGGAAACTTTTTGTTTATGGATGACTTAAGCCAGAGAAGGTACATTTTGAACCCAGCGATTTATTTCCATGTTCTAACTAAACCAAGACTTAGATTTTTACGACATTGAAGAAAAACTTCTTTTCAGAGACTGATATTTAGATTTTTAGTACACTTACTGATGGTCAATATGGTGATCTAATTAGGCGTCATGACGATTATGCACCGGGAAAAACACCTATAACATTTTAGCAGAGTTTTTTTCTAGACTCAAGGACTCAAACTCCACTAGTAGATATGGAAAAACAAAAGTTAATAAATGCCGAATTATTACTTAATTGTAATGACTCATAATCCGTATTAAAACATAAAAAAACACAAATTCTTCAAATTTGGCACTTCATATCCCAAAACAAGTAGATAGTTATTTTTTTTTTTCACTTTGATGAATGCACCATTAAGTTATAAATAAAACTCTACTTTAACTGTTTTTTCTCAAGCCCTTTTCTTGAAATTAGTAATTTTCCCAGGCAACATAGCCCTAGTTTTCTACAGTTTTCGGATAACATTTTTCAGGAAAACATAAAAAGCTTCTATATAGTTTTAGAAAAGAACATCAAAACGTTTTTTAATGCGGAAATCAAATTATACGCAAAATGTGTGACCAGAAAGCACTTCAAAAATAAAAAATTTGTAGATTTTTAAGGAACATTTTTTATACCGCACCAGCATTTTTGCAATCTACGAAAATAATGCATTTGGAAAACATAGCCAATGTTAAAATTTTCCCAGAAATTAACAAAATGTTGCCTCACTTTTCGGAATCGAACTTAGATCACTTCTGAGTTGTTACGGGTGTGTTTTTTAATAAACGAACAGTTTTGGGCAAGGATTTACGATTTATCAAATTTATTATAACATTGACTTGTGTCAAAAGATTTGTTGTGTTTTCTTTTCTCGCTTTTCTCGGTTTACCATGCTGTACTCCAAACATTTCGATGTGTCGAAATTTATTTCAATGTGAAGTTCCATCAAATGTGGAAAATCGTAACTTCTCCCCTGAATTGGAATTACTGGTTTACAATTATAAAAGTTGTTGCAACTAATAGATTTTGGAAATGGCTGAAATAGATCGAAGTTTATTGTTTCCGTTGTTATTTTATGAGGTATCAAATATTAAAAGATGTTAAAGAAAACGTCCTGATCAGTTAAGATAATAAGAATAAATATGTCAATTGAATGACGACTCTCCTTTCAATTTTACACACAAACTGATGTATTCCTTGCCAACGAAATATAAATCAAATGTAAGTAATGCAATACGAATTCATAAGACTAATGGAAGGACTGGAATTTGTTAAAAATCAAAACACCTGTCGGTGCAGTTGCAATAGGCCCCCATTTTTTCCTGGTATTCAATCAAAATCAAAAATTTTAATTTCGAATTCAGTTATAATAATAATATTAATACGCACATTTGGTAGTTGTTTGCTTTCTTTCAACTTTTTGAATACCTGCATTTCATCTTTTCATATTTGTTCACGGTTTTCTCTACATTTGTTGATATATTCTAGTATTACTATTATTAAGTAAATTTATAAATTCATTCATTCAATTAGTTAATGTTTAAGATTTTGTGTTCTTTTATTTAATGTTAGTTTTTACAAGAAAGAGAAAAAAGACATACTAATTTGTTTGTTTGCTTTTTTTAATTTTTTTTTATAGTTAAGAATTATTTTCAATTTGTTTTTTATTTTTAAATAATTGTTTTCACTCAGAGTTTGTTTTTTAAAGTTGTTGGTTTTTGCATTTAAATTTAAATTTCATTTTCTTTATTAAATTAATTTGATGTGATTTTCTTTCTTTCTGGATACAGCTGGATGAGGATGAGAAAAACATTTTCAATGCTGCCGAGGGAGGAAATGGGAGCAAGAGGGGAGGAAATGAATGTCGGGCCGGGTAATGTATAGTTTGGTTTGATTGCTGGTTTAAGCTTAATAATAGTTTTTCAATCAAAATGGTTTCTTTACGTGTACAGTTTCATTTGTTGCCGCTTTGTTTTAAGGGTATTTTAACAACATTTTTCTTGCTGCGGTTTACAAACTATTAGTTTTTAACATTGTTTTCTTGTTGTTACTATTTTTTTCTTTATAATGTAATGCTAAAGTTGTGTTCATTAGTATAATTTTCATTCTTTTTTTCAATTTTATTATATATAATTTTATATATAGTTTGAATTTTAAATGATATTTTTTTAACCATCAAGGTTGTTGTTTCTTTTGTTTTTTTTTTTGCATTTTAAATTTTCGCTTTTGTTTTTTTTTTGTATTTCACTACTAATCATAAATATATATGTTTGTATATATTTTCTTCAAACTGTTGTCACTTAAAAGTGAACACACAGTTTGTATTTTTCTTTAAAATAAAGAGCGGGATCCTGCCCTGTCAACAAATTTTAAATTAAGAAAACAAACGTAATAATAAATTAAAATTAGAAAGAATTATATAACATAAATTAAAATCAAAGTTAGAATTAGTATAGAAAAAATAAAAATATTAATTTAATATTATTTGGCCATAATTTGTCATTTTAGTTAAAAACAATCTTCTCCTCGGTTAATCTTTTATAAAATATTTAGTATTTTTGCATTTTTTTTAAATAAGATAAAAGAATTAGTATTTTTCGTTCTTTTTCTTTGTCGTGTAAGTAAAAATTCATAACGTTTCTTTTTTTGTTTTTTTTGTTTTGGTTAAATTAAAATAAATGTTTTTATAAAGTTGTGCATTTCTTTGTAAAGTTGGTTGTTTTTCCTTTTTGTTTTGTATTTTTGCAAAAAGAAGAAGACTTAGTGATGCTTTTCTTGAAGTTTTTTAGTTTTGTTTGTTTCTTGTTTGGTAGAGAGTTTAAGGAAGCATTTAATTTTGGTTTAACAATAAATTATTTAAAATCATATAGTAGCAAAGATAATGCTTTTAAATATTAGTTCCTTTGTTCCATCGTTACATATGAACAAATAATCGATTTTAAATTACTTAGTTTTTTGTAGTTTGAAATAGTTGAAATAGTTTCATTTTACTATTTTATTTAAATTCGAGTCCAACAGTTCAAAAAAGCTTCTTTCTAAAGTGATGTCATCCAAATTTTAGATTTGGATTTTGCAACAGGTAGAGGATAAAAATAACTGGTTTGCATAACAATTCTTTTTATGGGTTTCTAATAAACTAGCTGTGTTACAAAATATTTCAATTTTATGCTTTTGAATTTTTGAAACTATTATACATATGAATAAGTACGAACATATATGTATTGTGTATTATAACACTGATCGTATAACACCAACACCGACACCTTTTGCAGATCTAGTTTCCGGGGTATCATCATTTTTGGAGAACTAATAACTCAATACTAACACGATTATATTGAGCATGGCAATTTTGGAAATCCAATGACATTTAAAAATACTTTGGAATTATGTTATTTTGGATTTCGATTAGATACGTTTATGTCTGTATTAAAATAGGTGTTGTATTTCAGTTCTGTAGTATAATGAAAATTTGTTCATTTGCCTTAATAGTTTACAAATAAAACGTTTTAGAGGAAATGGTAACAAAGCAATTTCAGAAAATTAATTCATATTTTAATACAATTTACCTTATAAATGATCGTACAGCAGTAAGTAAAAGTTACTATGTAGGGCTCAATGTTGTAACCGAAATTGTTATATAACAATTGTAGTGGTCAATTCAATCAGGGCCCATAACTGTTATTGTTATTTATTGATCTGTATTATACTATCAAAAACTAATTATTATTTTGAATTATCTTGAATTGGACTTTATTTGCAAATTCAAAAATCAAAATCATTATTGATTTATTTTGAAAGTCAAAAATAATTATTATAGTAGATTTTTATAATAAAAATCACAAATGATTATCATAATTGACTTACACAAATAATAATCAAAATTATAATTTTTATGTGTTTCATGTACATGCAGAACTCTTCTTTCCTAATGACCTCAAAAAAAATTCTACTCGAGTAATGTGTTCATATTATAGTCTTACATATCATTTGATAAAAATAAATGCTTTAGGCTTATTGTTACAGTTTCAAGCTCTATAAAGGTGTAGGTGGTCATTTTGCATAACGGCAAAATGGAAAAATATGCTCAAATGTTAATTTATTGGTCACAAATAACTAGAAACTATTCCAAATAGGCGACAAATAATTTAGGTTATTATATTAAAACAGTTATACAAAATTCCATGCTCATGGAATATCCCATTTGTATACTGGTAAAAGGAATAAGTAATTAAAGTCCATAACTGTAATACATTCCATCTCGAGTTTTCTAAACGTTTCCAATGCTATTATGTTATGCAGTATTGCAGTTTGTGAAATTGATTTGATTTTCTGTTTCTTCTTAAAAAAATGCATATTCTGAACGTCCTCAAGGGTTATTCTTGTTATATGCATTTCATAAACTGTTTCTGCTCTACATCATTTAAATATATCGCAATATAAAGTAATCAATATCATGGAAATATGCATGTACTGTAAACTTTTTGTATGAACATTTATAACAGTCGAAAAATTGTGAATGATATGTTTTGTAGCAGACAAGTGGAAATTTATAGCGAAGTAAGACTCAACTTTAGAATAAATTACGGATTTTTTACAGAACTTTAATATATTGATTTGTAGTTGTTTTACAAAACTTATATGATTTGTGTAACACCGCACAATAGTTTGAAATACAACTGATTGACATTTTTTTTTAAATATTCGGTGGAAGTTTTAACTATTTAAGATCGCAATGTTTAGTGTACTGAGCCGTAACACTTGGCATACAAATCAATATTTACAACCAGTAAACAGATGTCTCCATAAAAAATTGTGGGACAACAGTTAGCATGCAAAACTAACAAACCAACACGGAAAAAAAAATAAATGAGTGTCTTGTCAAACTGTGAACAAACTACCCTTACAACAAATGTGTAATATTGACTCAACATATTTCTGTAGAATAGTCTTTATTTAAAATTACTGAAAATTCTTATATATCATATGATCGACTTTCTAATTTTGAAAAACTGATATATGCAAACATTTTTTGAAAAAAAAATTAATAAATATATTTGAAACTAAAAACCTGGTGAGAGGTTTTCTCATCATCAGTAAGAAATATAACAATTTATATGGGTTCTTAAAAATATTCAGAAATAAAATCGTTTAGTTATATATCAAGTTTTCTGTAGAATAGCACAAATTGGAAGCAAACAAGGAGTCCAATAGCAGGAAAAACATTATACATGTTTCTAATGAATTTGATTTTGAATTTTCAATATCTGTAATAGAATATGTTATGCATTACGCAAGTTTTAGGTAAGCGCTAAGTTTTAGAAACAAACATTCAAGTAAATGAAATTCGCGCTTTTTGGTTTGCTTCGGCAAGTGTATGTCAAAAGTACTCAATGATATTTTGAAGTGGTACTTATTCTGTTGTATAATGTTCGAATTTATTAAAAATCATTTATATCCTAACAAATTGCTTCCAAAAATCTTTCCCCCCTGGCAGTTTATAGCCGTTAGCAATTGTTTGATGATTTTTTTATTGACGATGCTTTTATGATTAACACTGGTAAGTGATGTTTAAATTCTCGAATTCCATTAATTAACTGATGATGTGTACCAATGATCAGAGAGCTTACTGGGGGAATTTAAGTTTGTGAGTTGCCTAACTGTTATACCGAGTGTTAATTACGCACAATTAATACTTATATTTATACACTCGATCGATTTCATTGTTTTATGTAGGGTATTTAGAATCGATCTTTCTAACTGTTATACAAAATGCTATGTCCATTTCATAACTACGAACATATGTTTTATGATAGCGTATTAATTTCTAACCAGTTTACTTATTTGTTGAACAAATTTGTGCACTCATTGCATATGCAAAATAGTTTCATGGCGTCACCAGTTATTTTTGTAATTTTACATGTTTACGAGTTTCAACTATTTGGGTGTTTGATACTGTTTATTTTTTTGCGTTGAAAACATTTTGATTTGATTTACTGTTTTGTATCTAAATTTACCTGTTTCTATTTTCTTGAAGTTGCTTTTGTTTCGCAACAAAAAATACTTCTCATTTCATTAAAACTTATAACTAATTTGTTTTAAAATTATATGAATAAAAAATCATTAACAAGAACAGTATAAATTTTCTCCTGTTTTTTTTTTACTCGGTACTGGTTGTTTTTCTCTTTTCTCTCTATTTCTTAATAATAATAATAATAATGGCATGCAAAAACAAATTTAATATTAAAGTTATTAAGAAAAAACTAAACAAAATTATATATATCTGTGTATGTATAACAGTTACAGTAATATTATTTAGAGAAAAAGAAAAAATAAGATAAAATAACTGAATAACAAACTTGATAAAAGAATTTCCTTTTCATGTAAATGAAAAATAAATTTTCATAATTTGAAGTCATAAATTGAACAAATGATGGGTTCTTTTCAATGTTATGCTTTAAATACACGTATGATACAAATGAGTTTTCTTCAAATAATTGCGGGACATTGATTGAGTAGGTCATTCATTTGATTAATTTGTGTGGTGTTTATTGTTGCTGTTGTTTCGTTTTGTAGCAGTTGTCAAAGTCACGTCCTACATAAAGTGTCAGTTAAATGACAATTGGTTTGTTTCGAGTAAATCACTGCCGTCAATGTCTTAGTTTGAGGTGAAGTCCGTTTGTGGTTTGCTTGTATTTTTTTAATAGTGTTTGTCAATAGTTATAAAAAATAGTTGATTCAAAAAATAAAATTCTAATGTAAATAATTCAAATTGTTTGCAATAACAAATTCCTAAAAAAATTATGACCTATAAATATTGAATTTGATATTTTTATTGTTGGCTTTTTACTTTAAGCATTTTTGTTTTCACTTTAAAACTATTTGTTTAGCATATTTCGCTATAGTTTTTCCCTAAACAATTATTTATATTTGTTTTTGCCGTTTGTTTGGTTAATAAATATTTCTATTTTTTTTTTTTTTTGTTTTTCCAACTTGTCGGTGTTATAAAAATGTTTCTGTTTCAGAATTGTTAAAAAATACGAAGATGCTCATTTAGAACGTAAATGGAAAAAATCTAATGTTCCTGGTTTCATTCTTTCTTTTTTAGAAAAAAAAATTAAAATCTTAATTATTATGATGTTGTTTCTGAATTGCTATTTTAGCATTGTCTTAAAAATGAACTGGTTTCTTTTTCTTTGTATAGAGTTGTGTGTGTTTGTGGGAGTGTGTATTGTTTTCTGTTTTTGTATAGAGCTGAAGATGATGAAGAAATTCTATTTATTTTCTTGAGGATTTTTTTTTTTTGGATTTTTTCAGATATTTTTTTTGTGTTTTTCTTTTGGTTTTTTTTTTTTTTTTGGTTAAAGTCACTAACGTATAAGCAAAAAATTTTGCGCCTTTTCAGTTATTTTTCGGCATAGTCCCACTACTCTCCGTCACATTCCAGCGTGATGCGGTTGATTTTGACTCCCCGACGGTTTATTGTCACCCGCGGTGGTCATGGTATCAGTGTTAACATCAACATCACCTCGCTCGGCAGCGGTTTCATCACCCTCCTCCAATTCCGCTAAATTCTCTTGATCGGATTCTTCAAGGGTTACCTGGGAATAGAAACAGAGGCAATGGTGTTCGTTAATTTAATGTCACACAGCGCCCAAATCTTATTTTATTTTCTAATGGCTTTATTTACAATAATTTGTCGTTGATGAGTTAATTGTTCCTTCAATGTTTTTTTTATTTTTTTATTTTTAAAAGAATGTCTCCAAGTATATGGATGACTTCATTGCAATTGCCAAATTGTGATAAGTGCTATTTTCGCAGAAAAACTATATCGATTTTAACTTTCCATAAACTTTTTTTAACGGGATAGGCGTAATGCTTTCACAGCTGTAACACTTTCAAAGATCTAACAATGCACAAATACACAAATATTTTTACCGCCGAAAATAAAAATGAAAGGCGAATGTTTGTGGAATATGAATTCAGACAAATCATGGAGACAGTGATCTGAGATTTGATGATTTACAAATCATCTGTTATCTCGTTTGCAAGAATGTTATAAAGTTGGATAAAAAATGTACTCGTGATCAATATTTAACGAATATGCCGTGTTTGCCTCATTGGATTCTATACAACCGCATTGCACAAAATTGACATTTGCTTTGATTTTATAAAGCCAAGGTCTACACCAAATCTTAAAAGATTTCTAGATAAACTCTTAAGCATAGAAACAATTAGGATAATACAATTGCGTAACCTTACCTGAAACCTAATTTTTTCATCAGCTGGTTGTTCATCGGCCTGTGATGGTGGTGGTGATGGTGGTATCATACTCTGATAATAGTCTCTATTCTCTTCAAGCGTATCTAATATATCTTGAGCATCTGGATGCACCAAATCGGCCCAAGTTTCCCAGAGTGGATGTACAATATAATCAATAAAGCCGACCTGCGACTTTTCAATCGTAGAATTATAACGATCACACATTGGACTGATGTCCATGCCCGATTCGCGTTCCTTGTCACCTTGCAAAAAGAACTCCTCCATTAACAAGCCAACCCAGCGTTTATACAGCGGCAATGGTTTAGTTGGATTACTCAAATCGGCACAATGGACAAGATTTTCAAGAACCTATAAGAGCAAAAGACGGAGAGAAATGTTGACAAAGGGAGCAGGCGATGATGATTTACTTTTTGCTGGTTATTACGTGTAGCTTGTTTTATTTTACCTGTATACGATCTGTGTAATTGTCCAGCAGTAGTACACCAGATCCGGCAACCTTTTTAGTTTCTACCATAGTTTTCAAATCGGCCAATAGGCTCATATGTTTGGACATATCAGTTGATAGTACAATATCAATAACCATTTTTCTTAATGTTTGGCGTTGTTTCCTGCAACATCAAGCGAAAGTTAGTAAGTGATGACAAAGTATTATAGGTAAATTTGAATTAAGCTTCTCTAAAGGCTGAATATTATTTTCTGTAAAATAATTGAAGTTTTAATTGATTTTGTTAACAAATCACTCACTTTTGCATATTACAGAATATATCACATCCTTGATTTTGCAATAATTTAAAGGCAACAGCTAAGTGATGATTTTCCAAAACAGATTCGTCATTATACATTAAGGCTAATTCGGAACCTAAGAGAAACGTATTCGGGAGATTACAAATCAAATGTGTACATTTCATTTTTATCGGATTTTAATACTAACTTGAATTAACTAAAAACTGATTAGTTAGACCAGGATGATCAACATCGTGTATACAAGCTGCAAATAATGCACCGCCCACTTCCAATGGCGTGAAGACACCTTCCAGTGCGGGAGTATTTAGTAAGACATTCGTACTTTGTGTAACATCGGCCGCATGCAATGAATTGTGAAACGGATTGTCTTTAACATAGTGGTCCTCCAGAGTAGACATAAAGTTAAGAAAGTTTTTCGGTGGTATCATAAGACTGGTCAATAATTCCCTACTCTGTTAGCGTAACAAAATAAATGAATTGTAGTAAAATAACTAGAAAATACCGATTCTTTTTGTACCCACCTGAAATACGGTGTATGCTACACAGGTGAGCGGACGATTTGTGCTCAATTCGCCAATTTTGAAGATATCAATGCCCCATGTATCCAATTCGGCCAAATGGGGTCCCAATGCTGCTTCTTGCGCCGTTTCCACCCCGTAGGTGGGCAGACGTTCGCCCGTAAATGAATTTGTGTGCGATAGCGGACGTTTGACCCCCGATATCTGTGACATGGGCGGGCCTCGGGGAGAACGGCTGCGTTGTTGAAGGGGCGCGGTTACGCCATGTTCCGGTGCTGTATTCTCTTCCAATCGCATGGAGGGCAAATCGAATTCTTGTTGTTTATCTACAAGTGCGCGGAAAGGCAAATAATCGATAAAATATTTACATGTATGGGGAGTAAAATGAAGTTTGATAGAAAAAAAAGAAATAATGATAAAGAGTTCGATTAAAAATATGAGTGAAGTGAAATTGATATCATCTGAGTGCTGATAGTATTAATACCATGACCTCAAGGGGTAATCTGAGTATAGGTAAATTGAGGCAGCTCTAAAGAAAATCCATTACTTCAAAATTGGCTAATCAAGCATGCGAAATTTTCGGCAATAGTGGTGCTAGGTATCAACTGAAATATTCGTTGTAAAGTTTAGTAATATACCTTGTAATATATGTTAAAAGATTCCGCCATACTGGCTATATTTTTTATAGAGATTAGACAATTTCATTTGAATTAACAGCACATTTAACTTTGAATACTCTATCGAAAGAGCCCATAGATGTCATTTGAATAGACGTGTTTACGAAAGCAGTTCTCCATATTGAAAGTATCGGAAACTTTTATTGAGAGATTTTCAGATCCAGAGGCATTACAGACAATCTAAAGACAATTTTCTGAAATGTGTTTGTTAAGACAATTTTCCATACTGGAAGTCTCTGTTAAGAAACTTTTCTTTAAGTAACAAATAGGTAATTTTCCATTTAGACATTTCCTAATCGGAAGGAACTGAGACAATTTATAGATAATTTTCTGAAATGTGTTTATCAAGTCAATGTTCCGTATTGAAAGCTTTCATCAAGAAATAATAATAATAATAAGACATAATAATAATTTTCCATTGAATTTTCTGTATGCAACTTTTAAAATTATACATTTCTTGATCGGAATGCAGGAGACAATTTCCTAAAAAGGTATTATCGACTAAGACTCATTTTTAAATAAATTTTCTATAAAGATATTTTCTATAAAAAGTTGTCTACAAGGGTACTTTGATTAAGTGCATATAAACTCAGTTTTCTACATGAAAAATTTTCATGAAAATTCTTTTATAAACCACTCAGCGGAATTGAATTGAGGATACGTAGTTTTTTAATTATAAAATTGTGATGAACAACTGTACAAATGTTTCTGTTTTAAATATGGTTTAAATAAAAGATTTAGTAAAAATTAATCTATTATTGTTTCATGACATTGAAAGCTATAGCTAAAATGGTCTCAATTAGTTCAAGTATGCACCGTTTTGTATCCACAAATATTCGCCGTAAGGCTGGTGCTGTACTAACTTTTCACAGTGAAACTCCATATAAGAAAAATGGTCGTGAAATTTTACATTTTTCGCGAGCAAATTTTTGTGAAGTAGCAACGCCAGCCTTTTTCGGCGGCCTCCAACGTTGAAATAGGCTGAACAACTACATTTTTATATCATAAAATGCTCAAAACTACATTTGTTAATTTGTGAAATGAAATTGTAATATTAAGACAATTTCATAAGTACATAAAAATATTATTGAACATATTATGACGTAAAAACATAAGTTTCTCCGATTTCAGTATTGGAAACCAATGAAGGAAAGCTGATGTCACTACATTTTTTCATACTCTCACATAATTATTTGGTGCCAGGGGAATTTATTTACTTTTTTTTTTTGGATCAACCACTTACTGACAAGCCGAGATAAGCTCGAACTGATTAGTTTGCACATTCACCATCGGGCTCAAGTCCGTATAGTGTCTATTATCTATTCTGAAGGTCATATTTGCAGGCGAGATTTCTGTTGTCATAACTGACCACCAACTGCATGGAAAACTGTTTTATGACCCTTTATGTTATGTTAATTATAACCAATGATCAATCTAGGCTAATTGTTCCCCATTTAAAAATACAACGTTCTTCAGTCTGTGACAAACGTCTTTTTTTCCTTTTTCAAATTTCAACGTAGCCACTTTATGGATATCCTTCTACGCTGGTTTGGGCTTAGTTCTCGTCCAAATCACCAGATTGATCCTGCTAACTGCAACTTACATTCAATATCGGATACGTTGCTGACACGGTGACATTTTTTGGTTATATCTATGCAAACAATCTTTTCATTCAACCAAATTGTTCACTGCCAAAGTTGACTGATTTGACATAAAGGCAATTTTGGCGCTTTTCAAAATGATATGTGTCTGTAAGACATCTATGAAGACTCGTTCTTGCACGTCTATTTAAATATAGTCATTTGATATGTCATTTGTCGTTTCAGGGTTGTCTTAAAAACTGGCCAAACCGGGTATTCGAAAATGACATTTTTGGAAAAACTTGGAACGGCCGTTTGCGGTTTCGGTTTTGAATGATCTACTATTAGGGCACTTTTTGTATGAAAGAGCTTACGCTGACACGCGGACGCATTTTCTTAAAAATGAGATATATTTACAACGACACTTTCTTAATTACTTTAACGGAAAGTAAACAAGACAATCATTTTTTATTTAAATAACTTTAATATGGCAATGCCTTTACAAGTAAAAAACAAAACTAGGCTTCTCCGTTGTTTACATTGTGAGTTAGTTCTGTTCAGGTGAGATTTCAGTACTTGTTCAAAATAATAAATACATTGCTCAATTCTTTAATATTTTCGCAGTCTGCTGTAGTCTTTTTGGAAAGGCTAGTTATTTTACTGTTGTTTATCTTTATTCATAACAAAATATACAGTAAAAAAATCAGCCATGGGTCGAAAAAATCATTGTTCTCCGGAGGAGGTAAAAATTGTTTAAAGACTAAGAGAAAGTGGCCAAAGTATTCGTTCTATAGCAGAAACTATGAATCGGTCGCTATTTTTTGTACAAAATGCTTAAAGCCTAAAAAGCCCGTCGAAACTCGCGGAAGACCCAAAAAAAAAAACTTCAAAAACAACAGATATCCATATTGTAACACTTGCGAAGAAGGGCCCGTTTGTGTCTTCAAGAGCAATTTCAGCAGAAATTGGAAATTTACCAGGACGGATAGCCAGAAGAGTTCCTTTGTTTAGAAAAAAAAATTAAAAGCTAGATTGGCGTTTGCAAGATGTCATCCCAATTGGTCCGGAGGAGACGGTGAAGAAAAATGGCGAAACATTTTGTGAAGCAATGAAACAAAAATTAATGTATTTGGAAACGACTGTGCCCGGAATGTTCGACGCCCTAAGGGAAGGAATTCCATGTTCGCTTCACAAAGAAGACAGTCAAGTACGGGGGCGGCAATATTATGGTCTAGGGTTGTTTCTAGTGGTATGGTGTCGGTCCGATACATCGGATTACCGACACTATGATCAGATTCCACTACAAAGATATCTTGGAAAAGCACGATGTTGAACGATGCTGTGGAAAGTATGCCTCTTAGATGGACATTCCAGCAGGATAACGATCCGAAGCATACTTCTAAGTTGGTAAAGGATTGGTTCCAAGATAAAAATGTTGATCTTCTTGACTGGCCAACCCAATTTCCGGACTTGAATCCAATCGAAAATCTTTTGGGGAGAGTTGAATCAAGGAAAGGTTCTTAAAAATAAGGATCAGTTATGCAATTTTGTTCAAAAAACTTGGTATGAAATGCCAGTAGAAACCTGCGGGAAGCTTACTGCCAACATGCCAAAAAGAGTCAACAAAATAATTGAAAATAAAGGCGGATACATCGGCTTTTAACGAAACTCAGCCAATTTAGCAGAAAAACTCAATTTCTTTTACTTTTAACTAAATTATTAATATTTAATTTATTTTAACTAAATGTACTTATTATTTTGTCCAATGTTTTTTAATTAATTTTTTACTTTTTGAAAAATACTGAATTTAATTTTTGTTTTTTGTTACTGTTTTGGTATTTATTTTATTTCTAATGTTATAACAAAAGAAACCAGTACTTGTTTTTTCTTTTAATTTAAATACATTTTCGTCTACGAGCCTTTAAAAAAAGAATGGGGGCACTGTCTTTGGAAATACAATATGAAAGGGAAACACATTCAAGTATGAATGACGTTATGTATGTCACAAGAAATATGAAGCAGTGAATAAGTCATATATATTTATAATATTAACTAGCCGACTAGGCAAACGTTGCTTTGCTTTCAAATTTTAGCAGGAGCAGAAATAATTGCTTTTTAATTTGTGGTTTGTATAGGAGGTACCACTCCCCATTGTCCAATCCCGCCCATATTTGCAGCAGCACTTAAGATATGTACACCGAACCGATGTACCAAATTTTGTTCAAATACCGTAAACAGGAGCAGAAATATTGGATATTTAATTTATGGTGTGTATGGGAGGTACCACAACGCCCCTTTGTCCAATTGGACCGAATTGTAAATCTAAACCATCCCGGGCACATATACAAAAATTTATGCAAAGCGGTCCAGCCGTTTAGGAGGAGTTCACTGACAACGCCCGTACAGAAGAATTATATATATAAAGAAGATAATTAACTATTAGTTATTTCTAATCAATAAAATGTATTGGACTTTCAAATGATTTTATATACTTCGTTGTCGTTTTATATCAAAACATTCGTAAATCTTACAGATTATAATATTAAACATTCATATTTCTAATGTTACTAATGCCTAGTTAACAAACCCCGATTTACCACTACACATGAAAGTTATGAAAGTAATTAAAGATATAATCGATATTATTGCTTACTTTGCTTTGTGCAATATTAGAAAGCATTAAAAAAATACCTGTTATTTATATATACAAATAGCAAATATGCTGTATAAATTAAACCACTTATATACCGTTCAACGGTCTGGTCTGTCTGCTATATTAACTTCCTAACAATTTTTCCATAAAAAAAAGTGAATAAGTGTCCTTTATCGCTCTATGGTGTCTTTAACGAATTTCGAAAAAATGTATTTACCCATTCCCATACACATAAGTTTATAGATATTTACACTAAGAAGGGATGTGTCAAGCCTAAAGGCATGTTTTTCCCCGACCTTGTCTCCGATCTAAGGAGCGAGGGAGCGGACGAGAGAACTTGTATCAGCGTGAAGGGTGATGTGCAAGTGTAAAAGCCTACCGGATGAAAAAACGAATAGCAAAATGAAATTTGAATTTTATATTTAAAACTTTTTCTCATCATTCCGCTGAACTCTTCAGTTTTTCATCTAGCTTTTCATCATTATCGTCACCATAGCAGCGAATAATTTTATATTCTACATTCTCTCTGCTAACTGAGCCAACTTTGCTGGGATTTCAATTTTATAGGAGGCTTTCACAGGATTTTAAGTAACCTCTTGTTTTAAGCATACGGTCGGGACTCCTTTGCCTCTTGCCATCACAGTGCTGTTGTTGATGATGATGGGAACGTGGACGACTACCATTACGATAAAAATGATGATGATGATGATGATGATGCCGATAACGATGATGACGGTAAATAATAATAACAGAATGATAGATGCAAAAGAAATTGGGGGCTGAGCAGGGTTTAAATCAAATTATGCTGCAGTTACGATGTTCGCAGAACATTGAAATGAAGCGGAAATTCACTTTAAATGTGAACAAAAACCAAGCTACCATAAAACTTATAATGCACATGACGAATAAAATGGTTGGCAGTTTTTGTGTCGTCGTTAAAATGTCATTACAGTTAATAAAACATGTATATGTCAAAAGCATTGGATATGCGTATGGGTTTCTACAGTCACATATGGATTTCCAGCTTACTATTTGTTTCCAATTTTAATTGTATAACTTGAAAACATACCAAAATATTTGGTGGAAAATACATTTTAAAAGATTAAAATGCCCTAAAGTCATTAATTGTTTTCCACGTGCCTGTTACAAATGTGATCATCGAACTGCAATTGTTTGCATCGAGTGCAAATTGAAAGCATTTAGGACGTTAAAAGGCATTTTAACGCGTCTTTCGGGCAACGTTTCGAAAGGAAATTAAATTATAAAAATCCTCTAAAAACTGAATGTGTATCAAATGAACTACGCAGGAAGGGGGATATTCCGCCCCTTCTTGCTGCTACTAAATTGTGTATGCCAATATTTGAAGGTCTACACAACCCATTGCATATTTACCAAATGTCGTTAAAGGCATTTACATAAATTTTCTGAAGCATACTTTTGAGCTTGTAGAGTGATTGATTTCCCGAAAGCATTCATAATTTTGTATTCAATTCAAGTAGTGCTTCTTAATATATATTTTTTTTCTTGTATATATTTTTACATGTCATTAGATTGTCGATGTGTGAAAAGTGAACAAGAGTAGTTGAGTGAGTGGGATGATTGCAATGTATTGATTTTTTTTACTTACCCAAGAATGTCGAACAAATATATTCCGAAATTTGATTTCCAGATCTACTTGATTCACTGAAGTGCGATAATTCTTTGTTTAGCATACGTTTGAACTGGAAAAGAAAACAGTCAATCAGAAACTTGGAAGTAATAATTAGCTAATACGCGTACATATGTAAATACGATTTGTAGAGCGATTTTATTAATTTTATTGACGTTTCTTTTATAATACAGGATTGTTGTCAGTTTCCTTATGATTTGTGACATGCGCCACAGTCAGCCATGCATAGCTAATATTCGCAATTCATTAAAAAGTGAAACTCAACTTGGTTGAACTGCCACACCGTTGAATTTCCGGTGAGTGGACCTTAGTCAAAGTCAACTAGAACTAGAAACTAATACAAATTTCTTAAATTTTGTAATTTTACATTTTTTCCCCTGCATGTCTTTTTTTTTAATTATATAGATTGACAAAATATCACCTTTTGCCGTTTGCTAAAAAATTGACACTATTTGAATATAAAATTCTATTCCATTCTATTCTTGAATATAAATTCTATGCCGAGAATCATTCTGAGTTGCCCTTAGTGCAAGTGTAGATAAATATAAACATTTGCCATGAGATTTCGAAGTTGTGTTAAAAATTCTTTAGTCACTAAATGGACATTTTTAAGAAGTTGGTTGATAGAATTTTTTACAAATCCGAAAATTGTTTTGGAATTGTTGGAAAGTGGTTGTTTATAAAATCTGTGCTTCAGGAAAAATTTATATTTATTTACATTTTTGCAAAAGTATAATTAAAAAATTTAATATTTTTGTGAAAACGAAAAATTTTCGAAAAAAAAACAGAAATCGTTATTCGCAGTCTAGTTGTTAGTTTTGTAACTGAACTGTACAATATAGCAAAGGATTTGAAGTAAATTTATGGGTAACTTCCCAAGATATAGTATATTTCTGATTATTGTTCGACTACAGCTTGAATATCAATGTATAATAACAGGCATTCGTATGTACGACGGGCATAAATTCGTCATAAAATTCTTCGAAAGATAACTTTTGAAATGTTAATGATATTTAAAAATTATGTCGTAATATTTCAAATAGGATGAGAATGGTTGGATTTTTTAAATAAAATAACAAATCGATAAAAAGATGTTTTCCACCCGAAATCGGATGTATTCACCACACAAGGCGATACGCATTTTTATATTTCGATGTCCCTTTCATAGGCGAATTTTTTAAGACCCTCAAAATAAACTTGATTTTCCGCAATGATCTGAAATTGTTTGATCCAAATAGTTTCCCTGAAAAAATATAACAGTCGCTAGTTGTTTCCACTCAATGGGTTCAGGAGTGTGGTGGTGGACTCATATTTCGTCCATTATCATCTACACCATGTTAGCTATTGTGGAACATATTTCCCATTTCTTTCATTGGCATCTCACCTATTTCTTGCAAATTGATTTTTTGATTATCGAAAATAATATCCAGGATATTTTTGATGATTTCTGGTGCAATCTCTTCTTTTGGACTTCCGATGCGTTCAATGCCATTGGTGATCATACGACCACGTTTAAAATCAGCAAACCATCGGTAAGTAATTGCTAAAGACTTTTGGTGCATTTGAATGATTTTGTTATGGAAAAAAAGACACAAGAAATTCTTTTTTAACACAAATCTATTTCCTCGTCTTCCAAATATTCATTCCTGGAAAGTTTTTAAACCCTCGAAACCCTGACGTTCAGGGCGCGCTACGATTCACGTTGAATCTCTTCAGTCGACTCAAACCAGAGTCTCAGTAGCAGTCTTTTGAGTTTAGGAAATAGCCACAAATCATATCGTGCTAAATCAGACGAAAACGGTGGGTTTTTTGACGGTTATTATTACCAAGCGAAATATGGCGTTTGAGGATCAAAGTACCTTTCAAAATGGAAATGCTTTTTGTAACGCACTCCTTTATTGTTAACCGATGGGTTTTGAGCTCCATATCTCGGATTTGTTGGGCGTGAGGTTTACGGTTTATGTTCTCTGGGGCATTTTTCCATTTCGTAAATAAATTTAATGTAACTTCTTCGCCCGACAACATTGCACGTTGTACAAATCGTTAAAATCATTTTTTGCGTCGTATAAAACCAAGCGTAGCTTAAACGCTACTGACATTTATGATATGAAATCTAGCACAGATGTCTGTCACATTGCTTCCAGTTCAGAAAAACATATTTCTATGTTTCAATACATCCGTGTAATTTAATTTGAGAATTATTCTACCGAGAACAATTACATTGACAGAAGACTCTAGTACACACTTTTCTTACCAGAAGAAAACATGTTCTATTTCCTCTTTCAATGGAGGCTATTGCACATTGTCCATAAAGAAGTGATGTTGTTTATAGAAAGTCACACTTGTTTTCCTTTAAAATACATCATCTAAATGACATCTCACACTCACCTTAAGTGATGCCATGTCTGAGACACTGCGATGCGTTTGTATTGTTTCCAGCTGATCCAAACACCAGTCTAGCTCTTCAATGGTATCGGTGGCCAAGCGGGTGTACGCCTCATCGCCTTGGTTTAGTTGTAGGCCCGCCGTCGATGAACGCCCCATCGATGATTGTGTGGGTCGCCTAGATCTTAGATGATTAATACGATGTTCCACACACAGAGGAGAGTGATTCGCACACGCATACAGGCATAAACATAAATAAAAGTAGACACGCACACACACACGCACGCATATACAAAACATAAGGAATGGTTTTTGGACGACGACAACAACAACAAAAATACAATCATGACCATCATCAAAACATAACAACAAATTCGGTGTACGGCGTTAGGATATTCAGCAGTCAGGATCCAAGATGAAAAACAAAAATGTGTGATTGTTTTTGTTGTTGGAGTGGGGAATATACAGCAAAAGCGTTAATACAAGAAAAAAATACAAACGTTCCGGAGCGTTCACAAAACATAGAAAACATAGAAAACAAGAAAAAATAAAAGAAATAAAAAACGTAAAAAATAGATTAGAAAAAAAAATAAACAATTAAAAGAAGAAGCAATTAAAAAGCGGTTTATTGGATGGAGTTGGTCGAGGTTTGTTTCGTTACAACCCATGAGGGTGGAATATATAAAAAGTGAACAGCATTTTACAGAGTAAAATGATATCGGAAGAAAAATTAAAAAAAAAACGTACAAAAGTAACAATCAATTATACGTGTTTTGTGGTGTTTGTGGAGGAAGAGGAGGAGAAAGAGAAAAAGAAACGAGGGTAAAATTATGTTATAAATCTGTAAACTTTCATCAAAAATTGTACACGAATAATTAACATGATATGTATTTAGATTGTTTCTGGGAACTAAATAATTTACTTTGGATATTTCGTTGTGAATATAAGTATAAACACTCTTTAAGAATGTGTAGGAATGTCGATATCGCATTACGCATTAAAATTATTAAAAACGAAAATCGTTACACATGCAATTCGTATTGTTAAAGGACCCAATTTAACTTATGTTTTTTCCAAAACTCGCAGTTGTGGAGCCTCAAACCCCCACTCGACTTTCCCCGAATCGCCACAGGATTACATTTTTGGTCTTCAATTAAATAAATTTAATCAGTTCGGAATTTTGCACTACAATGTTCAATAGATAAAACACAGTTGAAATTAGAAATATTTTAGGTGCTGCCATTACCAGCTTTGTAGTAACGAAATTTGGACAACTGCCTCCAGAGGATTTGTAGGCGATTATAAGTGTCCAAATCTAACAAAAAGGTGCAATTGTCTTCTGCAAATATCCCATAGTTTACTTCTACGGCAAAATTGTCAAAAATACTAATCAAAGAAAACTGCACTTAGGCTTCCGAGAGATCACCGCAATGAAGAATAACCACATTTTCAACAACTGGGCGTGATGATGCAGTTGATTTCTATTCTCGGATTCAAGTTTGACAAATGCTTGATGTGTGCTAAACTTAACTGAATTCAGTTTAACTGAATGAAAGATATGACGCTAAGGCTATATGAGGTATGAGAAGGGGACGTGGTTAATTAATACACATTTCTAAATTTTGGTAGCTATTACAAAGGAATTTTGTTAACAAAAATTTTAGTTTACTTTAGCCTATCAATAGATTAATCTGTATGGGAGGATTAGAAGGGGTCGATATGGCCCTTATATGATTGCCAGCTACGATCTGATAAAATAGTAGGCTGTGCAACATTTTAAGAAATTCCATAAGGATTTATGACAATTAGCGTGCCAACTTGCCATTCAGTCAGGCAGACGGACAGAGCTTAACCGACTTAAAAAAGTTATGAAGAGCATTTGCCAAAAAGGCACAACAAACTAAAATTTAAAATTCAAGAAAATAATCGAAAATTTACTCAGTCTCTTCCAGTATAATATATTTGATGATTTCAAGCCAATATTGTTTTAGATGATCATAACGAAAATTTGCGTAGCTTTACAACAGCATGTATGATTGGTTGAGTGCGCATAAGAAAGATATATCGAAATAATGTCGAAAATACCCATACTTTATATACAATCAACACCATCACCATTAAAAAATAAATTATTCTAGGATCCCCAAAAATTTAATTATTTTGAATTTTTTGAAAAGTTCGGGTATTTGAGCACTATATATATAACTCTTTGTTCAGTCAAAACATCAATACTATCATCAGAGAGCAATTGTCTTGAATATCAATAAAATAGAAAAGAATCAGCAGTTTCTATCAGTTATCCCAGATTAGAAGGATTTGAAAACATTTATTCGATAAGACAGCTCAATACAAACTTTATCGCAGAGAATCAAACCGGGAGAAAACGATAGCTAAAGCCCAACTGAAGCCATGAGTTAAGGGAACGAACTTGACCTAATTCGTCTAAAAATTTTCATTCAAAACATTTGCTACTTTTTAAAAATATGGACAAATTTATCATATTTATTAGACATTACGAACGCTATCTTATAATTAAGTTCGTTATAGATACAAGTTTTCCGTTCGGTCGACATTAATAGTCGTTCGATGTGTGGTATGGCGCTATGGTTATGGCCAATGCGGTTTGGAATACGTATTGTGTTCTAATATTTGGGAAGTTTTAGACTGAATGTAATTCAAGAGTATTTTCTTCGACAATCTCAGAATAGATACATACACTCATAATTATGCATAAGACATAAACGATTGCATAATTCTAAATCAATTTCATACTAAAACTATTATGACAGTAGAAGTGTAGCAACAAACAGGACGTCCAAATTATTTTATTTATATGTATATTATCTAAGTATTTTCAGATTTCATATTTTGGTGGAGCACCATCAAACTGCATTCTTTAAGAAACTTCCTACACATTCTTAAAAGAAGTATATTATTTTATGTTGCAAAAAGTTAAAATTCATATAAAAATACATTTATAAGAATATGTTAAGGGGCGGAGGGAGATGATACCAAATTTATTGAAATATGGCATATTTTTATTATCTTGTCAAATAGTATGGGATAGTAACCAGAACATTACTTAAAGGTAGTAACCAGGAGATTTAGGTAAAACCAACCAGAAGGAAACGATGATATTAATGGAATGCATCTGTCTGTGTGCGTTCATATTGCTATGAAATTATACAATTATGTGTTAAAATCGAATTTTAAATATCATCTAGCCGAATGACCTGCTCGCTCGAATTTAAAAATAGTTTCTTTTGTTCGCAATTTCCGTCTTTTTGGTCTTACCCTTTTAGCTCGCATACGGGTATACAGAGATAGAGTGTAGTGTTTGAGAGAGAGAGAGAGAGACAGATGAAATTTAAAATTGCACGAGACAACGATATCAAAATTTAAGTGCTTCAAGGTCTTTACGGGAATTCATTCAGGACCACATTGCAACAAGACCAATCAATATAAGGATATCTTGTTTCGGTACAAATTATTTATTTGTGTTTTTACTATTATTTAGTCAGGTGCATTTTATTAGTTATATTAAGTAGAAAGACACACAGGGAGCGGGTTGGGAACAGATGTAAGTAGTAAGTAGCATGTCTCCAATCGTTGTATTATTGCAATTATTATTATTATTATTATTAATATTATAGTTACTACTATGATTATTATTATTATTATTATTATTATTATTATTATTATTATTCTTATTATTATTATTATTATTATTATTATTATTATTATTATTATTATTATT
>JAHXMU010000014.1:3299386-3345144 GCA_019455685.1 Philornis downsi
AAGAATTTGTTTCCGGGCCGTTTGATGTCGAAAAGTGGTGATTTTAAATGAATAAGATTGCCAACCGTCAAATTTTTATTTTTTTCTTTGATTTTTTTTTTAAAAACATGGGTCCGGCGAATATGGGCAACCCTGTATAAAAAATTAGATATGACAATACTGCAACAATTTTTAATGATGACTTTAGATGTCAAAGCTGGCTGTCGTTTAGCAAAGGTAAAAGCTGCTACCATTGGAATGACGAATAAATGCATTTGAGGTCTGGCAGAAAACCAATCGAAATTGTTATTCGCAAAGGCCATCATTTAAATAGTTTTTGTCAACTTTGTTTCTAGCCGCATTATTGAATCCGGACAACATTTAAGTTTTTATAAAACGTGGGAATAATCGCATATAAAATTAATGAAAACTAACGAAGGCGAAGATGCAAACATTTGCACATTTTTTTAAAATTTCTTTGAAATTGAAATTTGTTCACACAACTTTTGCAAATGCAAATTCTTGTTTAGTTTTGAGGGTTAAACATTACAGAACATTGATATTTGGTTAAGATTTTCATTATATGACAATAGCATTATTTGCTTTTATGGTTTACTTGTTCTTAAGCCATAATAAATGCCAATTCAGAAAATGCAATCAGACTCTATGGCGCCGCGGAACACTTATGACAGACTAATCGACAATATGCCATTTGTTGCAAGAAATTGAAAATATTTGCGATTGCTATTAAGATATAGTTATGAAAACTTAATCTCCCAATAAAATGTTTGCAAATGCATTTCAAATATTTTCAAAATATTGAGGAAATTTACGTCAAGAAAAAGGTCAAGGTAAAGGTAAAAGGTACGTCAGGTAAAATGGTAAAAGTGAAAGAACACACAGAGAACATGAACGATCAAAAGAATAGTCCGCCATGTATTTTCCTCCATTGAGTGGAATTTTTTCATATGCAATTTCAAATTCTTTGTGGAATTTTTGCTAGTCCAAATATTTGTATGCCTCTAAACATTTGCATATTTTGGAAATTTCTTGAATTTAAAGTAGTGTTGTGAAATCTTGCAAATCCAAACATTTTTGAATGTAAATATTTATATAAAGTTTCATGTGTATGATCAGAAAATTATTTGCTCCAATGAAATTCTGCTTTGGTGTCATAAAACTCTATTCGTATAAATTGGCGCTTTCCATTTGAAATGGTGAAACAATATGTTGTTAATATATGAAGCGACTAACAGAAAAACTTATTTGATTAAAATCAAACCCTGAACTGTTTCCGTTTTCAATAGTAATATTGAAATATGCCCTCAGCATTCGCTTGCGCAAATGTTTTAAAATTTATTGTAGCCCGAAGTCTCTCTGGAATTGTGCGTTTCAAAATTTCACACTGCTTCGGAAGTGATTTTTTATTTACCTTGATAAAAATTTGCTAAATTGCAAATCTGATTTCAGTCTCTTAATTCTAAAACGCGTGGCATTTTTTATGGCTTCCAAATACCAGTGAATGAGGAATAGAAAATATTGCGATGGCCTGCATCCCATGGTGTAGTTCGTCATAAGGTAAGTGGGCGTTGCGAATACGTGCCGTCCTCGAACGTAGTACGTAGACTTAGCTCTTTTACCCCATTGAAATTTCCACTGAAATAAACTTTCAGCATTTTTCAATAACCACATGCACAATAAGAACGGTTCATAAGGTTAATAAATTTGGTACTATTCAGTCCAATTTCGCCAGTCTGCGGATGTCATAATTATCGGGGCGGACATGCACGCATTTCCTTTATATATAAAAATAAAAGTTGCAAGATTCTCACATGGAACTAGTCAATAATATGCCAAATTGAGAAGAAAAAGCAATATTCGAATGTATTGCAAGTATTTCGTGGGAAACGGTCCCGAAACGTCGGTAGCCAAAACGAATATGGACGGCATGAGATGAGTGGGTACATCGCCAGAGAACTGGTCGTCTCAAAATCGTTATATTCTCTTGTTTTTCAATATTTCTCAATAAACACTCCCACAATTGGATCGGTTCTTTAAAAAAACATAACAGTCCTTCCGTTACCTGCAAAGTACCACCGCGTATGTACTCTCAGACGTAATGAGAATTTTAAATTTCTTCCATATTAAAAATTGCTTTTTCTATCTCATACCTACATGATATATAATGGGAATTTGTTTATGTACGATGTAAATGATGTAAAAGTAGCGATTACACTAATAATGCCTATTTAGAGTGACACCGAAAAGATGTTGAATAGCAAAGACATTAAGGATGTCTCATGCTCATATTTGGCCAATATGCACGCCAGACAATAATAAGTGCTATAAAAATTTTTGTCAAATCTAATGACGTGAGGCAGACATTTGAAATGTCTTCGCGGAGATACAAAAATGTTCTATTTTTACGCATTCGAAAAACAAAATGTGTCACTCACTACGCAGCGAATGCTCAAATACCTTGCGCATATGTATGAAAACGATAATATCATTGATCATGCGGACCAGAAAAACGTTCAAATGACGTCAAAATATTTTTAACACATTTTTTATATATACAATTTTCTAAATTTAATATTAATTATACATAGTTTTTTGTTTTGTGTTCAACAATAATATACATATTTTATTGTTATGTTATTACTATATTTATTATCCCCATATTTAGCAGATTTGGTAAATCATATTAACTTCGTTTGATTTGACATTCATTAGCCCTGAATAATGAATATAAGAGTAAGATTAAAGTAGTCGAAAGAAAATATGGTTCCTCTTAAGGTCATAAAATGTCATATATGCGAGTACAACACATTTCATATGCATTTAAAACTGTATTATTGTTTTGTTTCTTTGAAACTGACGTCGCTGTCATTTTTTCTGTCATCGTCTTAGCATCAGGATCACCTAATTTGTCCTTATCCAATTCTCTGAGAAATACTTGGTTCTTATTTTCTACTTTTACGGAATTTATTCTTATATTCATTTGATTTTCTTAGAATATTGTCTGAATAATCCAGGAAATTTGATAATCTGCAAAATTTTCTTAATCGACGTTTTCTCGATAATACCGTGGTAAAAGCACTTTAGAGATAAAAATTTCAAATGTGCAAATAATGCTGGAATTTTTTAGAAGCTAATCTAAAAATGTCATAGAAATCTGGCGACAGCTTTTGCTACAACACATCCTTTAAAGTAAGCACTTTGCACTACAGCACACTGTTTAGAAAGAAAAATCCATATCCAAAGTCCACGAGCAATTTAGTGAGGCAAGTTTTATTTACATTTGGCAATCGGTTTTCTCCCTACAAAAAGTTGAAAAATTGTTGACAAATTTTTGAAAGTTTCTACAATAATTTTTAAATGATTTCAAAGACCAATTGTTATTTTTAGAAGTTTTTGATGCTTTTAAGACTGTAGCATAAGTATTAAATGGATGTTCCTAAATGGGTTAAATTGATTAAATCGGGCAAACGCTTGGCTGTGCCAAATTCTTAGGAAGACCTGTGTAAGAACTAAAACAACAAACAATCACCAACGACTGCGATTCACGATATTATGGCAGATGAACTGGTTCGTGGCAACATAAATGTGATTGGCGAGAACGTTGTCTTCTCGCGGATAATACAGGGTGGGCCATATGAGTGTTGGCGATTTAATTCTTCAATTTCTCGGTAACGCGCGGCGCGGGGTGGCGGGGGGATATGTTGTTCGCTGCGCCGCTTCCTGGAAATTTAGTCGCCATGGAGCCGTACACGGGAGTGCAGCGTGCATTTTGTGTCCGAGCGTATTACGAAAACAATAAATCAGTGATTACTGCACGACGTTTGTATCGGCATGAACACGGTTTACACGATTTAAGTGAAATTCCAAGCGCCAATGTGATACGAAAATGGATCAGAATGTTCGAAACAACCGGCTCAACAGTACCAATTACGGTTCGTGGTTACCCAGGGATAACGTCAACCGGTATTATTGGACCATACTTTTTTGAGGACGAAAGAGGGCTTGCGATGACGGTTAGAGCGAACAATTATTGCAACATGCTAGCAGACTTTTTGGTGCCAGCTTTGCAAGAACTTCAAGGCAATACCTCGAGGATGTGGTTTCAACAGGATGGGGCCACATGTCATACGGCTAGGGTATCCATAAAGCTGCTGAAAAATGTTTTTCCTGGAAAACTCATTTCGAAAAGGGGGGATATTGAATGGCCCCCACGTAGCCCCGATCTCTCTCCATGCGATTATTTTCTATGGGACTACCTCAAATCGGTAGTCTACGAGAATAATCCGACCAATTTAGAGCAGTTGAAGAGGAACATTATTCAGGAAAGTAACAAAATACCGAGAACAACTTTTTAACGAGTTTTCCCAAATTTGCGACTTCGGTTCCAAGAGTGTCAAGCATCCGAGGGAAGCCATTTGGACAACATTATTTTTAAGTCTTAAAAATTCCCATGCTTCTACTTTTTAAAAATACAAATATATTTTTTTTATGTTTCGTGGTTTGTTTTAATTGAATATTTAAACCGCCAACACCCTTATGGCCCACCCTGTATATTTACGTTGCTCATTTTCCCACCGAAAAATATTTTTCAATAACCGAGTCCTTGATGAGAGAAATCTTTTCCTATATCAACTTGTTTAGAAAAAATATAATTTTGTCCAGAGATCAGGAAAATTTGTTCATAATTTCCAGACTTGTGGCTCTTCTCATGGATTCAGTCATTGAACGGAATAGTTTTTTTTTTCTACTAGAACGATCTCCTCCATTTGTGACGCTTGCGATCCATGGTGTAGAGATATCTTATACACATCGCATCGACTTAGTACATTTCTTCAGTAAATATGTATATTTCTTAGTATTTTTCAGCGGGTGGTCTATGTACTACAATCGAATACCGCAATTAGTTATCAAATAAATGGTATAATTAAAAAAAAAAAATGCATACGACGACATTTTTCTTATGATGGATTAAGTCCTTATATAGGATAATTCTTAACAACTAGACCGATTTTGCGCATTATCGAACTAAACTTGGGTGCTAAATCTGATACCTCAAAAATACGTCTCGTCTCTGGTAAGAAAAGAGCAGCTTAAACAACAGGGATATTATTATTATATTTTAAAAACAAGCAGGTTCTTCTATTTTTTTGCATTCACTTAGACAGAAATATCAAGCTACATAATGCCCATGTTTAAGTATTTGTCTTGAAGCTGGTATAATTGTTCTTCTCCAACATCGCATAAAGCAGAGCACGTGCAGTTTTTGCTTTTCCATTCAACTGCGTTTTAAACGATTTGCTAATAACTTTTTTCTGCAACTTGATGTGTTCTTCCTTTGTGTGGTTTTTTCTAGGGTCTCGAATACAAAAGTTATTGACTTTTATGCGTGTTATCTTAACGTTTTATAAGTTTAATGACTTTGAAATTAAAATAAAGAAGGTCAATTTTTGGTTTGATAAATCTCATCCCATTTCATGTCGCTGAAAAGCATCAGACAACAGACTCTTTATAATATCTCAGTCAATACGAGTACTTTAGACATGTGCATTATATTTTTATATATTCTAGTGATGGACATAAAAAAATGAGGCACAAACATGTCCTTCAAGTTCAAATGAGAAAATTTATTGAAGTGAAATCTAACATTTGTCTCTTACGCGTGTGTGTGGATATGTTTGTTTGGCAGTTGAAATACTGCACACATATGGGGGATTTGTTTCTGAATTGACAGATATGGCAGACAATTATTGACCGGACATTCAGAAATAAATACAGAAAAGTGTTTGGGTCCACAGGCTTCAAAAGAAGAATAAAACACTTGTTAATAATAATCGAATCAAATTTTTAATTTTGTTTAAAATACGGGGACGTTAGCGGTGCACAATTCGCATAAGCGCATTTACAAGATATTATAAGAAAATAAAAGCTTCAAAAAACAGAAAATTTTACATATGTGTATTACAATTTTAGTTGGTACCAATAGAAATCGAATGGAAATAATTTTAATGGGAAGTTTCAGATAAGAAGCACTTCGAAAATGTACTAATTAGCAATTAGTGATACTACTCACATATCAGTTTTGCTATTTTAATTTTCTATTTCAGTTTAATAAAGCTAAAGTGAACATTATCACAACAGTCCGTATATAGAGAATCATTTCGATCAATCTGAGTAGAACATTAAAATTGGAACAAAAGTCAAACCAGCCAGTGCATTATGATCCCAACAACCAGATTTTCTGTGCAAAATAATGTGGTGATAGTTAAAAAGGCTTGCAGGCAACAGGTTTTGTTGTCATTTTAAACAAAACTAAATGCGAATACCAAATTAATGAAAAAAAAAAAAAAAAACAATCCACAAACAAAATATTTATGTTGATAAGGAAATAAAAAACAAAATAAAAATTGCATCCATTGAAATTGAAATGTCCACGTTCGTTAATCATTCTTTAGCTTATCTTTACGTCGGTAGCAAATGTAACGAAAATATTTTAATGTAATAACATTTTCCAATAGTTAACCGAGAACAATCCCTTACTTTATATCCATTTTTGGGTTCTAAATTACCAACTAAGTCAGAAAATCATTCAACATATGAATTATTCAAAGAGACGCAAAAAAGACATAGTGATTTATTACACATGAATTTCAAATTGAGGAATTTTGGTATTTACAAAGTGAAAAGACAAACAAATGTAACTTTTGCAAATGCCATCCAAACCAGATTTCATATTCGAGTCATTTGTTTTACTAAATAAACGAGAGTGATATAATCCTATACTAAGGGAAGTATGATATATCATCTTCAATGCCTGTTTCCAGTGTTTATCTTTCCAATCATTTCCAATGTGTGGGCAAAGTTATTCTGTTTTATGCCTAATGTAACTACATTTGTCGCAAAGCGAAAATGCAAAACGCTATTTCCAAATGCTGATTTTTAACAAAAAATTAGGTTTAAACTTTGTCCCTACGAAATGACTACTTAGTGATGGTTAAGAAAAAAAAAAAAAAAAAAAAACGGAACGTTAAAAAATCGGGGTTTCCCACAAAATCCAATTATACTATGCATAGTCAACATGTTGCGTTAACCCGATTTCATTTCATTTAAAAAACTGCTCTCCTTTTACTTTCAATTCAGTGACATTTGCGATTTCTAAAAAGTTTTTATTAATAAAAATTATACGAGTACAAGAAAGTTACAAGAAAGTTACATGATAATATTGTGACTATATTGGACGATTCAAAGTAAAACTAAAACAGAATATATATACTGCGTATGTAGACCATAATTAATAATGGGACAGTGCAGCTAAAGCTGAATAAACATTACGAACATTAAGAACATTAAGAGAAGAGAAGAGAAAAGAAAAAAAACGCCAGAACGACACAATCTTTGCAGAGGCCACGACCATCACGCGCATCATCATAGAAGAAATATTCCACATGACACTTTTTGTGTTTTATCGTTGCCACCACTGTCGGAGACGGGACTGAGACTGATGCCTAGTTGATTGTTGTCGCACCGTGTTAATAATCACGTAGCACACATGCCGAGTGTTACATGTGCGAGTGTCAAATGAGCTTATGTGCTACGGACATGTGGCGGATTGAAGAGGGGCGTCTCAAAAAATTTCGCATTTTATGTATGGCAATGGATGACATACTTTTATGAGTATGAGTGTAGATGTGTTCTTAATTAATTTATGATTTTGTTTTGAAAATCTTATGAGCTTCTTTCAGCGTTTTCTAAATTTTGTTTAGCTGCTGCACGATTTTGCATCACTGTATGGAGCGGAAAGTTGTGATAATTGCTCAGTAGTTGATGCTAATACTGAACGGTGTCTTTAGTAAGCTTTTAATCGTCACTTGTTTAATAAACATACATCTCTTTACATCCAGCGTGAAAGTGTGTAGAACAAATTCTTTTCTTGGGAAAATTTTCAAGCAATATTTTGGTAAGCTTTTCTCATGGTTAAGACACTCACAAAACTTAGCAATTTAGCATATCAATGACAATATAATAAAATAAACTCAGATTCCAACACGCAATAATTAAATGCTGTTATCTGAAAGTGTTTTCATTCACGTGTCAGCAAATGGTCTTTTGTTGATGCAAGGATCAGTTGACTAATTTATTGAATGCTTATTTCATCATGATCAACGATTTCTTCTTTGCAATTTTCTCTTACGAAGTTTTTTCGTTTCCTATACGTTAACCAAAAATGAACTTATTATATATGACACATTTAATTTGAAGTCTTCGTACACTATTTAGAATTTCTAATATTATACCATATATGTATGTTATATCCATAATATATTTATAAATCTATGCTTTAAATTAGAAAAATCGTTATTTGTGAAAATGAAAAAAGCAATAACTTTCAATCAAAGTAAACAAAAATTGGAAAATACGGAGCCGGTAGACAGACAATTGTTTTTCATGGATGTCAATATTGTGATGGTAATTTTATGACTGTCTTTTTTGTATATGTTGAAATATAGACTCATACAAAATGTTGGTTATTGAAACGCATTTACTTCAAAGGAGCAGCGACAAAAAAACGGTTATTTTCGCTTTATGTTCAAGATTTGTCTAAGGCATACAGTATCCATTACAGGTTAACGCGCTTCGGGACCACCCTGTACGAAATGCATAGAACTTGCAACAAAAAACCCACATCAAATTTATCAATTTTCCGCCGGTTACTGTAAGACATTCAAGTAATTCCATTCCAAACAAATAGCATCCGGAGAATTAAAAAACCATTACCGATTTGCTGAAATATCTGAAAGGAAAAATTCATAAATGGGTCATTTCAATCTAACACGCACATTGAACATTTTTCTTAAAGCTGATGTTGGTGAGAAAATTTAGAGTTACATATGGGATATGCTGGAAATAAGGATCACGAATATATCGAAATATTGTATCTTTATTTTTCCTATCGTGATGTCCCTATTCCAAAGGACACTCGGAAGTTGAAAACAGACCACGTATATATAAAATTGAGGCCCATTTCGTTATCAGCGGAATACATTTCAGTAGGTGCATGGAAAGTTAGAAAACACGTTTTTTGCCAACTACAGCTGTAATTACGTAGTGTTGTAGCAGTGAACTTAGGGTCTCGATCAAACCCAGAATTTATGAAAATCATGGCTATGCCCATCATCACAATTTTTTGTACAGGTCTAAGAAGATTTCGTCTTGGAATCGGAGCATCCATTCTTTACAACTTTATTGCATCATAAGTTGAAAAATATTATAGTCTATATACCAATGCTTAATCTTTTATAATAAAAGAATCCCATTAAAGACCAAATGTCAAATAAAACTCGGGAAATTTTCGTTATGGTAAGATTATGGAATTTAAATGTAAAGACCTTCGAAAGATTTGTTCGCTACAATGTTCTTGACAAAATACCTGATACTGTTTAATTCCACGATAATGTGCTTTAATATTGTCCAACATTGTAGCTCTTAAGAAATCGTCAAGGGCAGTGGTAAAACTAAGTAGAGGTTGAGGTACTAAAGAAAAAACTTTCACCTTCATTTGAAAAATTTGAAATTTGGAAACCGAAGGCGGCTTGTGCACGCGATATCTATAAATAGAGCTAGAGATTAGAAGCTAGTCAGCCACTTATCGCTATTAGATGATTTATAACCAACGGCCGCACATCCGCTTGGATGAACAAGACTAATTGCTCAAAATTGCCTATATTCGTAAATCGGATGTGAAATGAAAGCAACTGTATGTCGGCTTACAAAGACTGACATAAAAACCAATAAAGAGTCTTTAGAACTGTGCGATTGCAACTCAAGAGAAACAGACTAATTCCAATGAATATTACAAGATGTTTGATAATAACACGTTTTGCAAAGATATGCCAACTTTTTTAAACATTTTTTAACATGTCGCGCTTTTAATTACGAGCAAACTACATGTAGCATTACTTTAAAAGTCATTACAATTTAATATCTTTTACAATTAATAATGGAAATGTCTGAATACCTTCTTGATTTGATGGAAAACATACTATCCTTGTCTTCCATTACCGTCAACGCCAATTCGCCCTCCAATATGGTAGGTATCATATTGAAGAACGAGTGAACGCGAGGCAGGGACTGCGATCCAGGTGAATTCTTATTTAGCATCATTTTGTATGTGTGTGTGTGTGTGCCTGTGTTTGGCTTTGATGTTTCGGTTGTATATAAAAAAAATACTACTTGTACTTTGTTATTACTTATTTATAATTATTTTAATTTCCTTTTGCTTTAAAAGCATCACATCATTGTCGTAGCAGAAGATGTTTTAACTTTATTTGGTTTTTCTTCATCGGGTTATTAAATTATCACAGTTGAAGATTTTGATATTCAATTATTTGAGGTCTTAAAATGTTTCTTCTTTGATTTTTTTGTGTTTAAAAATTTATTGTACTAATAAAACATTTATAGTCTTTTAAAATTCCAGATTTGTATTGGGTATGATTACAGCCCTTTTCTAAATTAGTAAAATTCACAAAAGTCACATGTTGTTTAAACTTTCGACTTTAGAAGGTGTTACCATAGTAATGCACGGAAAAGATACTTTGGTTTACATTAGACTGGAGGTTAATTATATACATGCACATGTAATATTTTCGCAATTAATTGCTAAGTATTGTTAATCATTTCCAATAAAGTCACATTTTGTTGGTGGAGAAACACATTTTTTTATGTACAAAAATTTCCCATTGCTAAACGTGCTGCTAAGCAATATGAGAATGTTTTCAATGTGTTGAGTCTTTAAACATGAATTTTCATCATGTTGTAAACATTTTCAACCATTGCCACTGCTTCTAATTAATGCTTATTATGTCTCATATATCATATTTCAATATTTGAGGTAAAATTTATCGAAATAACAAATTTTCATTTAAATATTGCAATAAATTCTTATTAAATGTTTTGGATTTTTTGTTATGTTGTTTAATATTTACTGCTAACACTTGAATTTTGTTGCGCTTCTAATGACCAATGAATGGTCTCTTCTTTACCGACCGTTTACTTTAATTTAATTCAATTTTTTTTAAACAGCTTTAAACTTAGTTTTTATTTTTAAATTATAATTTAAATATTGTTGTTATTTTTCGCGGGTGTGATAATTTTTTTATTTTTGACTCTATTTCAATTATTTATTCGTCTGTGGCTTTCATAGAAATCGAAAATTTCTTTTTCAAAATTTTCACAATTTCGTGGTGAATATTTAATAATTTTTTCTGTTTGTACTTTTTTCATTTGTGTTGTGATGCCGCGTATTTTTATTTGTGTTTTGGCACTTGATTTCTGTTTTAGATTTTATTCTAGTTGCTCTTGTGTCTCATCTCGTGTGTGTTTAGTGCGCGTTTTTACAAAATGTACTAAAAAATGAAAACGATTTTCATTTCACATCTCCCTATGCAAAGAAATATTTCTTTTCGGTTCTATACTTCCGCTCTCCCCCTCTCCTTCTCACAACCACACACACAATCGCACAAGCAAGGCGGACATACTTACACACACACACTTCTATACACTCACACTCATTCCCAAGAATTTCATATTTTTGCAAAAAAGAAAATATTCACTAAGAAGAAATTTTTCAGAGTAAACACACAAAAATCATCATAATGAAATTTGGCATTTTCATCATCATCATCATCATGACGACGAATAATCACCAATATTGTACACTACTATAGATGGGGTAATATGTCAAATTTTACGACTGGATTGGTTGTCCAGCAGAAAGAGAGAGGATAAAGCGGTACAGCAATTAACTTACACATACCGCCTTCAAAAGTGCGATGTGTTGCTCTCAGTTAACCCATAACAAATTCTTCCCTTTCGGAATTATAGAGGAACAATTAATTGTTACTAAATCGATACATTTATGTGAGAGTAAGTATTTAGGTAAGTTATTAGGCTGTACCGTCAGTCTTGTGTAGGCAGAAATGTCTCTGTCGACTTAAAAACTACTACAAATAATTTCAATATTCAATTTGTGAATATTTGATGCCCTAATTAATAAACTTAGTTAGTTAGTTAGTTGCTCAAGATCGTCACAGCCTATTACACTCAACTCTTCCTGGTATTGTGACATAGCCGTCCCAATCGTAATCTTTTTGACTGCGAGTTGTGTTAAAAAAAAAAGTGAATTTTCATTTTTCTCAAATAATATTTATTTACTCATCAATATCTATTTTATCTCCTTCAAAGTAGTCAGCCTGCTGTAGCGCGAGCAGTGAAAGAACGCTCTAAATGAGAGCACACAAAGAACAGTGATAGGTGCGAAGCCCGAACATTCCATAAAAAAAACAAAGGCTATGGTCAAAGGATATTGTGACAATGATGACAATAATAGAAATCTATTCACGATATGGAGAAGTGCAACAATGTGTAGAGAACATTTCTATAACTTGCCAGTTCCACTGGTAGTTTCGTCCAAATTAAGGTCAGAATAGCAACACCACGATTTAAAAATAGTGAAGCTGCATTGCCGATCTTAAGCACTATTTGCCTAAACGAATACATATCGACAAATGGCATCTGAGCGTATCATCTCCCATTTTTATAAAATCCCCATATAAGATCCCGACAATATATTCCGGATAGGATGCAAGAAAAGGGGATGAAAAACATCACAGAAGATGATGGAAAAAGCTGCCTTGAATACAACTGGTACAATCTTTAATAACAAGATATGGTGATATTGGCATCAAGTAACAAAAAATTTCATTGCATGCCTCGAGTGAGACGTAAAACTATCCTTCACATTCAAAGGACTCGCAAACATTTTATTTTTATAATCGATATACGAACCTACTGTTTAACGCCAGTTTAATTAACGTGTTCGTTAACATGTGGAGGTGATCGCCGGGCCTCGAACGCATGGTGAGACGAACAACGGTCCAGTATACTCACCATCGTGCAACGGTCAGCCTTATTGATATTGACTTCATTGTTCGAAAATTGCAATATGTTATCCTTCCCAAGCATTACGAATGAGTCAACAATGACTTCTGAGATAAAAAAAAAACAATTAGCAATTTTTTCACACGAAGCTATCATTTCAGGCAACTACATAATTTTCAAAACCGTGTCAGTAATGAAATTTTTAGATCTGGCTCTTCCGAGATAACTTGCGTGTGTAGTAGTCGTTATAGTCCTTGATTTTGACTATTGTGCCTCGTCTGATAATTTACACAATTAGAAATGATTGATAGTTTATTATTTGTTGGTCTCTCCAATGACAATTGCACTTTATGAATCGTTAAAATTAACAGTTTTTTTGACATTTTGATATCTTACTTTAATTCTGCGGATGTAAGATGATGTATTTAAGCAAAGTCAATTTCGCAGTCATTTTCAATTCCAATTGTTACGCTCATTGAAAAGTTAAAGGTCTACAAAGTGAGTTGACGGTGTTTGAGGACTTTTCGAAAGTTCGACCTAATAAGGCTTTAATCTCAATCGATCAATTAAAGCCAGTAATAATCTTATCGTTTATATGTTATTGTTAGATTATGTGGAAATAATTCGAGTTCTTCCTCGCCGAGCATGTAAATAATTATATCCTATAACTTTGATTTCATCTAACAAAAAGATGAAATTTTCCATTTTTCTCATTTTTCATGTTTTCGTTCTTTGCTCTAAGCAGTTACTCACACTATATTTTTTTCTTTTATAACCCTAAATCAAGAAAAGGATCTAAGGAAATTATAAATAAAGATCACGATTTAGGGAAATTTTGAATTTATCTTTGTAGTTTAGGAAAATCCAACATTTTACTATCTATTTGTTCGTATCTACTGTCATTGTTTTAAGAACTAATGTAGCTGGAAGGAACTCATGGTGCCGTTTTAGAAAGTCGAGTTAACGTATTTTATCAATTGTTTATGACATACAATTTCTTAACCTTTTAATTTGTACTTAAGTAAATTGGAAGCATATGAAAAGGATCTAACGCAACTCAAGAAAAGTGCAACATGAAAAAAGTTTCGTAGAAACCTCTAAATCTCAAACTATCTACATATATTTAAAGTACAAATTTGTAAACTAACTACAATATCATAAATTCCTGTAACAGTCAGAAATACATATGTATGGGACCGATATTTCTTAATTGTAAGATGGAATGCATTAGGAGATGTGCCACTGGAGTACAACCACCATCTGAAAACAAAAATAATAAAAATTTCCATTGTTCTTACTATTTTCAAAGTTAAAATAACATTACTTTAGTTTTCATATATTGGTGGACGTATAACAGTCGGGGAAAAATGTTCTGCCCTGTTAAAACTAGCATCGCAGGAGTTTGAAAGCAGACATGCATTTTTTTCTTGAACATGGAATACCTAAGATATGAGTTTTATTTGTCATAGTAAAACAGCGATAATAATACTAGTTTTTGCAAAAATAAAAAAACCGAAATGTGGTAGCCTACAACTATTTCGTCTAATGCTCAACGATAACGAAACCTCAAATTTCAGCATATACTTATTTCTTCCTTCCGTGCCACAATAGTCACAATGATGTCCATGACGATAATGATTTTCCATTTTATGCTTAAGATGCTAACTTGGTTTCTTGCTCTGTGACCGACATTGTGTGTGATTGTGAATAGACAGACGGACGTACACAAACACAAATATAGAGTTTTTCATAAGTATTTGCGATGATTATGTAGCAAATAATTATGATGAAGATGAAAGAAATTATGATAATGGTAATGATAATTGTAATGGTAATGATGATTGTGATGATGCTGATGCTGATGCCGATGTTTTCCCCGAATTTCTTGAGACGATCGAAGTCGTTGCTGTATTTTAGTTCTTTGATGTTTGTGGTAAACATGGTCACAATGGACGGTTGGATGGATGGTGGGTGGAACAATCACAGAGCATTTTACTAAATTAAGGAAAATAACGCTTAGTTTTTCTCTGTTAAATATTTTTAATGGCCTGTTGTGCTTGTGGTTTTTGTTGTTGCCACTGGTATTTCAAAGTACTCGCTCTCTTACAAACGTCAGCCATTGAGATTCATCTGTGTTCTGTAGGTGGATTCGTTTCGCATTTTAATTCAATTAAAAAGAATGAAATGAAATGAAATTTCACTTACCTACCGTAACATTGTTTGGGATTCTTGAAATTGAAAAGTTTGTTATACCTAAAGATTTCTGATGGGATTTTTTTCCAGCAGTGACTAAATCACCGCCAACATAATTCTCGTTTTATTTAACAAATACGAGGTGTGATAAAAAAATAACCGTTATTTTCAAATTTCGTGAGTTAGGTATGTTAGATTTTCGCATTTTTTTCTGTTATGTTGATACACATGTCTGTTATGTATGTTGACAATATCAGCCATTTTGGATTGTCAGTTTGTTTTTGACAGATAAAAAGGTTAGTCGTGTTTTGATGTGCTCTTCGATTTTTTTACTATTCGAAAAAATGGATCAAAGAAACTGTATTAAGTTTTGTGTATAAGATGAAATTAAATGTGTAAGGACATTTGAAATGTTGACTGGCGTTCGGCGAATCTACTATGAGCAGAACACAAGTTTAATTGTGGTATAACCGGTTTAAGGAAGGCCGAGAAGATGTCAATGACGATGTTCGTCTTGGTCATCCGAGCACGTCAACAACCAATGAAAACATTAAAGCAGTCAAGAAAATAATTTTGGATAATCGTCGAATCACTATTAGAGAGGTTGCTGATGATGTTGGCACATCGTTCCGCTCATGCCAAGCAATTTTTACGGATGTTTTGGGCATGAAACGTGCGGCAGCGAAGATTGTTCCAAAATTATTAATTTTGAGCAAAAACAACGTTGCATGGACATCGCTCAGGAGCTGCTGAATGTCGTCAACAACGATCCAGATTTCCTCAAAAAGGTCATAACTGGGGACGAATCATGGGTGTACGGCTATGACATTGAAACCAAAGCCCAATCATCCCAATAGAAGCGTCCAGAAGAGCCAAGACTGTTTTCTTCGATTGCAATAGCGAGGTGCATCATGAATTCTTGCCACAAGGTCATACGGTCAATAAGGAATACTACCTTGAAGTTATGCGGCATTTGCTCGAAGCAATTCGTCAGAAACGCACAGAATTGTGAAAAAACCAATCATGGATTTTACACCATGATAACGCAACAGCTCACACATCGATGCTTGATCATGAGTTTTTGACCTAAAACAAAACCGCAATTATGCCTAAACCAACGTATTCACCGGACTTGGCCCCTGCTGACCTTTTCCTCTTCCCAAAACTGAAGACACCGATGAAAGGGAAGCGTTTTGCTACGATTGAGGAGATAAAAGAAAAATCGAAAGAGGAGCTGTTGGCGATACAAAAAAGCGCGTTTCAAAAGTGTTTCGAGGATTGGAAAAAACGCTGGTACAAGTGTATTATATCTGATTTGGGGGATTACTTTGAAAGGGACAAGATAGTTATTGATGAATAAATGTGTACTTTTTGAAAAAATTGAAAGTAACAGTTATTTTTTTATTACACCTCGTACTTATTAGTCAAAATGGTTGTTTTATTTTAGATTTGTAATTGTTGGTGATAACTTAAGTAAATTGCTAAGAGGTTAATGACCGATAGCATTAGGAGGTACAAAGATTTAGATGCGATGTATTTCAATATTTTGGATGGCATGATGGATGGCCAATGCGTAGTGGTGACCTTTAGCGACCTTTAGTGTAATATAGAAACTTCATTACACTTTGATTTTATTTTCCGTACCAGAAAAATGTTTGTAAATTTTTAATCCTTCTTTAAAATCATCTTGTCTCCGTTTCTTCTCACTCTTTCTCATCATATACATATCTTTAGATGTTCTTGGATCAATCATTGTTAGGGAGTGACCTACACGAAAGTTCAATTTCGTTTCGGTTTAATTAAAAACTGTTTATTTCAACTAATTCCTTTGTTTTTGTCGTTGATATTGGTCTACAAAATGCTTTCGAAACTGGCACGAGCTTTAAGGCACAAATTATGCCATGCATGTGCTTTTATATTCCGATAAAGATTGGCTGCCACTACCCTGTTTTTATATCCAAGCAGAGAGACTTAATATATTTTTAGAAAAGCTTCACGAAATTGTCAAATTTTACAAATTTCGATGCGTCAACTTGATTTTTATGACTGTTTTATTTTTTTCTATGCAATTCTTAACATTTTCCGTGTTTCAATGTTAATGCCATGCTGGATTATTAATACTGTTCTCAAATTTTGAAGATACGTTCAAAAAAATTGATCTAATTTTAAGCCAAACTGAGTAAACTGATCTCTGCATGGCGCCAAATACGTCCTTGCTCAAAATAACTAAGAAATTACGTACTATTTTCACGTGTGAAAGAAATGCATAAGTCTCCGCAAGCTCTGAAACACTTTAGAAACGTTTGCGTGAAATTTAATCAAAATCGGTCACGTCGTTAAGCAGCGGCATAATACTTTACTGTATTTCGTAAACGGCACTGTGTGCTGGTAATTCTAGACTTCTCAAATTGACGTTCGAATCCATCATTAAGCAGTACGTCGCTTTCAAGGAGTCTCTCTCACATCCTGTTCATGGGATGCTAGTGAATTTGTGTGTTTTTCAAGATAATATATTTGGAAAACATTAATATGGGGATATATTAAAAATTTATTCTTGAGATTGAAATTAAAAAATAAATGACAGATTCCTTTACACAACGTTTTTCAGATTTCAGTGCTACGTCTGGTTCAATAGATGTACCATAATCACTTTGCAGAAATCTTACGTTTTCCTTTTCGAGGATCCATAAAAATGGTAATATTTTGAAACCTGCCAAAAATTTTATTGAGATATATTTCCAACTAGAGTCAGCACAAGTTATATAAAAATACATTTGAGTTCATTAAATTGTAGTTTAATCCAATTTACTGTATCAAATTTAATGGCGAAGCTATGCAGACCGTAATGTGGCCCAATTATAACACCATTTCTCAATTTCCGATATTTCTTCGCACGACAGAAGAAAACCTTACTATATGTATCTTTTATCATGTTCAAACTCCTGGCATTACCGTTGGAATCGTGATAATTTTTGGACTTTTCACAGCGAGCCAACCTAACGTTTCCGACAGCAGTATCACTGTCAAAATCTTTTTCAAATCATCATAGTGTTTCGCTTTCAAAACGCTACCGCAAATGCTTTTCTTCAAAAAGAATATTCAGTATAGCAAAAATTTAGAAATTAATGAGCCATTTTCTGTGTTATCGACAATATCTGCAGTTTGCCAATTTTGGTGATTTGACATTTTCTATAAATATTTTCACCAGGTTCCTTGTTTGCACAGTACAAAGAATAATAAACAATTTTGAAATATTTATATACATCTTTATTTATGTCTTTGGCAGAAATATTAAAACAATAACATAACCGCGACCAACTTTAAAGCCATTAAACAACGTCAATTATTATTTAACCAATTGTTTGTCAACAAAACATTTAAGAAATCTGAAATATTAAATAAGATGAAGTCCCCTTCTCTCCTTATCTATCTCTTCTTACAGTGACCGATATGACCAATTGGATGTTTGTATTAACGAAAGCTGTCTAGTCTGCTCTACGTCCCGCGACCACAACACTACACGACTACAGAGGTCTAAAGACGAATAATGACAAAACTAATTGAAAAACAGAAATTTCGTAATTAATGGATTGTAGTGGTTGTAAACTAAGCGAAAAAAGGAGGACAAGAACTTAAATTAGCTGTGTTTCAGAGCCGCGTTATTGTGTCAAATGCAAAATTAATATTTATTGACCGACCATAGCGCAATGGTTGGTATACGCGACCATCGTTCACATAATCGAAGATTTAGTCCCGCATAGAGACACCTATCATTATTTAAGCGGCGGTCATCTCGAAGTGTCTGACGAACACTCCGAGTAATCGTGTAGTCGACAAGTCTGTAGGCACTACTTATAATAATCCACGCCGATTGAAGTATGTACATCTGTTTTTTATATACAGGGTGGCGCACCAGTTGATCTACAATAAGAAATTCAAATATGTTTCTTTTTTATAGAAAATTCAGTTTTATTTTATATAACTAATTGGTTTTGAAGAAGGTAGACCGTAAATGCAATCCATGCTCATTCACCATATGCGACTCCTGATCAAATAAGTATTTATTTAATCGACTGCTTAAATTGAATCAATTTCCTTGGTTTCGTTTTGCACATCTCTTGCTTGACATAACCTCGTAATATAAGTCTGGTGCAAGTCAGGTCAGCTGATTTAGAGCGCCAGTGGAAGTGGAGTTTCTGGATATTAATTTGTTTGGGAATTTTCGTTGGAGTTCGGCCATAACCGGTCTGACTGTGTGCAGTTGCTTCAACTTGCTGAAACTAAATGCAGTTGAAAAGGACACGTCTTCGGCGCAGTTCTGGGTAAAAAAACTCTTTCAACATCAATGGGCACCTACAGTCGACAGTAAGACGATCCGTGCGTCACCCTGTGTATGTGTAATATGATTATAATATGAATGTAACATGACAATGTAGCTAAATGTTCGGTTTTTACAACGTAGAACAACAACAATTCGGTAGAAAATGGTAACGCAAATATTCGTCATTTTATTGTTTCTACAAAAGTTATGGACGAAAATGTATACAATGTTTTTTACTTTACTTGCAGCTATAATTTGGTTTTCAAAATGTCTTATTTGTTACTCAAATATTAATAACTTAAAAGATCCAAATTGAAATAATTGTAATGAAATCGCATCAATAGTTAAAGACATTAGTTAAAATTGGTTCGGAAAAACATTTGTTTACACAGAATAGGAATAATCAATATAATTTTTATCAGTATTAGTCAAATTTAGAACAGAATGAAATCCGACACACAATTTAACTGGTTTATCGAAACTGTATTTTTCCGCTGTAATCCGTCATTCGCAGATTGCAGTTACTTTAGTTTTTGTCGACAGCGTTTCATGTAATGCTTGATATTATTATTTTATTGTGCGTTAATTCGAATTTGCTTATAAGAAGCTAATGATTTGCCATCAATTCAATATAATATATAGGTATATTTAATACAAAAATATATATTTTTTCTTATATTAAATTCTCTAGCTCAGAATGAGCACGCAGTAATGGTAGTGATTATTTTCAATTGGACAATTGGTGCGACTTTGTTATACCGGGTTATTCATTCCTAGGTTTCAAAAGTAAAGTTGAATAAAACACACATAAAGCCATGATTTCGATGAAGCTGTTGTTTCATTACAATGCTTTTATAATGAGTGCTATTATTAATGCAGCAGGTAGTTTACCCTTTACAGGTAGTTTTCGACCACTTTTTCGCACATTTCGGGCGGTAGTTCGGGAATAACTCGATGAATATTGGTTTTCAAATGTTCCAATTTTCGCGTAAACACGGTCTTTGACGTAGCCCCACAAAAAAATCTAGCGGCGTCAAATCACACGATCTTGGTGGCCAATAAATGTCGCCAAAACGTGAGATTACGCTTTCTGGAAACTTCTCAAAATCTCAAGGTGTTGTGTGGCTCGTGGTACCATCTTGTTGAAACCACACATCATCCAGTTTATAATCTTCAATGACAGGCAAAAAAAACACTAACAGAAGGGATATTTTCGGAAGTGCGTACATTGCGACGATCCACAGACCAGACGACATCTGCATGCTTCCAATGTTTTGAAATTTCTTTATAATCTTGTTGAGTGTAAGAGTCGAATTGTTGAAACTCTTTAAATTGTTTTAATATTTTCTATATTTCTGTTAATATCAGGAACAATTTTCTTTTCAACAATCTCAAAAATTTCAATTTCCCACGCAAATTGCAACAAATTTAGTATTCAGTTTATATAATGCCTCAATTTACATTTATACGTAAAATACCAAATACCAATAACGTTGACATTTTCATATAACAACAATTTATTTATTTCGATCTCAAGTTTGGCAAAACCTAAAGAAAAACATAAAAATGACAAATGCTTTCTGTAGTTTTTTTTTTTTTTTGTTTTCATTAGAATCTCATATGAATACAGTTCTTTCTCTTTGTGTAACCATTTTTATATAAAAAAAAGGAAGACGATGATTGATGATAGACGGCAATGTTGTGGTGCTTTTTCTGCAATGCTCTCGAACTAGACAAATGTTCAAGGTGCGAATATTTTGCGAAATATCATTTATCGTAATAAAGAAAATTGACCTAAATAAAAGATATTCGCATGTTTTTTCTTATGCTCAAGTCAATGATCAAGGAGAGCAACATAAACGAGGTTATGTCTTTACAATAACTAACGTTTGGGTGGAACGAAAATAAAGTTTAAAGGACTTAGAGTTGCTGCTTAATATTATCGTATATCCAAGGACAGGGTGCATCACAGCATTTGTAAGCCAGAGTAAAAGCAAAGTTTCAAAAAATGTTAGAATTGTAAGGATGGATATTCCTTTCTCTTGAATGTTTTTTGGACAAAAGTTCAAAAAGTGTGTCACTCGTACGACATTCACACATCGTATTCACATCGATACCTAAACCAATCCTGGGACAAAATTTGTGGATACAAGATCAATAATGACATGACTAATTCTTATTTGCCAACAAAATCTCTCTCCAAACCAAGTGCACTATAAATACATATATATGTACGAATGTGTTTAAATCAGGGGCCGTATGGTTACAAGTAATGTTTGTGTAAATCATTTTTAATTATTATTTGTTGATCTTTATTGTATTAATCAAAAATAATAAAACTATAATATTAATTTTTAATAATTATTTTTGAGTTTTATAATAAACACTAAGAACGCAAATTTTGATCATGAAAATAGAAATCAAAAATTTTTGAACAGAGTATGTTTTTTGCTATCAGAGTTTTCAGTATTTTTTTCTATTTTATTATTTTCTCTTGGATATATTTGCTAATAAACAAAGTTATCCATGTTTTTAATTATTCTTCTGTGAAAGGCAACTCTAGTTAAAATATGATTTCAATTTATCTAGGTAAATGTTAGTATTTTATATGAAAATAATAATTTTTATAATCAATCATTGATTTTTGATTATTATTATTTTGATTATTCATAACAATTAAAAATAAAAATCAATTTCATTTTCTTTTTCCATTTTAATTTTTGATTTTTATATTATAATAAAAATAATTTTTAATTATTATTTTAAAATAATTTTATAAATTTATAACATATTTAAAAAAATTCATTGAAAAACAATCATTTTCATATATTTTATGTATACGTACGATGTTTCTATCCCAATGATTTTTTTCGTTAAAAATCGACCCAATTATTTACAGTTCCTGGTTTAAATTGTACACATTCACAAACATTATCCCACTTGAGTTTGAGTTCTTTTGGGTTTGAAAATTTTATATAAAGATGTTTAATCATATACATATATAGACGTTTGGTCACGAATTATCATTACAAAAGTTGATCCAATCAAATTTTGCTGATTTTTTGCTTCTTTTTCTGTAGTAATTGATATCACCTTAAAGCTGTAAAGACTCCATACATTTTGAATTTTGGACATGATATTGAAATTTTGCTTTTTGAAATATTACTCTTCAAAAAAGTTTTTCCATCTGAAATATCGTTGTTCTACGACGATGTTATTTTTTTATTCATTTGGAGAGAAGTCATAGCCGTTTGATATGACAGAAACAAAGAAACAGATTCAAAGAAAAAATCATCACATCTCCCTATAAAAGAACAAAAATGTAAGCGCCAAAAATTGCGGACTTGCTATCACCGGGAGAATACCTTCAATTCAATGAAAGATGTTATCTGTTGTGTGACATCAAACAATGATTGAATTTCTTAAGAATTTATCGACCTGTCTTTACACTATGTCAAGACTTCATTCACAATATGAGGCGAAAGTGTTTAAATACTGTTCTTTGGTTTTATTAGCACAATCCCTCAATAAATGACTAATAGTTTTGTTTTCTTATGAATCGCATTTGTCGATTCATAATTTAAATTATTTTCTTCAGACCAAAACTAAAAGAACCATCAGCATCATTAACGTCGACATTGTTGACGTCCTCGTGACGATGATTTTGATGTACAGATTGATTCATGTGACATGGATATTTGTTTGAAAGTGAGTGTCTGTACGAGGCTACGTGATGTGATCAGCCCATAAACAGTTTCCATTAGATGACAAACATATCGTGTGCATGAAAGCGGATATAAGAAATGTGACTGTGATGTGTCACAGGAGTTCCCTTTTTCTTGTTACAATTGCTTAAATAAAATAAATATATTTTTTCTTGCGTTTGTGAGTCATTAAATTTTGTAGGGAATATGTTTTTAACGAAATTTCTGTATTTTTGAGGATATAATTAAGATCAAATTTGATTGTTAATTGCTTGTTCTTGTTGTAGAAATACATCGTTTTCCTAATGTAACGTAAAAACTGTATTTTTATAGTTGCAAAATGATTTATTTATTGTTAACCGGTGATGGTGTTTAGTTATGTGTCAGACATATAAGTTTAAAGATTCCCGATAATCGAAAACAAAGACGATCAAGACAAATTTTTGTGTAGATAATACATTTTTGAGTATTTTCTTATATATTAATTGGCGTTAAATATGGTAACATCTTGATTTGTGAAACTTATCTGCTTAAATTATTTGGATCTCGTTACGAGTTACAAAACACGATACACAGAAATCACAGAAAAATTATATTAATTTAGAGCAATATTCAAATACAGTGCTTCAACGTGTATCAAGCCAAAAAAGCTGTACCTACCTAAAAATTTAAAGATTCAGAAAAAAAATGTTCATAGGTATTACAATAGATTTCCCTATTTTCGAACACTTCTGAAAACGGGGTTTCTTAATTAACGTACTTAATATTTCATTTGTGCCGCCACTAAGGGGGCAGATTTTGTAAAAAATACAAAAATTCTTTGGCCGTGAATGGAATGGAATTCAAACACTTAAACACGTTCTTCATTGTATATTCGATATCAGGGATATCTGAGTGTGTTAACACTATTTCTGTTTGGGAGTTGTACGATTGTTAGGAAATTCACCAAGGTGTATGCTAATTACTACTTTAAAAACGATTAACTTATAACCAAATTGTATAGCATTTAAAGACCTAAACAAAATTTCGATATTAAATTATATTGGAATTATAAATTATTTGCAATCAGAACAAATAATTAGAAGCTGGTAACGCCTTTAATGTTAAAAATAATTTATAATCCGCATTTTGCACTACCAGAGGTGCCACATAGAAAATTCATTTTGGCAGTTCGCTTGGCGGCGTCTCTTGATCTTTATTGATCAAAACGTTTTGTGAACGACACGGAAGTTGTAGACTTTAAATATTGAACAAAGCACTTCCCTATATTCTGCATCACACTGCTTTCATTGTTTTCAAAAGGGTTCGCAAAAAAGGTACTTGTACACGCTAAATATTCTAGGAACCGCTTTAAGAGTTATCCTTCTTAAATTCTTCTGATTTTTCGTGCTATAATAAGTGTAACGAGGACATTTTTAATTTAAAATCACTACTATTGTAACAAATTGTTTCACTTTAAATGCCATACATATTCAGTTGTTGTGGTTCTTGCCACTGACGTGTCTTCTTCGATTATCATTGGTTTTTACACTTTTCATTGGAATTTCATTGGATTTGGATTCACAAATTTCATAGCTAATGACGCACCATTTCGGAGATTATTATTTTATTCCCGAAATAACGATATTGCTGAATTTTTGTGTAAACTGTTTGAGCATGAAAAATCCCCAGAAATTGTGCAGTTCAATATAATATTCATATTATATAAATATAATTATCGGGAATATACAATAAAATCTTTCAACTGTACAACTGACGTCGTACAAGTACAATCAATTATTTGAAATTCAAAAGAACTGAATAGTCTTCGTGAAATAGACAATTTTAGGCTACGGATTTTGTACAAATTTCAAAAAAATTACAAATACAATAATTTACATGCTTTTAGTGCAATTGCAATTACTAAGATTTGAATATAAATATTTATAAAAGTCGTAGGAATACAAAGCAAAAAAACAAAAACGATAACGCCACGAAATGGCGCAATTGCATATAATCGGACCAAGCACAAAATCAAATATCACTACACTAAACAAATAATAGATAAAAATTATTTATTAGCGAAACAAAATGAAAACGAAAATAGAAGAAGGACGATTAATTAGCAAAATGTGATGCAATGAATATGGTAACTAAATAAAACGTGAGAACGACAAAGCTAAATATGTAGAAGCAGACGAATTAACCAAAATCACAATAAATGTTGTATACATTACGAGTTTGGCGTTGTTTATAAACAAATTTAAAAGTATTATTGCAAAATAATAATAAGAAAGAGAAGAGATTTTTATATCAGGCGCGCATTTTTATTAGAGAAAATAATAATATTTGTTTAATGCTAATTTGTAACATGCATTTGTATTAAACACATGGGGAGCGTAAATTTGTTGTTTACATTTCACAAAGGTGGCAGAAATCGAATTCGGAGAAATTAAAATTTCGTAAGAATCACTTAGCATTCAAAAAAAAAAAAAAAAAAATCAATAATATTTGAAAGGAATTTTAATTAGCTTTATTAGAGTATTTAAGCGTGAACAAATAACTTGGACAAAATTTAACTTGAAAGCTCGATTATGCTAAAAAGAAGGCTTGAATATTTTTAATTCACTTAAAACAGGAAACATCTTAGCTGCTAAACAGAATTTGTGTTCAGTTTGGAAATAAGAACATTTTATTTTTACAACCACGGATCGGTAAAAACTTTTGTTAGACTTTGCATCTATTGGCAGTTTTCAATCTTCGTCTATTCTTTTAGATTTAAAATCAGATCGCAAATTTTGGGGCATAGCGTGTACATATTTTGTAGTCATATTATGTCACTGACTTTATATGTATATGAGATACAGTAGACAAATCAGAACGCAGACGTAATTTAGGAAATAATTTGTTATAGACATATGTTCGAAATGCTGTTATTACGGTTACGCACATGTGCTCTGATATTTTGAGGCGACATTTTGACAAGCAGTTATGAAAACAAAACCAAAAAAAAAATCACTTGCATTCCATAAATGAGATGTGGGAGATCTTGCCACATTCAGTGAGCTTACGCTCATTCTATTTTTAAACTAACTTAACGTGACGTACAGTTTAATGACGATTTCGAATTTATTACGCTTTTCGATTACTCGAAATGTTATTCAGACGTCAGATGACCCCCGCCTGAATAATGATGCATGATGGTTGCGTATTCTAACTATTACGAGAATTATAATACAAATTTTCGTTAGTAAAGCCACATTTTGGTCTTTACCGGCGCAAATTGAGGAATTATTTCTTTAAAAAGAAAAAAAATCGCTCGTAACTGATAATTTTGTTTTCAAATGACAGGAAACAAATTGCACCTTGAAAATCCGCTTCCATTTTTAAACTCACATGCAGTTATTTTCGTATTGTGACAAAATAGGAACCCATAGTACAGGGTGGCGCAATAGAACGTGCATATTTAAAAAATAGATTAAAAAATAAATACAAAAGGTATGGTTAAAATAAATCTAAGGCATTGTAGAGTAATAAATGGAGTTTATTTTTTAAAAACAACATCATATAAATGGTGACCCTCTCCACGACGGCACCCCTCTAACCGCAAACGAAAATTGTTGAAAACTTTCTTCAGTAATACTGGTGTAATGGCTACCATTTCACCACGGATATTCCCCTTGAGCTGAACGATGTTTCTTGGATTATTACTGCAGACTTTGTGTTTGAGGTATCCCCACAAAAAAAGTCAAGAAGCGTCAAGTCTGGACTACGTGGGGGCCATGGGATATCACCTCTTTTCGAAACCGTGTATTAACCGTGACGTTTTGGCTCCGCGCATTTTCGAAGAAAAAAGGACCCATTATTCCTCTGCCAGAGATTGCTGCCCATACTGTCACTTTAGGACTATGCAATGGTTTCTGGTGTTTGATTTTGGGATTTTCACTGTTCCAGTAACGACAATTTTGACAGTTTACGAACCCATTCTTAAGGAAATGAGCCTCGTCAGAGAAAAGGATATTACCAAAATTGGAAAATCTATTAAGCATTTCATTAGCAAATGCGAGCCTTCGTATGAAGTCAGACTCTTTCAATTCTTAATTAATTCTTAATTGCAGCTTATATGGATGCAGTTTTAGATCCAATGCTAAAATTTGTTGCAAACTTCATCGCGATAATTGTAAGACAGACGATCTCTTGCGAGTCGACATTTGTGGATTTCCTCGTACTGACTCCATAACTCTCTCAACATTGTCTTCGGTCCTAGATGTTCTTGGGCGACCATTTGCTTGTGGTTTAAATTTTGAACCGGTGTCTTCAAAACGCTTTACCCATATTTTAATTAAATTAGCACTCGGAGCTTCACTAATTCGCCGTAGTCCATATTCAGCACAATATAGTCGCCTAGTAGCAATATATGAACGAGAGTTCTCGTAAAATGCGCGCACGCAAAATGCGCGACGCTCCCCGTTTAAGTGATTCATAGCGACTAAAACTCCATGAGCCCATGAACTCGGATAATGTTTTAAGAGACAAATATGCCAAAATATTGACTGTTTTATGATCTAGGCGGATTGAGAATATAACAGTGTGAATACATCCATAATTCGACTAAGATCGGTCTACTCTCTTTGTAAAATGATAAGAATCGTATAAAAAAGCCTTTGCGGTGATAACATTTTATGAATATGTTTGAAAATGTATAGTACTAGAGATGTATAGGGTTTTTCAAATAGCAGGAATGTAATGCAGAAAATACTAATTGTAAAGTCAAAAAAATACTTTTTCATCAAAGCCGACGTGTAATAATAAAATGACTGCATGCCCTTCGTAAATAAAGAAAATGGTCGTTCGCAGTACAATTTTATTTCCTTTCATCTAAAAATGAAATTACCAGAATAGGTTAAGAATTGCGGACTCCTAATTGTTTTATCCGGAAACTTATTGAAACTTATTTTTTTTTTTCATTTCAATACTCCCCAATAATGGCTGATGCAATTCGAATAAACTTGTTCTAGCATAAACACACGGAATTCCGTCATTTAAACCACTGATGCCCAAGCACAGTGGATGAAAAAGACATAACATTTTGGCAAGCGCAGTTTAATGACTACCGCTTTTTTAACTATAGGCGTCAGTCCCGAGGCCAGCTAATCAGTATTTTAAAAGGATTCGAAGGACAGAATTTGCGTCAAGAACTCAAAAATAAAAATAGGTTAAATTATTTTCGTGAAGCCTATTTTCGAGGAATGATTTATAAAAGGATAACTGCATTTCCCAAGTTATCCACTAGCGCTTAAGGATTTTATGGGTAAAAAGGTACTTTATTTAAATTATTGCATATTCACTCTGTTTATTTTTGATATCTTAATTCGTTATTCATTATTGCGTTAGCGAGTAAGACATAGAAATGGTTTAGTTTGAGTATGGGTATTGCAGTGTTTAAGGAAAGAAGAATGGAAATGTCGAAAATGCGTTGGCAACTGGCTCTTTCGAATTTATTTATTTATTTAATATTTTTCTGAAAAAGTCGTTTCTTTGAAAAAATTTCAGAAAATCACCAAACACGCAAAAACTTGTTTTATTTATGCCTCTCACAAACAAACTAAACGTGCTATATGGATAAAACCGCCAACATGTCTTCGAGACGAGTGTACCAACATAAAAAAAATATTAATCGAAAGCCGAAATTTGAAAATTTCTCCTTGTTTTTGGAACACACCTCGTATACTTATTAACAACTTCTATACTCGTATGAGTTGGGATAAATTTAAGACAGGGGGCGTATGCTAAACGCTAGTATTCAATTTATATTGCGCATACGTACATTGGCTCCTGTGTTTGTAACTGTATTGCACAGTAAGCATAAAAAGTGTGGCCGTTTCTTTTTTTTTCCAAATTTATTGCAGTTCGTTAATGACGAAAGGATACATGAATTTCTCTTATATTAAGTTACATTTGACAAAGGTATAATTTAAGTAATAACAGTTAGTGTTTAAGCAATTGCAGCGTAGGTAGAACTAATTCAAAAAAAAAAAAAAAAATTATTAATGGAAAATTTAATTTTTTGTCTAAGGTCACGCTGAAGTAAAAATCAGATTTTGATATATTCCAAAGGATATATTAAAATGGGTAATTGAACAAAAAGCTTCAACGCTTAATTAATTTTATTCGAAATCACTTGAAAAATACTAAAAAATCGCTATTGAGCACCATATTCCTTGTTAAAAGCTAACTTGATTTTGCCTCCAACCCCAATTTCGTTAACCATCTCCAAATACTGATTGAACGCGTGGGAGTGACCCAAAGTGATTTATGAAGATATCGTGAAATGTTACATTGTTTCGGTTTGTTACTGTAAATAATGGTTAATACACCCAAATACATGATTTTTACAATGTCTTCAAAAGCGAAATATTTCATAAGTAATGACATTTTACGTTTGATCGTATCAATTCATTCGTTTTGTAAAAAAAATATACGCTAAATCGGGTTGGGTATGGGGAGTTTTTTAAGCTAGAACCACCTTTAACACGAAGTACTTTGTGCGAAATTTGGTCTCAATCGACAAACTAAGCAGTTCTTCAAAAACTCCAAAATAATTTGAGAGAATCTTAGAACGGTGCTGTAGTACTGTGTTGGATTTGTTTGGGTTGTGATAATAAAAAACCTAATTGTACCATGAAAATGTATGAAAAATTTGATTAAGATCTGACAACTTTTTCTGCTCCTACTGAAGGAATGTCCCGGAACAATTAAAAACAAATTATGAAATTAAATATTTTGGTCTTCTGCGACAAATCCGAGTATATGTGGCTGTATTGCCAACATTTTTGCTTGTGTACACAACATCAGGTAAAACAATTTATCTTGGTTACAGAAATGAGTCTGAAATTAAATATTTCTATACACATTTCACGGTGCAAGTTTTGCTTTGGTTGGTCACTGTAGAAATATTTCAGCTCAGGAACCATTCGAGGCCAATTACAAAATTTTAAGGACCATAAGTGGATAAAAGAATAATGCCAAGACCATGTCGCATTTTCCACATTTCGAGCTTCTACTATATTTTGTTTTAATGAGACAAGTTAGGGAAATAATAAAAGGGCTACTTTATTGGCGACCAAGAGAAATCTTTCTAGACCTGTAAAAAATTGTGATAATTATTAGTGGTCTCATATCCAGAAAATTTGATAATCGTTAGGCTTGGGTCTCAAACAACGCTAAGGAAAAACGTAATTTGTTGCATAGTTTTGCATAATTAAGAACAAAATGGACTACTTGAGGTAAGCAATAGACTTAACAAGTCAAGAGAATTTTATCGAAACCATATGTTTTTGTTTGATTAATCCTTGGTTCTTTACAAGCTAATAATACGCAAAACTAGGTTAATTTCAAAATTCATTCAAATGCAAAATTTCAAATGGATATGTATTTGAAACAAAACGACAATTCGTAGTGTGGTGAATTAAAAAAGGAATATATATATATGTATATATAAATTAGAAACCTGCACATTTTCTGGCAAACGAACATATCCAGAACCATATGATGCAATCATCATACAATGTCTTACAATAAATTTCGTATTAAGACACCTCGATTCTAACCCATGTTCTTCTACACCTTAAAATTCTAGTACCAAACGCGATGCAAAATGCAATTTGTCGATTTGAATTTTTTGCATTATTTTGAAATCGTAAATACAGAGGTTGGTGAAATATGCTCTGTAACAACCGCACTTAAAATAGCCGTTATTTGCTTAAATTCACATGTCTAATTTTATTAAAGATCGTGTAATTCATTATAATACGTTAAAAGCTTATAACGGATGGTCGAAATATGGGCATATTTTTAAATTTTATGTCATTTTGACAAGCAACAAAATTGCCATATCCGAGGGTCCGAAATACATGAGCCGAGAAGTCAATGTATCCGAACGAAGAGTAGCAGTTTGATGAGGGGGTTGAAATTTAGGATATGAACTTCATGTATTTTTGGTTTCAGCAGAATGACGCGTCATGTCAGACAGCATCCAACAGGATCATAGAAAATTTACTTGCCAAGGAAACGCTACTGTAAAGTCGGGCAATTTCCTGTTTTTTCTGAAAAAATTCAGAACTGACATGCATATAAAAAACAAAATTAAATGAAATTGTTACGAAAACAGTTAATTCCAAAAACAGCTATGTTCAGTTTTTCTGAAATATCCCGCTTTTCTTCCTAGTGGCTATTCTTACAACATATCGTATTTCTTTAGCAACTATTTCACTTGGAATACGTTTTTTTTCCATTCCGTGATACTAAAAATGGGTGTGGCGCATAGGCCAACTAGTGCCACTTGCATTACAGAGTGGCTTCCAAACATTTGGATCTGGGAACCATGAACTGGGAACTGAAAACTGATAAAAATAAATTGGGTTCTCCGAGAAAACAACTTCATTTCATAGGATGCTATATGTACAGAGTTTATTAGCTATTGCCATGTGCTATGTTGTTGTATTTCATATAAATAAATGTATCCTACTAAAAGGCCAAGAATTCAATAAAAATTTTCTCTATGGGTACTTAGAAATAGCGCATTCTCAAAGCTAAACAAAACAAATCGGAATTACTAAAACAACCTATTTTAAAGCCAAAAAGAAAGTAAACAAATGTTAAGGAATTAAATTGCAAAATTTTAATTTTTGTTTTATGTTTAGAAAAGAAAAGAATATTTACGTTTTAATTTTAGCACAAAATTATTTAAAGAAATAAAAAAATAAAATAAAACATAATAAATACAGTGTAGCATTTAGCGTCTGCGGCGTCAACAACAACAATAACTATATGCTTAAAGCTTTAACATATTATAATATAGACATGATACAAATGTTGTTGTAGCTACGATAGTATTATGGATTATTGTGCTTTTTATGTGAGCGTATGCAAGCATATTGTTGTTGACTTTCCAAAATAGTAATTTCAGTTCCAATTTAACATTTCGCTTGCGGATCTGTTTATTTAGTGGTCATTGTTTTTGCTTTTTATTTTTTGTGTTTTGTTTTCTGTTTTATGTTTGGTTTGGTTTTAGCTAAAGACACATTGAAAGTGATACGTACGATCTGTCAATCAGGATGGAGGCCTCCTGTTCTTTAAACCTGTAAGGGTTACAACAAATAACAACACAATATGAACGTTTTTGTTTTGGTTTTTGTTTAAAGATTTTTTTTTTTGTTTAATTTTCTAAATTATAGAGTAGAAAGCAAATTAAATATATTATTGCCATATATTTATTTTCTAAGCGTCGCGTTCTTCATATTTTACAGCGTAAAAGCATTAAATTTGCTTGAAAACTAAAATAAAAATAAATGGAAAATAAAGAAGAATATGAAAGAAAACAAAAAAAGATTTGGAAATAATTAACGAATTTATAGGTAGTCAAACAATCGGTGAAATGGCATGAATGAGTCATGTAGTTGAAAAAAAAAATTGAATGTCAAGAGGTTCATCGGATGTACTGCACAGGAACGTATGCATAACATTTTCTTATTTGCTTAAAAATATTCTAAAAAGTATTTTTAACATTGTAAAAACCAACAACGACCGCAATATGCGAAATATATCATTATGAGGAAGCTTTATTTTAATTTTTGTATTTTTAGTTATTTATATTCATATTTTTTAGTTATTTTAGATATTTATAATTAAAAATACAACAAATGAAAATAAAGATTTGTCATAATGATATATTTCTAGAGAAGTTAGTTCGTAATGTGCAACAGCGAATAGTCAACTAACTAATTAATAACTAATTAATTAACTTCCTTGCATACCATAAATGTGATCCTACACACGTCTCTACTTTTAACTTCAGCGAAATGAGTCCTACTGTAGCGAATGCGAATGGGTCAACTGTTTCAAATTTTAGTATTTCTTAATTAATTGAAGCCAGCATTCAATTTCAATCCAGTTCGACACATATCAATAGACTGCATCGATAATCAATCATCTTCACTGCAATTTAGACAAATCGGTCTAAATTTCAGTATAGTCGTCATAAAAATATATCCCTTCAAATATGTTCGACTGAATTTTTTCCCATGATTTTGTGTGTGTGCCAATATCAATCTTCCTAAAAATTTGATCAAATTGGTCAATGATTCCACCGCAGAGATTGTGCATGATCCAATCAAACTTTGTGCACGATTTTAGATTAGCTTACTTAATAAAATTGACTATTTTCAAATTTACGTAAAGTTTTTGTTCAAACTGACCCATAAAAAGGATTAAAATGGGAATATGTGTAACGCATAAGATATATTTTTAATAAAGAAAATGTTTGGCGTGCAAAGAAAAGCCCTGACTAGGCCTTATTTTGTATAAACATTATTTTGAAACAATAATGCCAGCAAATAATTTACCACAGCACAAGAGCACTGTCGTCACTTCAGAAAAATGCGGCTCTCGCAGTTGAATCAAATTTTAGTTTTTCCATATATACGAGTACAAAATGTAGTCTCACATTTTCAGCATCAATGGCAATAACAAATTTTTCTACATCTAGTATATCGAATTACATCGACGTAATCTGCGGCAATTGTTAATATTAATAGTATTTGAAGTCAAATTGCAATCTGCAATGATTAATACAAATCACGTCATATTTGCATGAGTCATTGTAAATTATAGTAAAAGCATCAGATGGAACACTGATGATGTGAATTCTAATTAAAAACGCTATCCTCTCTCTTAATCTCCCGAAAGACATAACATGGATTATTCAATTATGATCTACAAAATGTTTAATCACTGGATCAAATCGTCCGAGAGCTAAACACTTTCGACATGATGCTGGGTGTAACTTTATAGCAATCGCTTAGCGCTTTTTCACGTAAATTGGTCAAACTCTAATATTTCTTGACCGATTAGCTCTTGAAGGGTATTCTTTTGAAGATTTTGGTAGCTGATTTTTACATTACACACTAGTTTGAGCTTTTCTTTTAAATAAATTGACCATAAAATCAGTGTTTTGTAAAATGGCCTTTTTAGGAGCGAAATTACTGAAATTACCATTAAAGAATGGAAGCATTACAGATGTCCTGCGCATCATCGCAATGTACGCACTGTCAAAAATATCGCTTCGGCTAGTGAAAGTGTGGCGGATATTCCGAATTGCAATTCCAACCGCTATGACCGTATGATAAACGACTTTTATTTTTGGCCTGCAATTGAAGATTACGAACTGGACGATATGCGGTTACAACAAGACTATGCCATAAGTCTCACAATACGACCGATTTTGTCTTTAATTAAATTTTTTTAAATTTATTTTTATTCAGAATTGCAGTTTTAAGCTTTAAGGCCGATTTGATTAAATTACAATATTACAACATATCTTCGCTATAATTAAATAACAATTACATTATAAAATTTTACAACACTAATGTTATACAAATGTTGTGTACTTAATAGCAGAAAAATATGAATTACAATGACAGTCCACTTCATCTATTAGAATTTTTCATTTTGTATGTTTTTCGTCCTAATATACGGAATTATAACTAATTGGAATTTTCAGCTACTCCATAATATAACGAAAAGTTTAATAACAAATTAAATGGGAGAAATTAATAACTACCAGTACTTTTTTTCAAGATTTAATTAACTAAGTAATTGAGATACCATAATAATTTTAGCGACAATCATTTCCCCTTTCAGAGTGAAAAAAGACTGACGACAATATCAAATAAAAAATGGTTCGTAAATGGATAATTATCAATGAAGAATGTTATTGAAATACGCAAGAAGCCTTTTTTTTGGGATAAAGAAAAAATTTTTAATGTATTTGGAAGTTTGTTAAACTGCCTGGTTACTCTAATTTGAAAAGATTTGCACATATATTTTTGTGCGAATTATCAAGTGAATTTAAATAATTCTGCAAGAAACAACGGTGATTGATTTTTAGTGGTATTAAAAACAAAAGCAACGAACGAATAACTACAAAATTAGGAAAGGAACAACCTAGAAATAGTACCTCAAACGGAGACGTGTGCACAAATCTACGAAGACAGAACAAATATCGTGTAGTACGATTGAAGGACAACTGGATTCTCTTTATGTTGCTTTTAACTGTACCGGCATATATTTCGGTACAATAATTTATATGCGGTATTATTAAGCCATATACTAATTGTCGGCTAACATGGAATTATTAAATCAGAATTATATAACTGCTAAAGGGTCATATTTACGCGTGAAACTATTCTATCAACGCACAAATCAAATGAGAACTTATCATCAATTATAACGCCTAAACATTAAATAATGCGCACAAACTCAATAGCTACCCCATTGTAAGGCAAATTTAATTCACATGGATGGTAAGCAAATAACATTGCTTTTGTCTTAGACGGATTCACTTTAAGGTTACTTGAGAGACATTGGAACACATACTCAATTTTTGCTTGAATAACGTCATTATTGTGGTAACTTCAATTGAAAAGCAGTTGAACATCATCAGCATATGCAAAGTATAAGCAATTATCCAACCTACTAAGCAGACTATTTAGATACAAAATGAAAAGCATAGGTCCATGTACTGAACCTTGTGGGACACCACTTCTGACTGGCACAACGTTCGACGTCACACCATGAAGACACATACATGGCATCCTATCCTATAAACATGAATGCATAAATTTGAATGTATTTCCCCCGAAGCCGTACAATTGCGGAACCTTGTTTATTAGACTGGCGTGATCGACTCTGTCAAAGGGTTTTTCTAAATCCAGAAAGGTTAGAATAGTAAAATTGTAGTTGTTAACATTGACTCTGATAGCTTCCGTTGGACCCGTCAGCAACATGGAAGTACCTCGTCTCCGCCTAAATCCACACTGCCCATCATTTAGTAATTTATTTTCCTCTATGTATTTGGTGCTTCAGAATGTATTCTACTACCTTGGAGAACACGGGCTATAAAACTATTGGTTTTAAATTTAAAATAAAATAAAATAAAATATTAAATTTAAAATTAAATAAAAAAATTAAAAAGTACTATTACTGGCTTTCTTCTTAATTGGGAATATTTTCGAAGTTTTCCATAACCTAGGAAAAGTGGAAATCATTATAATAGAAGAGCATTAGTCATTATTATATAACAGAACATATAAGAAATAATTAGATAGGAATGGACAGACAATCTTAAGAAATTTTAAAGGACAACCACCATTGATACAGACAAATGCTACAAACAATCCAAAAGAATCAATAGAACGAAAGGAGAATGCTCGATCTTTACAGAAAAATGACAGCAAGCTTGTTGCTCACAAAAAAAGTCACAAGTCGTCAACGTCGTATAAATTTTCAGAATTTAAATTTCTCTGATTATTATCAGATAGACTATTATTGCGGATTATCATTTTGCAAAGATTTTATATTTAAACAATTAGAAAATGGTATCGAATGTGCCTCACGCTTTACCCTTCTCTTAATGGTTTTAGTCCGATTTCTCGCTCTACAGTAAATTTTTCTAGTTTGTTCAATTCTGTCGTTGAGAAAGGCCGCATGTGCCAGATCACTGAGCGATTGATGATAGCGAATCAAAGGCGACTTTAGCAATTATCTAATTCAACTACTAATTCAATTCAACATTAGACGTCGAAGTAAAATGCGTAGATAAAACCTTTCGTAATCATAAAAATTATAAAAGAGATCATTGCGCTGCACTGCACTTTTGAATTCTTTTACACCATTTCTGGCAAGTTCGTTCATTTGGTCCGTTTTCTTCATAAACAGACTTTATTTTTCGGCTGGCTTCAGCAGCCGTTTTTCCTTTTCGGAAATAATTCAGCATAATTTAAAATTTGAAACTTTTTTGTTTTTTTTTTTTTTTTTAAATGCAATAACCACTCACGACATTTTAGAAAAGGGGTGGGAGCAAGTTATGTTAGCGTTTGAAGGAACTCTGCGTCATGGGAAGTAACATATGATGAACTAACGAATTAACCGAATGAACTTTCCAAACAACTCAATATTTGCTGTAATATCTTAAAATAGTAACTCAAAAGTAGAACTATACAAATGTAATTTTTAACCAACGATAGTAAACAAATACAATAGAATACAGAGCGTTTGTTTTCACAATGATGCGTTAATGATAATTTCTCAGTTATGAGGCCAAGTAGACATATGCAAATATGTTTTTTTTTTATTTATGTTATACACTTACAGTTTTCTCATAATATATTATTTTGAATTTATAACTCAGAAATTTTCAAAAAAAAAAGGTGGAGGCCGGGTTGGGAACAGAGACGATTTTTTTCTATTTTGCGATACTTTAGGGCTTTGTGCTGAAAAACTACCGGTTATAGTTGTTTTTAGTAATTGGAAGTGATGGTACTAACTATTTCTGTCAACAATTTCTAATTTAAACATCCATGGCAAATATCACCTATATAAACATCCCACAAATGTATAAAACTACATAAAATGTAAATAAAGTGCGCACTACAAGAGTTTTTAATAACCCTCTGTTGGACAAGAGGAAAACAAGTATGAGAAAATTAAAAATAACCAACCGTCCGTCCATTTAAATGGAGATAACTTGGCAGCCAGCAAATGATCCGACAGTCAAAATGACAACAGAAAAAGTGTCATTAAAACGGAAACACAAGTACTGAGGTGACACAGAACACACAAAAACCATAAGTGCAAGCTAAAGGGCAAATAGAAGCTGTTAACGCAGCTGTAGACTAACAATAAAGTAGTAGAAACAGAAAAACCGCTAACATAACGCTGTACTAGTATGTAGGTGGTCGGGCCTGCTGATACCTCATCCTATAAACCCATGTTTGTATGCGTGTACTCTTGTATTATATTATGGAACACCGTAGATAAGGCAACATGTGCATTGCATCGACAGAACCACTCACGGATACGGCTACAAAGTCTGATAAAAATTCTTGCCAATCCCATAAACCATAGCATGTAATAAATGTATGAGTATACAATGAGATCTGGAATGTAAGCCAGCGTTTTCTTGCATGTTCTGATGCAAAAGGATGAACATACTAATTATTATAGATTTCACGAGTACGCACAGATGAAGAAAGTTTAAAGCGTGGCGATGGAGGTTGACGCACGTGAAGGCATACTAGTTCCACTATCATGGAAAATAAAATATACCGGGTTATCCATTTTTCGGTTTCAAAAGTAAAGTTAAATAAGTCATTTAAATGACCACCTCTGGTTTGTTTGCAGCCCTTTTCGAGGTAGTTTTCGAACAGTTTTTTGCACATTTCGGGCGGCATCTCAGCGATAACTTGGCGAACGTTGGTTTTCAAATGTTCCAACGTTTAAAGATTATCCGTGTAAACATGGTCTTCGTTGTAGCCCCACAAAAAAAGTCTAACAGCGTCACATCGCATGGTATTGGTGTCCAATTGACGTCGCCCAAAATGAAATTAAGCTATCTTTAACGCGAAATTAAGCTTCCATTCGCAATAAACTGGGCGTGTAGTGTGGTTCGTCGCACTGTCTTGTTGAAACAACATATCGTTCAGTTCATAATCTTCAATGGCAGGCCAAAAAAAGTCGGTTAACTTGCGCTATGGCCACTGAATTGACGGCAACGGCAGTGCGTACGTTGCGATAATGCACAGCCCTGACCACATCTGTAACACTTCCAGTGTCTTCAAATTTGTTTATAATCTTGTCAATTTCTTGCACAGTAGGTCGATTATGATGACCATAATCACCCCGTAATACATGAAAATGACACGATACGTTTGAATCACCGCTTTTGTAGTAAGTTTCAACTATTTTTACGTTTTGTTCAATTATCAAAACGATCCATATTCGTAAATGGCAAACCTTTCACTAGATAAATAACGCTTCAGATGACAGATGAAACAACTAAATGGATATCTCTGTACATCCGTAAATGGAGATTTCGGGATGAGATATATGTTGTGTTGCGCGATAATAAATTCATTGGAACGTGCAGAAGAGGCGAGCAAAATTCGTTAGTATGACCAGGGTGTTAAACTCCTATCAAAAATTATGTAGCAGAACGTTGTTGATAACTTTAGGAACATCTCAAAATGTCAGCTTTCGCTTAGCCACGGGTTATCCACGTAAACTTGGACTTTATTTAAGCCCAAAATCAGTCTGCATCAACAACAACGTCAAGTGAAATGACTAAATAATAACAAAATGTTAGCAACGAGTTTCACCGTAAAAACTCCAACATCCAATACGTTTATATATTTCCCAGCTTGTTTCGCCATTTGTATTGAATAAAAACCACTATAACAATGCCAACAATATAAAGCGTTTAAAGACACACCCTCATATAATAGCAGACAACAATCATAATCAATAACCTAACCAAACATATTGTATATGTTGTTGAACACGCGCACGTGTACACAATAATAGCTTAAAAGACAATTCAATTGTGTTGGTACAATAGTTTGACAATAGTTTAATTAAATGTGTCTGTGTATTTCATTACTACGTTGTAATATTAATTTTCAATTGCATTATCTTTGAGTAGACCGGAAGCTGGAGTTATACCACATAATTTGATACATGACAAATACAACAACATCGAGTTCATTAATAAATTAAATTAAAAAGAGTGATCCAAATGCAGACATCTTTTTGAATCATGACAGGCATTTAACAAACGAACGAAGTGACAGTTTGGCGTAGGTATTGGAGTGATAACGTTTTTGGCCAATTTTTTAAATGCTGGCACAAATAACATTTCGGTTAACAGTGAGCGCTAAAAAGTCATGTACTTGTGTAGTTTGAAATCGAGAGCATAGACCTAAAACTTCGATCTTCGATATTCGATTTTAGGTAGGTAGGATGATAGAATGGACTTGAAAAATTGGCCACTGCGAAGCAAGCCAATGCGCCCACATGAATGAAATCGTATTCCATAATTAAGTGAAATATTCGTCATTTCTAATAAATTCGTAATATTTCAAAATAAACTGTATTTTGTTTATATTACTTCATTTTCCAAAAGATAACTTTATTTGCGCTACCCTGTACGTACGCTTGTATCTGTTGTGTGTGAGTGAGTGAATTGCTTTCCCCTCGTGGAAGAGAATTTTTAATTTTGTTCTTCTATTTTCAAAGTTAACAACTTATAATGCTAATTAATGAATACCTAATTGTTGCTAAATTTGTTACTATGACATTTGACATTTTTGAATTTCTTCGAGCTAATAAACAACATTTTTCACTTAGACACGTCGCTATATTTCCACTTTTCAGAGATATTCTTTCGAAATGCGATGATTATGTCAGCATCTAGCATTCAACATAAATTATGTAGGATGAATAATCAGAATTGGTGGGGAATTTGCCAAGAATGCTATAGATAAGAGAACACAAATACACAAACATCTAATAAAACTTATTGTAAAGATTGTTTAAAAAAAAAAAAAAAAAAAAAAAAAAAACAATAAATTAATTTATAAAAAACGAGGACAGGAATATACTGTTAGTAAATGGACTTTAGAAGCAATGATTCATAAACAAACCACTCCACATATCAGCATTTCGCTTGAAAAGCTAGTCACAAGTCAAATATCAAAGTTAGAATTCATGAAAGCATTTCAGTGCGTATGCATTATGTACTTACTAATTAAAGATAATGTTAGCAGTACCCAATCTGTTCTTTGCAGTAATTTAAAATACACTGGATAAGTCAACGTGTAATAATTCGTTGATTGATCGGAGGGAAAAAGGAAGAGGGAGTATACCCCCAAAACAAAACGGCTTAAGCTACAGCCTCACCACCTAATAAAGCGTAGAGAGTATAAATTTGTCGAAATTTGTACATTTAGGGGATGGAAGAGGGAACAAACGTGACAATCATGGTGTACTATTCAGGAACTCGACCGTTTGCTCTAATGTTACGAAAATATAAGCAAAAGAAATTAAACGGGGTTGCATTACAATTGGAAATTGGTACCCTTAGAACAAAAGTGCTTATTCTTTTTGAGACAATCAATTTTCAAGAGAGATGCACGCACAATAGTGGAAAATAGTAACAATTGCTTTGATTAAAGGACTGCAGTTAGAACTGCAGAATATGTACATATATACAAGTGTAATTTCTCTAAGTCTATATTCTAGAAAGATCGTTAAGACCACTCCGAGAATATTCAACTATCATGTATGTAATTTCTTTCTCTCTTTATCTGTAAATAGAAAGTTTCTAGAAGTACGTTTACAATAGTAAGTTATGTTTATCTCTTTTTACCTGTTCCACTATTCTGTAAATATGCTTGCCTTTACATCACCCATTATGCAAATAAGTGTTCTCTCGATTCTTTTAGTATTTTCTAATATAAGTAATTTTATAGTAAAATATTAAAATAGAGCGATAAATTAATAAAGTTGATGTTAGAGTAGAAATACGTTCCACGATCCTAAATAACCATGAAACTCTGAGAACGAATGGAGAAGTAAAAATAAAGCAGGCTTAAGTTTTCCACAATTCGAATTGTTAGGCAGTCTACCGGGCGAAAGAGAAAATTAACCGGTTAAGCAAGAACCGGGAACGAAGGATCCTTCTGACATTGGTAAATAAATTTGGCAATTGAATTTTTAATTTGCATTTTATTAAAAAAAGGAAAACATAGTATACGAACTTGTAGGCACGTATTAGTCTTAGTTACTTAAAAAGCATGGCGGTATCAATATCAACATTTTCTATTTTATTTTAAAATTTATATAAACATCCTGTTGAACACGGCTCTTTATAAACAAAAGTGTTTATGTTTGTCAATTAAACACATTAAACACCAAGTGAGGAACATCAGAGATTTTTCGAAAATGCGTTTAATTTTCATTTGACTTAAATAAAATTACGCTCTTTGGAAGAAATTGTCGCTATTCTGTGAATCGCCTAAAAGTCTAACAGATGTATGGTGAATTCAATTCATTTATTCTCTTTTTACTCTATAAGAGTCCATTTTGACAAATTTGGAAATGAAATTTTTTTTTACGAAAACTTCCTTTGAATATTGTATAAAATTCATAACATTTTTAGCTCGTGTGAAAAGAAATCTACACTTGATTCCATATACAGATACTAACTTTCATTAGCATTTGTCGACAGAGTGCAAAATAACTCTAAGAGGTCAAAACTGATAATATATCAATTCAATTCGATTGAAATTCTACTCGCGCTTGCGTCCGTATATGATATTTTTCTTTTCTAGGAACCTTTCAATATAGAATTCTATATGTACCACACGTGCAAACTGTACGTGCATGGATATCCTTGTACCGATAAAGGGACAAAGTTATAAAGTAACACAATGGGCAAAAGTGTGGATTTTTGAAAACCGGGGGAAGATCCGTGGTAATGCAGATCGTTTTCATTCTCGGACATAAGTTTGCCAAGCGCTTGGTATGTGCCAAAGCTATTTGAATTTAATGTAAATCAATAAAGAAATATATACCTGAGAATACATAAGCTAAATCGATCACATTCAATAGTAGATTTTTTTTAGAAATTTTGAAGAGTATTGTAAATACACCGTATAAAAATTCAGATAAATGCAGTCTCCTACCGATTATAAATTACAGAGAAAAATTGGAATCCCGATAAATGGACCACTTTGCATGGGAGGTCCCAGAAAGGATGAGTTAAAAACCATTGGGAAATCTCAAAAGATTTATAATAGTCACCGTGTATGCCAGTCGGTCAGTCAGCCAGATAGATTGACATAGCTAAATTAACTTAAAAGTCATGAAACACGTTTGGTCAAACTATTTTATATTTTATGCATATCAAATGTATAAAACTCATTCCTTCGCGTGAATTATTAGATTAATGGATCCTTTTTAATTTGTTTTATTGCAATAACAACAACAAATATAAAAAAGTTTGCTATATACATAATAGTTGAATTGAGCGGAATAGCTAATAAAAGGGGAATCCTTTAAGGTCTGATGATTGTATCACAATAATTAAAGCTAACGTAGAAAAGATTTGTTCAATACTATGTATCCATTTGTAATTTCTGGCAGACGTAGCTTTCTAAAATGAGCAACAATGAGTTTGTACGACATGGAAGTGGAATCTGAATATCAGAGCTAGCGTATAAAAACTTTCCCAGTTTGAACTTTCTCCGGTTGTTCATAATAATCTGACCTGAAAAAAGGGGAAATGGAAATGGTTCGCATACGATCCATAGGCCGCAGTTTGTTCATCGTTGCAATATACGAAAATGAATGAATGAAAATCTGTGCCTTTAACAGATATGTAATTCTCTCACAATTTACACCATGCCACAGCACAATTATTTCACTGAACAACAATTTGTCTGCTTAATTACAAGAAAAATCTGCAGACAGAATTACGCCACCATAAAAGTGTTTTCAGTCATCTAGGACAGAGAGGTTTTGTGTCTCTGACAACAAATTTGAAATCAGCAACCTCGAGAACATATTGTCTGACAGCTGACAGTTTTAGCGATAAACCACATTATCAATACATAGTTTGGACTCACAATAGACTAAGCATCTTAGGACAAATGCACACACACACACATATACGTGAATGCAAACTCCGAGGGAGGAATTCATAGAAATATTTTACATGCATATGTATGTTCGTGCGTCTGTATGAGAATCTGTCCACGTACACAAACAATCGTAAAATCTAAACAAATACCAAAAAACACTTTATAAGTGTTTGTGAAAGGAAATGTACTTGTATTAAATAAACTCAAAGCGTGTATGTATAAGTCTATGTCCATGTATTAAATGTATGTTAAATGTATACACACATATATGTATGCGAATGTATGAGTCCGCATACAGAAATATATACACACATCCTGTAAGTACTCATTTGGCAACCAAGTATTGGAAGTACAAAATTTTCATTAGAAGGCTGATGGTAGGATGATGGTGAAGAAGTACTAAACGTAATGTTTACTTATACTTAAGCTTGAAAATTTGGATGTATAGTTATACCGAGGGATTACTTAAAAAGTTAGAATAATTTAGTAAAGTTTTAGGTAAAACGTAATCAGTGTAAACGTATTCACACAAAAATATAATTGGTCAACACTAATAGCGAAGCAATGAAGGTAAACACACTTACCGCTTGGGAAAACTTAAAAAGAACATCAGAAATGTCATCTCTCATGTTCGATTTACTTTTTTCTTGTGGGGCGCTGTAAGATGAAGCTTTCTTCCGATTTTCAAATCAAGCTTTCACACTCATTGGTTAGGGATATCTTGTTATGGAATTATTGAGAACAATTTCTTTTGAACTTCTCCTTACAAACTAAACACAGAAATGCCTGCTACCGAGTCGGTCATGTTTTATTTCATCACATGCCGAACGGCAACGATGAATGTCTCCTGTATAGAAATTGATGTTCTTAGAGTTTATTCATAAACCAAGTCGACGGCATATCATTTGATATGAGAAAACTCCTAACTTATTGTCAGGCCGACTAGCTAGCTGATTCTATTGTGCCATTGTCCGTACAAAATAATATCATTTACAAAAATCTTTAATTTACCTTTAATTTTGAATGGTTACATTAGTTAAACATAAATTTTGGCTACTCTTAACATCATGTACTGTTTAATTTAACATGTGAAATGTTCCCGCGATAAACCGTAAGTATATTTGTAGATAAGTTTTGCATTTTTTTACGCAACGTATATTTATCTTTAAAGGTTGTTTAAGATAACAAATCTCCGTCTTCAATTTTCACAGTCCCTTAAACCGTCATTAGAATTGGGATGATTTTTTTCAATATGTACTCATTGCCGTCGTACATACATATATTGCTTTTAAGTAATGAATAAATGGTAACGTTATTGAAAAGCAACAGAAAATTTTAAATTCTTCTAGAGCTGGGTTCATTTCCAATTTTGTCCAATTTTCAACACAACTTTAGTTTATAATTTCCACTGCATTTGGTTTCAAAATTATGTATGGTACGATGGATATTTCACCACCTGTACGTTGCAGTATTTTGTTTCAATCAATGAACTTCCCCGTTATATCCAACGCCATTCACACATACGTATGAAACTCTCCCTTTCTCCCTCTCTCTCTCTCTTTTAACAGCGTTTGAATTATAATAAGATTTTCTATTACATAAAAATGGTGTCAAATGGCAACACAAAAGCCTATGAACGCTTGAGTGGTGCCTTGAGAAACATAATAATACAATATCACGACGATGATGATATGATATAAACTACAAGGAGCGATGCACACACATGTACTGGTATGTATATTCTTGCAATAGATGTATGTACGAGTATGTGTCTGTTTGAATAACACAGTGTTTGGCTGTTTTCACAAAAAAAAAAAAAACAAAATGCATATACATGTGCACATTGTTATGTGTGGAATGAAAGGCAAACAAACAAACATTGGGTTGACCTGCTAACTAAAATGTGGTGCCAAAGGCTGTTGACGTTCATTCGCTTGGATACCTCAAAAGTAGTAGTGGCATCTTTGGCAATGGCGACGGTAGTAGCAGTAGTTGTTGTATAACTCATTTTATTAGTAGCAACTGTTATCTTTGCATGTGTGTATGTGTGGGTTTGCAACTGTATTTATTGTATAAAAAACTTTTAAAGAG
>JAHXMU010000014.1:3350144-3375152 GCA_019455685.1 Philornis downsi
GCAATTTGCGGAAAATCTAGACACGTTTCTGCATTTCCATACAGGCAAAACCTGGGTAAATCTACGTTAAATTGGCAATTTTCTTCGGATTTCTTCAGAAAATATTTGATACTATGAATGCAGTTGTGGCGTTAAAAAGTTTTCAATCATATCACGATATCGCTCCCCATTGACAGTTACCGTTACGCCGTTTTCAGTTTCAAAGAAGTAAGGTCCAATGATTCCTCCTGACCAAATTGCGCACCAGACTGTCGCTTTTAGTGGACGCAAAGGTGACTGATGAATAATTTGAGCGTTTTCCATTGCCCAGAACCGACCATTCTGTTTATTCACATATCCAGTTAAATGAAAATGTGCCTCGTCACTCATTATGATTCTTTCATAAAAATCGGGGTTGTCACGGGTGAGCTGCAACATCATGTTGGCATATGTACGGCGGCGTAAATGGTCTTATGGAAGAAGCTCTTGTGTCAACTGAATCTTAAATGGAAACAAATGCAAATCCTTGTGCAAAATTGTGGTCAAAGTTGTTCTTTGAAGACCAAGTTCCTGAGCACAGCGTTGAATTGAGGTTGATGGATTGTTTTGAACACTTTCTTGAGCACCAATGATGTTTTCAGCCGATCTTACAGTACGTTCTGGTCCATGCTTGGCCCTATCAGCTGCAGACGCTCTTTCTTCGAAATCATTCACTACAAAAATTTCTCCCAAAAATTTCACGTTGCTTTCTCATCGTCACAGTAATCGATGAATGATTTTGGTTTATCGAAAAATTTTCTATAATAAATTACCCACGTCTCTACTTCACGATTGCCAAATACATATGAACTGTCAAGACTAATGTTTACCAAAATGGCGACAAAACAAAGTAGTATACCTTCCCGGCGGACACCCTGTATTAGCTTGTTGAACGCGTTCTTCGAAATCAAAAGTCTGGCGTAATTATCCATGGATCGTATGTATGATCTTATAATATTAAAGTAGTTTCCTCACACCCATCTAGTGTAGATAATGCGACGATAATGCTGGGCCATATTCACGCTTATCTCCTAGTCGAAGAACATTTGAAAACATTTGAGGCCTTGATGGGGATCGCGGATCATATCGATCTACTTTAATCCAGTAGATGCGTAAAATGTCTGCTTCCATTGCATCTCAAATGGATCATGATTGCTGATCTTGCTTTGCCCGGAAAACTCCATACAAACCGTAAAAAGGCAATTAAATACCTTCCATTTTCTCCTTTATCAATTACTATTGAAAATTCTATGAGCACAATTTGTTTGTGTTATTGAACATGTAACAATTTCTATTTAGTATTTCTTTTTTTTACAATTCTATTTGAACAACTGCGAATAAAATGTACATATTTATTACTAATGAGCTGTTGTGGCCTTTGCCAAAACAGAGAGAAAAATAAATCCCCATAAATATAAATGCGAATGGTAAAAATGTCAGTTCTCCCGCTTCGGTTAGAACCGCAATATTAAATATAGAACATTGACGTTGATGCAGCTGCAGCTGCATATGCATCACCTACCATCACGCTGGGTAGATGATGTGAAAAAGATTTAGTTTGAAAACAAATTTAATTTGTTTATTTTTGAAATTGAAACTGTATTTCTCTATATTTATAATAAATTGAATAATAATTTGAATTGGACTTTCAAACAATCAAAAGTGTATTTATCATGTGGAGGAAAGAGGAAGCCGTGGAACAAGTTGCGAAAATCAGATTGAATCATCAATATTCTGACTGAACTGACAAAACTGAAATGAGCAGTTAAAAAGAGACCTGCTTAAACATTATTAAAAATTTAGACTGTAAACAGTCGGTAGGAAATATTGTAGTACAATATATAGGTAATAGTACTGTTGCCACCAGCTTGTGGAAAATATAAAACAGAACATGTGATACATATGGATTGATTCCATTTCCATTCCTATTTGGTTACCATCAGAACAGGATTCAAGAATCAAGGATGTTCGCGAGATTATTCGTAGCGCCAACACACTTGCAGCTAAGTTACGCGTGGTATTGAGCAGAGTGAAAAAGAATCGTAACCCAACACAAATCAATCGCAAAGCTGTAGGCTATTGAGATAACCATCGTGAATTTCTCTAAGCTTATTTTATTACTGGGAGATGCACAAAACCGGAAGATGGCAAAACCAATAATTGAGTATAAAAAGACAAGCTCTGGTACGTCGAATAATGTCGCACAGAGTGTTAGGCAAATAATGATACAAGAAGCGGTTGTGGAAAGAACAGGAGAGAAAAGGTATACCAACAGACAGGAAGGTGAATATTTGTAAATTGGAAATTTATTCATTAAAATTTAAATATCCTTTAACATGGTAAAAAAATATGAGAGTTTAGTAAAACTGTTTCAGATAAACAAGTATAACCGATTAGCCTAGAATAATAAACATATTATCTTTGGGTACAACCGAAAGTGATCACAAACGATTTGAGAAACGTTAGTTCTGCCTGGCCTGGGTATTGATTGTTACCTTTAAATAATAAAGCCTCACCAAATACAACTTTCAATTTCGTCTGAAGGCAGCATTACATGCGTAACATAATTTTTTTAGATCTAGTTTACGCTCACACATCATACTTCTAGCTTTCGATGGTAACAATTTCCGTTAAATCAATGAAGGATTCTGTCATATTAATGAAGATCTAAAAGTTTGAATATGTTACCGAGAGCACAGTGGAAACTTTCATTCAAATCGAAGGAGATCAGATCCTTGATTTGTGAAAAAAAAAACGTAAAATCTATTAAAATTGGACAGCACTTAGGTATGCAATTGGTTCAGTTCATTACCAATTTCAGTGGCAAACTGTAAAAAATTATTTGTTAATAAGCTATATCAGTTTTTGAAGCAGAAGTGCAAAGTGAATGCTGTCACTTTGGCTTAGAGTAAGACCGAACATTCTCCATTTGCAGTAGTTGCAAGACAGTCAGAGCTGTGAAGCGCAGTTGTTGGCCAGTTTTAATTGCAGTTATTACTAACATTATTTCTTCTGTTATCGCATTGTAATTCTCAGTAATTGTTGTTTTCGGAATAATATAATAAATAAACAAAGGAATGCAAAACCAGTTGTTCACTTTAATAACTTTGATGTTTTTTACATGAAAAGTGGTGAATGACAAACAAGAGCGCCAAACATAAAATCAAGTTGCACGAACTATCAAAGAAATATTTACAAAAATGCATAATAAACACAATATAATCAGTTAAGGACAACTCAAACGTGAATGATGATTGTAACTAGACTAATAAAAATAAGGGTTCACACTAACTCAAGAAAAATAATAACTAAAATCTGAACCAAGTAAAATGAGTTTATTAAACCAGTAAATAAAATAGCAAATGCGTTTAAAAGCATAAATCAACCATTATTTAATTGTTCTCTTATTAAATACCAACTATTGTACATATAATTGTGAAATTATTTTCGAACTTACCTTTCACTAGCAATGCTTGAGTTGCGGGACATTGATTTGGGTGACATTTCGAAATCGGAATCGGAGCGATACAAGAACGATTCACGACGCTGTGGAAGATTTTGTAATACCAAACCGGCGCTTGGTGAGCCGCCTTCCAGCGGTGATCGAGCACTTTGGCCATTTTCTACATCGAAACTGCAAAGAAATGGAAAGAATGTAACTAAATTAATACATTTTGGGCGCAAAAATAAAAAGATATCAGCATATATAAGAACATATAGAATGTGCTTAGAGCAGATCTAAAATTTCGAACATGTGTTAAGACGACTGTTCCATTGGTAATAAACAATAACTAACAATATTTGTTTTTGTGTTATAAAGGGCTTGCTTCTTTATTAACAGACTACCTTACTAATCTTCCTGATGTGTTTTATCGTTTAGTTTACATTGTAATAACATATATATACGAGGTGTGATCAAAAAATAACCTTTATTTTCAAATTTTTTTAAGTATTTATTTATTCATCAATTTCTTTTTTATTTCCTTTAAAGTAGTCCTGCTCAGATATAATACGCTTGTGCCAGCGTTTCTTCTAATCCTCGAAACACTTCTAAAACGCGCTTTTTGGTATCGCCAACAGCTCCTGTTTCGACTTTTTCTTTTATCCCCTCAATCGTAGCAAAACGCTTTTCTTTCATCGGTGTCTTCAGTTTTAGGATGAGGTCAGTGGGGGCCAAATCCGGTGAATGTGGTGGTTGATGGTCATGATTGCGGTTTTGTTTTTGACCAAAACTCACGCACAAGCATCGATGTGTGAGCTAGTGTGTTATCATGGTGTAAAATCCATGATTGGGTTTTCCACAATTCTGTGCGTTTCTAACGAATTGCTTCACGCAAACGACGCATAACTTCAAGGTAGTATTTCTTATTGACCGTACGACCTTGTGGTGGCAAGAATTCATGATGCACCACGCCATTGCAATCGAAGAAAACAGTAAGCAAAACCTTCACATTTGACCGAACTTGACGTGCTTTTTTCGGTCCAGGACGAGCATCGTCATTGACATCTTCTCGGCCTTCTTTTAACCGGTTATACCACAATTGAACTTGTGTTCTGCTCATAGTAGACTCGCCAAACGCCACAGTCAACATTTCAAATGTCCTTGCACATTGAATTTCATTTTTTACACAAAACTTAATACAGTTTCTTTGATCCATTTTGTCGAATAGTAAAAAAATCGAAGAGCACACCAAAACACGACTAACCTTTTTATCTGTCAAAAACAAACTGACAATACAAAATGACTGATATTGTCAACATATATAACAGACAAGTGTATCAACACAACAGAAAAATTTGCGAAAATCGAACATACGTAACTCACGAAATGTGAAAAAATATGCGTAAATATTATGCTGTGTTTTTTTATGATATCCATCAGTACTTTTACACTACACCACTGTCATATGTATACAACATGTATAATAGTGTATTATTGTATTATGATATATTTATTATAGCTAACAGATTCTTATTCAAAAATTGAATTTGAATTGAAATCTGAAACCGAACATAAGGTACAGGAGGTAGCCCGTTTAGATTTCCATTAAGCTATGTTAGTTGGAATTTGTGCAACAGCAACTTCTACGCAATTTTGTCCGATGAGCACATGCATAGATAAGAACTTGCGATTATTGAGTTATATTTGGCCAGTGAGCAAATCTTCTCAATTGTTTTATGATGTTACAGACCCTTATTAAAGTTACGATTATGTCCAACAAAGCAGTTTTAAGATCACAGAACAGTTTGCCAAATTTAATTGTGGCAGTCATGAATCCAAATGAACTTTGCCTTGGCAAACCACCGACATATTCAAGAATATTACGAAATGCATGTGTTATACACGAATACGTAAATATACAGGGTTATTAATTTATTAGCTTTAAAACCGCCAGTCTGGCATTGCTCTCAACTGTTAAATACCTGTCATCTGAAGTGTTATTTATTTAGTAAAAAGTTTGCCATTAATGAATATGGATTATTTGACAACCGAAAAACGCGTACAAATAGCTAAAACTTACTACAAAAGTGGTGATTTAAACGTGGGGGTTTCAATCGAACAAAATTTTATTTAACGATGAAGCTCATGTATTAATCGGTAGTTACGTTCACAAGCAAAATTGTCGCATATGGGGCTCGGAGAATCCAGAAGTGATTGTGGAAAAGCCATTGCATCCGGAAAAAGTGGCTATTTGGTGCACCTTACGGTTTGGCCGTCTTTTTTCGAAAGTGACGCTAGAGAATCCATGGCTGCAATCAATACAGTGGCGGTTATTTAAATGACGTTGTATTTCATACATAACGGCAAGGTTCAGACATTATAATAAAGAAAAGTTTCATCGAAATCATAGTTTTATGTGTGCTTTATTTAATTTTACTTTTGAAACTGAAAACCCTATATATATATATAGGTATCCCTAATTTAAGTATTAAATCATATAGCGTTCTTACGCATACATCCTGGCGTAGCAGAGAAAAATGTGAAGAGTCTGACCCGCTAAAATTTCTTGAAGACATGAGCCGAGGTTTTGATTGTACACGACCAAAGAACTAAATGAAGAAGAAGTGTATATAAGTTTTTTTCTACAATTTGCGGTAGTTTCTTCTGGTAGCCTGCTGTTTCTTTTGGACTTTGTAAGATTTGCGTCTCATTGCTGTATAATTTTAAGTAACAAGGATTTGCACCAAACTGTACCATAAATGCTACTAATTATCTGGGATTAAATCTTTGTATGGCGGAACGAGGAACCCATTGCTAGACGTGTGGATCGTAACATATATTCGCATATTTCCTTTTGCGTTGATTGAAGTTTCTAAGAGTTGTGAAAAAGCCATGTATTCATTATAATCATTTCATTCTTTTAGAGTATTAAAAGGACGTGAATAGAATACGAACAATAGGGAATAAAACTCCATTTTCTTCAATGCGAATGGCAAAACCACTATTCAAAGAAAGGTGTAAAAAACTAAGGTTATTCATTTCGTAAAATTTCCTTTGCTCCTGCATATCTCTTAAAGAGAATATCTGACTGATACATATTTTGTATTACATAATTTTTTAATAATGGCATTCTTTTTCGTTTCTTTTCATAAAATGTATAGCGATTGCGCTGAGCTGAAAATCCCTTTTCTGTGTCGTTAAATATATCTAGAAATGCAACAGAGCTTAAGGGTTCTGAAAATTTAGTTAAGAGCTTTTACGAAAAAAAAATCTGTGAAAATCTTTGAAAACTACGGAAGGATGACCTCAGTGCACTGTAAGTCACCGACTTTTGTTTGAAGCCTTCGGGGAGTGCGAGTGTTTCTTTTTTCCCTTTCGTACACGTTGACATTATTAAATCACACTCGCTGAACATAAACAAAAGAAATTTCAAATCAAGAGTACAATGTAAGTTGAAAAAAAAAACGCCAGGCGAACTTATCTCAGGAAACTTTTTCATTTAAAAAACTTATATTTCCATGTTTTCCACGAAGACAAAAATGAAAAGCATGGCGAAAGAAGAAACAAAAGCTGAAAATAATCAGCACACATAAAAGTTCTTTTTGCACCTCTGCTTAATTTTCCCTTAAGGAACCGGCGCTCGTCGGCAACAATAAAGTGTTGCAAGAATATTACGAACGAACAAAGAGCGAAGTTAAACAAGCAGTATCCAAGTACATAAACGCATACAAAGAACAAGGAAACACAGGGAGACTCCTGTTGTTTTCTTAATAAGAAAATGTTTCTTCTTCTAACTACTTCCTCTCTGGTAGTTGATGGTGTACAGTGAAGCAGGCAGGAATGTTAAGCGATATTACAGCCCTTGGTTAAAAGAATTTTTTTCCACAGATTGACAAAAGTATACACATAGTGGCATAAAAGCAGAGACACGTTCACAAGCACAGATACCCTGTAAAAGACATAGCGCTAAAGTACATACAATTTTATTTTGTCCCTTTTTACTCTCTGCAGGACGTCGGGATATTCAGATTCAATGGAGTTTCAAAAAACAGCAAGAAGAAGGTTGTAAAAGCCATTTGAAGAGACCCATCCATTAGGTTTATCGCAGGGAATAGAAAAAATAGTCTTCCAGACTGTTCCAATTGTAGGCACGTTAAGCGGATTACACAAAATTGTTTTTGAAGTACTTAAATTACAACTTTAAGAAGCTTAAAGGCATTCCCCAGCTATCAATCAGCCTGAATTGGAAAATGCAAACGAAAAATGTCACTCACAGTTGTTGGTGGCTTAATATTTGTTAAACTTAAGCTTGCAAAACTTTGTGTGGAATATGTGGGCATCCTGAACATTTTTGAGAATATTAAAATTGTGAAGCTTCCTTGAACTTTAGAAATAGATGTTTATATTATGTAATAACAACACGTAGTGGCTAAACAAGGGAGAGCATCCAAAGGGATGGAATAATTAATTTCAAGCTAAAATATTGCAGAAAATAGAATGATAATAATGTGAGCCGTTATCCAATTACGAAAAAGAAAACAGAAATAGATCTTTGCAGATTTTCCAAAGCACTTCACGAATTCTTAGCTTCAATGAAGTTGTCCTCACTAATACTATGGCACACACATCTGGTGGTAGTTGGTGTAACCGAGGACTTATTTGAATAAGATAAATGGCATGCAAATACTGACGAGCCATCTACTTAGATAGATAACATCAGATACGTTAGAATTACATATGAATTATTATGTAAACACAAGACAAGAGAAAGAAACGGAATCCACCAAATGCTGAGGACTAGCGCTAACATTGTAAGGATCATGATTTAAGGGTATGCTCATGTAATGTCCACGCTCTGTATAGAGAGAGTGTTCTATCTCATTGGCGGGAGTCCCTGATAAACATGAAACACACATAATGACTATTCCGTAAATACGGTTGCCTAGATAAAGATTCAAAAGAATATTGTCATGCAGAAAAGCATGAATGCGTAAGCGGATAAGAGACTTAGATGTCTCACGGTTTAGACTTTTAAGCGATCGGATAGTTACAATTCACACAAAGCCGATGTGTTTCTAATCACACTGATATGGAAGACAAAGAAGTATTTTAAGAGTAACAGTTCATCATTTCTACAAATCTGCTTGACTATTTTCTGATCGTAACAAAAACAATCAGATTAAATACGTGGTAATCGATAAAAGGCTTGCTTTTAGTGTCATTACGTCGTATCATGGTAATAGCATAAGTTCAGATCATCATCTGGTTGTAGCTAAAGTAGTTGCAACAAAGTGGCGAACGTACATAATGTGGAACAAAATAGATAGACATCGCTGTGATGCACTCAAAAAAAAAAAATTTTTTAATTAATTAAACAAGCTATTTTTAATCCAGAATTTACGGCGCACAGTAATAAAATATTGCTCATTCGTTGGCAGAACCCAAAGAAACCGTACTTGGTTATGTAAAACCACATTCAGATAAACTCTGTTATAATCATGAATGACGCATTCTGAAAGTCTGAGAGAACGAATGCTGCAGAAATGCTATAAAGAAAATAGAAGAAACGAAAACCACAGCGTTAATAGCGATGATATAGAAACGCACCGGGATAAAGGTGAAGCTCAAGGATTTCTGTAAAATGGTAAAAAAGGTTACTGAAGGAGTTCACTTCTTATAGGAGTGACGATAGAAGTCAACTCAGAATGCCACCATAAATGATAAATCACAGACAACCAAAGACATAGATTGCATACCTCCCATCCAAAACAAGGTCAAAATAGAAGTGTCATGGCTTAAGGAAACCGAAAATGCGGACACATCAGAAAAGTAGTTTAATACTGGTGACTTTCAGTTCAACTAATGCATACCCGATGATCGGAATCTACGCGAATTATGCACCGTGTTCATGCAAGGCGCTCAAAGTGTGCGTGCCAACTTCTGCGCCCATTGCTTATAAAAATACCATAGAAGACTAAAACCTATTATATCTGGTCTGATTAGGCGTTTGAAATGAAGCTTACAACTGACTGTACTATTACTCTAAGGCAAATCCTGGAGAAGACCTCAGGAAAACAAATGGACACGTACTACATTTTACATCGACTACATATAAGGCTACCTTCGACTGGTCGATACGGCATAAAGCTCACATAATTTTGTGCGACAACCCTGAATGACACGTAACCTTCGGTAATGGCAGACAAAATCTTTTTGAACATTTTCGCGATATATGAGGCATTGACGTGGCAGCAGTCCATCGTGTCACTTTCAACGTACTTTCGGAGGTGATTATGAGAACAGCTGTAATTTTATATAAAAATATAATTTGTCGATTAACATTTTATCAAATTAGAATTTGTATTTTATAACGCATGGTGATTGATGTAGCAAAAAACAAAAAAATACTAATTATAGATTTCTTATACGATGCTTCATATATTCCTTTACCGAGCATAAGCCAACAGTTAGTAACATCTGGGCTAAGCGAGCGATTGAATGATGAAACCCTCTCTCGACAGATAAAAATCCGACAGTGGCAGATGCTGGTTTTATTTGCGTTGTTGTATGGCGCAGAATCCTGGGTTATGATACAAGTAGGCAAATTAGTACTAGGAGTCTTCAGGAGAAAATACTCCGGAAAATATATGAACCTATTATCGGTGTCGCATAAACTATGAGCTTTGTGAGCTGTATACCGACATCGATGTGTTCAAACGCGTTGACGGGATCATGTTGTGCGGATGGGCCCAAATGCTCCAACACGCAAAGTTTTCGGCAACAAACTCAATGGGCGGTGCAGAATATGGCGACCGAAATTCCGAAGAGTTGGCGCAGTAGACCAAAGCGCTTGTAGTTATTTTTTACTCGCAGCATGTAATAGATAAGGATGTCTAGTCGCCATCTAAGTAAGTAATGATATTGTATATTGTGGAGGCAGTAGTCTAAGGTAATAACATCACAGTACAATCTTGTATTACCAGTTTTTGTACAGCGAACTACTAAGCGAATGATGAAGTTAGTTTATCGACATACTCTCGTCCGAACACTTTCAAGTTAACTACGTTTTTTTCTGAGGCATAAATTTCAAGTCACTGTAAACAACAGAAAAAACGCCCTAAAACAAATAACGTTCTGATTACATTTATGGTCAAAAATGTCAAAGTTTTTAGTACAAAAATCGACTCGCACATAACCACACAGCAACACTGACGGATGAGTAATAAAATGGAATATAATGACGGTTGCAATAAAAAATAGGAGATAACATGGAGCGTGATCGAGAAAGACTACGAGGGTGTAGGGCGAAGAAAACAACGGACGAAGTCTGTGGACAATAAAGGGATAAACGGTGCAGCCACTGATGGAAGCCGACGGACACTATTAAGAATTTCATGTAAGAAAATTGTGTAAAATGTTAAGTATAGGTGTTGTAATAAATTTAAGTTTAATGAATGCCTTAATCAATAAGCGGATTTTTTTATTCTGCTTTTGTGTTAGACAGAAATTGTTTAATGAACAGCAAAACGATGCGATATAAAATCAATCCATGGCACAATCATTAAATCATCTGGTTAAACCAGAATCCTACATTTATAGTGGAATGTATGGTACAATTTTTGTAAAAAGATTATTGCATGTAATAAAATCCTCTTAACTAGAAAGCAGTGCAAATTGGCAGAAAATGCACTTTCGTTTTTTATAGAGTATGGAGACTTTTAAAAAATTACAACATATTACAACTTTTACTTATTTTTTCTAATGTAGTGCATTTCAGGAGCCTACGTATCATTTTTGTACTTAAATAGTTTACCCTTGATGTAAGAAGGTCCGATCCGTTTTTTAGATTCTGTCGCGCATTTCTACATCCTTTTTTTTGGCAATAAACGCTTGCAAAATTGCCAACAAAGTTGAATCTAACAAATCCTACGAAGACATTTACTGCAACTTCGGTACCATTAGTCGAAAGAGACTTAAAACAAATAAAATGTACTGAAATGCACATCGTACATGTTAGTGAAATGAACAAAGATCTTCTCAGGTTCATTAACAAATTGTGATTTTTAGGGGCAAACCCGATTGGGGTTTTGACATGCTTTGATTATGCGCTTTGATATTAATTTGGTTCGGCTGGTGGTCGAATAATAAATGTTCCCTCATCACGCAAATCTCGTTAAATTTTGTAGCTGAAGAAATACGTAATAATACGAAATAAATACGTAAAAAGAAATCTCCAGTCACATAATGTGCGTAATAAATTCTTTGTTGCGATTTGAGTTAAATGTAAGTTTGAGATATTTTCAGGTTCTATTTGCAGTTATGTAATTAACAAAAACGATTGTAATACGCATTGAAACAAACGCTGAAGTGCGGGGTAAACATGTACTTGGAGACCATAATTCATAGTCAATTTGAATAATTATTTTGGCAAATAAACCGAAACAAATTAGCGTTCTTATGTCTGTTTCCGTTGTTGCTTAATTTTTTTTAATATATTGTGCCAAAATTAATTAATAAATGTTGTTGTTGCGTTATCCCCGTCAGGACCAGAGTGCTATGCGGTTTTACTTTACTTACTTTGGATGTTTTTCCCAATTATGCCATAACTTTGGAAAATTGTGATGCTAAACTGACATATGCCAATTGACGACAGAGATTTCTTATTTACGGTAGTCCTATTGGTAGGGTACGGTAGTCCATTTTTAAAATATTTTAACCTGTTGACTAAATACTTTAGAACACTGTACGAAAAGGGAAAATCCAAGAAAAGGTTTACATCCAAAAACTATGTACTCATTACATTACATATCAATTTGTTAGTTGCGTTTTTTAACAGTGGAAAAAAACATCAAAGCATTACTTAATAAGTAAAGTAAGTAAAAAGTTTTGGATCAAGTGATACTAAAGCGATTTTGAAAGTTTTGATAAACGTTTCTATAGAAAAAGCATCGAAGCATCAGGGAAGAGACTATTTTGACGAATAAAGCCGAGTTTCGGAAAAAGTTTTCTTTTTCTTTCTTAATCCTGAGACTTATTAATTATTACACACGGAATAGCAACACCAAGCTTCACTCACACACTATGTAGCTTAATAACCATGCCAATATTTTTTACCGATAAATTGTATTAGGTGCGCAACTAAGTTCATGCTGTTTGCCAATAGATGGTGCCACCTGTAAAGACCGGTCGATTCTGCCATAACCTAAATGTCATGATCCAAGCTTTGGCATGAGGTAATCATACCGCCTCGACACAATAGAGATTTTTCTTTGACGTCATATTCTTTTGGTTATGTGAATATTTATGATTTTGTGCCAAATAATCGTCATATGCAGGAAGTGTTGATGTTCTTCTTTCAATCGAAGAAAACGGCGGCTGAAGCTTATAGAGTGTTTCTAAACGTTTACGGAGATGTCGCTTTAAAGACGGTGAAAGAAAAGAACGTCATGGGGGCTGCCCTGTCATACTTCGACGTCGTCGTCTCTCCCGCTATTCACGCTGTGAACGTTACGCTCTGTATTTGGTGGCGCTAGGTCGGTGTTATTTATTACGAGCTGTTGAAACCAACCGAAACCATTAATGGAGATCGATATCGACTTTAATTAATGTGATTGAGCCGAGCATTGCGCGAGAAACACTCACAATACGCGGAGAGGCACGAAAGTGATTCTTCACCATGACAACGTTCGGCCTCAAGTGGTCAAGCCCGTTAAAACCTACTTGGAAACGCTGAAATGGAAAGTCTTGTCCCATCCGGCATATTCTTCGGATATTGCGTCGTCCAATTATCACATGTTCCGTTCGATGGCACACGATCTGGCTGACTAGCAGTTCCACTCATATAACGACATCAAGGAATAGCTAGATTCGTGGATAGCCTCAAAAGATGAACAGTTTTACGTGACGGAATTTGAGCTATGCCAGAAAGATGGGAAATAGTAGTAGTAACAGATGGGCAGTACTTCCAATAAATCATTTGTAAACATGTTTTCATAATAAAGTTGTATTTTTATAAAAAAAAAAAAAAAACAGCGATAACTTAATTGCGCACCAATATATATAGGTACAAAAACTTAATAAACTTGTGCGTCCATAAACTGTAAAATGGATTTTATATTAGTTCATTGTTTAACAACCTTTAAGTTTGCAAAAACTGAACAAACGGTCTCTCAGTAAATAATCTACGTTCACCGTACCTACAACTCAAATGTTGTTTATTGGAGAGCCTCAAATGATAGCCGGGGTCCTTGAAAACGTTTGAAAGACGCTAAGCTTTGGCACAAAATAACTCAGTTGCTGAGAGACTGTTTTTTCAAAGTGAACTTTATTTTAACATCATTAATTAATTTACATTTCAAATGTTTCAACGTACATAAAGACAAACATGGATACATATATGAAGATTCCTTTTATGTTTGAGAGCGCTTATTGGGGCTTAAAGGTGAAATGGAAGGAAATTGATGGATTTATACATGTGAAATGAAAATTATTTACATAATGTATTTGTGTAAGTAATTACGTAACTACATTAATACATTCATATACTTTCTGTCCAAGGGAAACCAAAGGAACCAGAATCCAGAGGTAAACAACCACATCCAATACAGAACACATTGAACCTACACACAGGGGATGATGTGCTCGAAACACGAAATAGCAGCATCTCTATAAATACTCGAACATGTTTGTTAACAATTTATAACGTTATGTTGTCCACGAAACCAAAGGACAAAGTTTCATTGCCGCATGTATATGTGTGCGTGTGTACGTTGTATTAAGAACGTTTTGCGCCTTGTATTTATTTATATAATTTGTTATTTATTTACACATAAATACACACAAGAGATTTCCTAATTCTAAAAATTCTCATACGCACACACACATATATTTATACTTAGTCTACTTGACACATATCGTAGGATCCACATGTGCGTATAATTTGTTGTCAGTAGGAGTCACTCCATTACAAGTATACATTTACACAGTAATGCCTATAAATACCGAAGGAAATATATTGTTGCTGCCTCAAAGAAAAAAATAACATATGCCCTGTAACAGAGTGTAAATGCGAAAAAGTTTGCGTATTTATGTATGTATGAATACAAATGAGTGCGGCTAGATTTATGCTGTTTTGCTTTTGCAGAATCATTAAAATGCCTACGGAGCATGATTTGGCTTTCGTGCAATTAGTGTAGAGTTTTAATCAAATATCTTGCAATAATATTTGATCAACTTCATTTGAGCTGGGCAAACAAAAACGAAAAATTTTATGAAAAAAATATGATGTGTAAAATTACTTTGACGAGATTGGCAAGAAGTTTGAATAATATCAATTACTGTGATCTCATTCAATGTGCTAGCATTATTCTTCTAAAAATTTGAAGAAGTCCAAGTATAAAAGTGCACTGAATACTTGGCTAATTTTGCAGATTACATTATTTGTCTATACCCTTTTAAATGGAAAGAAATTTAACGCAAATATTTCCTTTTTAAATAAAATCTGAATACTGAACGATAGACACCGCATATCGCATGATTTAAATTTGAATCAGGTATGAGCTGAACACACAATCGACAACAAAATATTAGCTATACTGACCACCCATATTCAGAGTTTCCAAAATACCTAAACTAGTCAAGCCACAGTATATACAATATGCATAAAGTAGTGGAAACTGAACTAGTATATTTTATAACCAACGTACTGTGCATGCATTTCGTTCCGAAACTACAGTTAAGGAAAAAACTCTACATACACCCTACTGTTTTGAAAATCTAGAGAACTAGTGATAATATTAAATATAATTTTGATGTCAATGTTTTAGACATTAATAGTTAAGAATGTTTGAAGAAAAAAAAGTATTGAAAAGATTGATCATTTATAAGCTACCGGGGATAAACATAGAGAAATCGGTGGGAAAAAAGTCTACATACAGCATTGACAACTCTTAAAATGAATAAGAAAAAAAAGAAGATAAAGGGGGAAAGCCGTTAGTTTTAATGATTTGCTTTATTTGTCAAACATTACAATCATTTAAATTCAGAAAGCGATTTGTAAAAAACGTTTTAACCTTAAAAATGGTAAATAGAAGAGAACTTCAAAAATCAGTACGAATTTTGGTGGCGAACCTTCCAAAAGAAAGCAAATCTTATGGGGAAATTGCTAAAATTGTAACATTAAGTCGCTCTACAGTGTAAACTATTGTCTAACACCATCAAAACACCAACAGTACCAAGAACAAGTCGCGATCTGGAAGACCGAGGAAACTTTCAAGACGCGATGTCAGTAGTGTCCTTAAAGAAGTCCATAAAGATCCAAAAATAAGTGTCCCAAAATTTTTGCTAAAGCACATTTACAGAAGGGAATGGATTTTTGGAAGAAAGTTATATTTACCGATGAAAGTAAGTATGATATTTTCGGGAATGACGGCCGAAACAAGGTTTGGCGGAAACCAAACACTGCACTTGATCCCAAAAATAGTACACCTACTGTGAAACATGGTGGGAGGCAGTGTTATGGTGTGGGGAGCTATGGCGGCATCTGGGGCTGGTCGATTCGTTTTTGTTGAAGGCGTTATGGACAGATATCAGTATAAGACAATATTGGAACAAAATCTGAAGCCATCTGTGCAAAGCTTGCGTCTGGGAAACCAATGGATTTTCCAACAAGACAAAGATCCCAAACATACTGCATATATTGTTCGAGACTGACTTCTTTATCAGGCACCAAGACAGCTCAATACACTTCCCCAGTCACCAGACTTCAATCCAATTGAGCATATTTGGGACGTTTTGGAAAAATCTGCGCGCAAAAATTTGTTATCAGAAATCGCGAAACCCTGAAAACTGAGCTTACTTGAAGTTGGTCGGAAATTGCGCCCAGTATTACGGAAAATTTGGTGATGTCTATGCCACGTCGTCTTCAGGCAGTTATTGAAGCCCAAGGTGATTCTACAAAATATTAAGAATGTATTGTTTTCTTTCATTTATTTAAAAAAAAATGAAATATTTTAAGACTGTATGTAGATTTTTTCTCATGAATTTTTATTGTTTTTGTTATTTCTGTCATTGTTATGCTTTTGAATTAACTTTTTGTTTTGTAAATAAACGTTGTTTTTGGCACTTTAAATATTAATGCAAACGCTTTAATAATCTGTCTTAAGAATATCTTAAAAACACAAAATATGCGGGTGTATGTAGAGTTTTTTCCTTTACTGTATAACACTACTTTGTAAGATAATACAAAGAATCTTCTTCCATAAAGGCCAAAATGAAAGATATGCGATTAAAAATGTGAAAAATGTTTATGATCCTGATTCAGTAACACTCAATTACGCGCTTGAGTAATTCTATTTATTTTTAATTTTGATGTCGACAGCGCATCACGCTTTGGAAAACTAAATGTCGATAAAATAACGCAAATCGTTAATGTATTTGCTAAACCAAGAAGCTAAATGTTCCACAAAGTTTTAAGACTAAATACAAAAAGAGACGTAATGTATGGCTGCAAGACGAGTTTGCACAAAATCGACCCATTTCTGAAGCAAATGGTGACTGAATATGAAAAGTGGATCACTTACGACAACCTCATGTGAAAACGGGGGAATCGAGGTAAACAGGCGCAAGCGGTGGCCGAGCCAGGACTTACTTAAAGGAAGATTTTGATGTGCGTTTGATGGGATTGGTACGGAATCATCTGCTACTGCTTATTTACGGCCAAACTCTTTGTTGGTGAGAAATTTGCCTCATAACAAGCTTCCGAAAATCAATAGCTCCAGTTTTTTCCCCCAATAGGGACGAGGGTTTCAAAATGGCAACAATTTATCAAACAAAACGGTGTATATTTTATCCGAATCGGATCATTCTAATTATGGAAAAATAATGGATTTCTTGTTACTATACGTTATATATCGCGACAAATGTTTAAAATTCTTGTTCTGAGATTACGACGTTATAGAAAAAGTGGGAGGAAATCTTGAAATGTTGGTTTTGACATTCACGCTGCTCGTTACTGTTAAAATAGAAAGGTTAAAATTGCATGTGAATGCAATATTTTTCCACACGTAGAATGACACGAAATTAAAGTTGCACACATGAATTTAGATTATATGCAACTATTTAGTGAAATAGTGTCAATATTGAGATAACCGTGGAACAGTTCAACTTTTTGAGAGACGTAGACTTCAAATATGTCAGCGAATAATGACAACCAGCCCTAATGAAATTCTTTAAAATTTAAAGCATTTATTTTAGTGTGTGTTTGAGTTAGTACACTTGGTTATCGTTCGCATACTCGTGGGTTCAACTTCCGATACATCCACACTTCGAGTAGTAAATGCTTTTTAAACTGTGATGCTCGGAAACATCGGTATACTGTAGATCTCGTTGAGTGAGTCTAAATATAGAATAATTGTGAACTCACTAAATGTTGCAAACTCTTCCGTATTCCATACACATAAGTCATATTTTTTACAAAAGGAGCACTTCGTCTAAATTTTCGTTGCAAAATATATCATCTAGTGCACTTGCCGTCTATAGAATCATGTATTTAAAAATATATATACTCATTATAAATATTTATCATTAGAAAACGCCTCTATTAACGAAATCTTTGTTGGGAAATCTACCCGGCAGGTTTAGTTTCATTAGAAAAGTAGGTTATTACACACAATTGATTTGAAAATAACTCTTTAAGGAAGTATTTTTGTAGAGAATATTGTTTGTAGTTTTTAATGTTATATTTTCGCTTCAGGTTAATTCTTATCAGAAAAATGGTTCTTCTCGAAATATTTGCAAATTAAAAGTCTCCCTCAGATCACTTTTCGTACAAAAATATATAATTCACCATGATTTTCTTTTCTATTTGGCGGAAAGTCAGTTGCTTCATTCACAAACCTTATGTTTGAACATGAATCATTGAAGGCTGATCCCTGACAAAATGCTGTTCGATTTCTTTATTTTGAAGGAAAGGCAGTCTTTCCAATCTATCTCGAATCTATAACTTTCAAGAAATATTTCAACTTCTTTCGGTTATTGTAGACCCATTTTTATTTTTACTGGAAATATACGGAATGTTAAACCAAATATGGTTTATTTCGATAAAAACTATTTTAAAAAATAGTTTATTGTATGAAGACATTTATAACCTTTGAAAACTTTGATGAACAAAGGTTTCCATGCAGATATGCATTCATGCATTCGTATTGTACAAGCGCTTCATATCAACTTACGTTAATCTGAATATATAATGAATAACGAACGGCGGTTCATTACATAGTTATGGTCAGCGTTTTCTAACATTTCGTCCATGTAAACTGCCATTCCGCAAAACCCTTTGAAGAGTCTCAGGGGACTCCAAACATGTTCAAATATTTTTCAACAATATTTAGTTAGTAGTTGGGCATTTAGTCGAGGATTTTGTTGAAATTTCCGTACGATTCAACCTTCTTATCTTTCACTAAATGTTTTTGTGCTTTATTCTGATTTCTTAACTTGTCCTTGATATTATATATTCCGATGTTTTTATTGTTCTCTGGATCACTTTCATAATTTGGCTATTCATCGAACTATTTGGTATGATGAATTATGAGGCTGATGCCACGTTTTTCTAAACTTTATAAAATACACTCGAGTTCAACAAACATAGTCTGTGTGTGGAAAAAGGCAGAGGACGCAAAAAAAAGACACAAAACCGTAATTCGTAAATATTCTTTAAAAAGTGCAGCTATTTGACGCCATTTTCAGTGCGGTATGCAATTTTGACATTTATCGTTTATTTCGCTTTCTCTAAAGCGAAAATGAAACAGATAAATTTAGAATTTTCACAAAATTTCCTAAAAAATTGGTATCAAAACAATTTCTAACTATGGCAGACCATTTCCGCTGAGTGTCATTGTATGCGTTATGAACGTTATATTTACTTGAAGAATGAAACTTTTTTAGAAAATTATTTTTACTATTCTTTAAACTGTTCCCAACACTTAAACTAAAACTTTCCACAGTTTAATTATAATCGTATGAAGGGCATATGAATCCACATGGAACAGACTGGCAAGCATTCATAACCCTTTCGTACACAAAAACTGAAACAAGAATATATAGCGACATGAACAGCGTTAAGCGAGTTATTGCCTCAATTTTTCATTAAATGAAATTACAACATCCTAACTCAATTCCAAAGGAAATACCAAAACACTTTTAGGAAGAAAAACAAAAACATGGTAGCTAACAATTTAGTTTAAACTTAAAACATCCAACTGCAAATACTACTGGAACAAAATAATTGTACAGGATTACTTTTAATCGACACAGAAAGAACGGATATTTAATCTGCAAGAAGTGTCAGGTACAAAATGAATTAAAGGATGTGACAACATCAATGTTATCTGGAGTACTACAAACACACAAATCTGACATAGGATTGATTCTAAATGATGTACGGAAGGAGAAGTCTTGCAAAGAAGAGTAATAACAATATATACAGACTCTCAAAAGGATGTCGTAGCTTAAAGTGAATACAAGTTTTCTCTCCACCTTTCTAAGCCAAAGTAGAAACAATAGGTGGGGGTGGTGGAAATTTTTTTTTTATTGTTTAAGGAAAAACTTTATTTGTGTTGCATTTTCTTGTTCACGTCGTCATAGGTGTATAAGGGTTTCTACAATTTTTCTATGAAGGATGAGGGAACAAGGGATACATTTAGTTTTTCATTGTTCAAGTTCTTCTCCCTTGAATTTTCGTAGCTTGGTGAAAAACAAGAATAGTAGTAAATGTACTAAAATCCAAAAGTAATCAAGACGACCAACCTTACGTAAAAAGGATGTTGTATAACAAGAAAAGTGCGAAAAAAAATGTGACCTTTATTGCGAAAAGTGTAAACAGAAACAAAACAATTTCCCAGAAATATTGATAGCTGTGGAATTTTGTTGAAATCTGACAGAAATAGATACTATTTTCCGCTCTAACTAAAATAACTTGAATACTAAATTCGCCTTAGGAAGCGAATAATAATAAGCTTATTTAAATTTTTTCTAAATCAAAACACATCCAAATGGCCCGTTCCGGTAGATTTGAAAATATAAAATTTCCCTCATTTTACAATGCTTTTAGGTTCTATAAAAAAAAGAAAAAAAAGAAAAAGGTTCTAAAGCCCTTTTCATGTTATATTTAGATAATCAAAGGTGTCACATAACTCCAGCTCTAACTAACTGGTTTTTTTGATTTCAAAAATGCTCGCTGTTATTGTATAAACAAGTAGCTGTGGGTCTTTTCTTAATAGTAAAGTAATTCAAACTGCTTGCTTTGGTAATAATGATTTCTTAGAATTTAACATTTAGATAAAGGTATTTGCAAATTAAGAAAACTAAACAAATTTCATTTGGTCTATTGAGTACTCATGAGTTCAAAATATATAATTTCTATCTATATTCCTCTTTACGTCAGGTTTCATCCGCAATTCGATGACAAAAATTAAACTATAACAAAGCATAACTAATGAGCTCCTATGACCGCCAAAATTTTACATTTCCCATAGACCATATAAGATTTCAGGAACTGTTAATGAACCTAATAACTTTTTCATTCGAATCTCAAAAATGGTCAACTTTTTAGGGCATATCCTTAGGGATCCATTTGTGTGTATGTGTTACTACATTTACATGTTACAATGTTCTGTACATTTTGGGTTTAATTAATTTTCAATACGAAGCTAAAAGCACTCTGTAAATACACTGCCGCTTACTTGAATAGTGCCTCCCTAATCATTTAACAATAGTGACTAACGGTTTTACTTATTTGTTTCTTCTACTTTCCCACAACATCTACAAAGAATATCAAGCCATGGAAGTGTTCCGTTATTTTAATTTGCTCTTTTCTTTTAAATGAATGAAAATTGTGTTCTTTTTCGATCCATTTGAATAGCAACCCTCACGTGGTAATCAGTTTAAGTGTGAAAGTCTTCTGCAGATCATCATAAATCAGATCGGGTTACAGTAATTGTGTATAATTAAATATAAAACAATCGATTTTAAGCAAAAGTGTCGAGGAAAGATCCAAAATTAAAACCTACAAGGAGTGTGGACTTCCTATTCATCAAATAGCCAGAAAAACTAATAGAAGTCGCAAAGTTATATCGACATACATATTTACATACGTGACACCGAAGGCTATGGAAATAATATGAAAGGTCGAACAGCAAGTGCTATTACAGTCGTTGACAAGAAGTCTTTTCTGAGACATGCCTCAAATTCACACGACTCTGCTGCCAAAATCAGGGAGAAAGCTGGCGTGAGTGCAAGTGTATCAACGGTAAAAAGAGTTATTTTCAAATCAGCACACTTTCAATGCTTGCGACTTAAAAAGAAACCACCTCTAGACAATCTCCGTAAGGAACGTCGCCTTAATTTTTGTCGTACGACTATGACTTGGAGTAGAAAGTGGAATAGAATTACATTTCCCGACGAAAAAGAAAATTAATTTAAGAGGGTCCTGATGGATATAATTACTACTTCCACCATCTTCGAAAAGAGAAACACCTACTCAATCGATTACACAGCCGGAAGGGTGGAGTTATGGTATGAGGTGCGATCTCTTATTATGGCACAATACAGTTCCAGTGTTTCTCTGCAAATATTAATGCGACCTCATACAAAACCGTGCTGGAAAAAGCTTTGAAGCTTGAAGTTAAAAATGATTTCAAAGACTTGGAATGGAAATTCCAGCAAGACAACGCACCAATCCATACAGCAAGAGTCGTCAAATCATGGATTGAAAGCCAAAAAGTTGAGTTTATGAACTGGCCGCCTTACACTCCAGACTTAAACATTATTGAAAACGTCTGGGGATGGCCAGTGAACTCACTAATGGAATTAAACAAGCCTGGTCGTGTATTTCACTGGACCTAATCAAAAAACTGTATAATTCTTTACCGAACAGAATATATGAATGTATTTTCAACCAGGGCGAAAGCACCCACTACTAAATTTTACCTTAAATACTTATTTTTAAATTAGACTAGCTGACCCGGCAAACGTTGTTTTGCCTTCAAAATGTTAATGTGGTAAAAAAAATTAATTGGAAAAATCTGATCTCTAACGCCATCTATCACTTCAAATAAAACCTTTTAAACCTTCCGGAATACTCTACCAATAATTTAAGACCAAAATGAGCCAAATCGGTACAACCGTTCTCGAGCTTTAGCGAGACTAACGCACAGCAATTGATTTTTATATATATAGATAGATGTAAGCAAACAGTAATACCTATAATTTAGAATTAATGTTTCCGTGTATAATCTAATTTTTGTTCGTTATAATTATTATTTTGGAAAAAATCGAGATTAGAAAAATATTTAAAGGGGATGCTATTCAAGTGAGCGGCACTGTAATTTACACATATAAAAGGGATTTATGCCCAACGGAGTCATAATTAAAGCCAATGCATGGAAATGTTGGCTAATTACAGCTTAATGGGTTTGTTGTTAAACTCTGGATATAAAAAAGGTTTAACGCTTTAATCAACTCCTTTTTATGTATATTTACACATAAACCACAAAAGTTATGATCATTTGAAAAATTTCAAAAACTTAAAACTGTTGTTGGCCCTGGACGTGGTATACTCTGCCTTGAGTACTTGTAAATAATCAATTTGAGCCACTCTTGTGCTCTGTTGTGTGCGAAACATGATGACGTTCTTTATTTTCATGCTGTTTGGAAGGTAGGCGTGATTGTGATCGAAGAAGGAAATTGTTTTATATATGTTTTAATTTAATACATACAAATTACCCATACAAAGTTTCAAACGCCTTATTTAATTTTTCTAATTAATGCCACTGTTTATATTTAGCCCAACAAACAATTAAATTACTGCCATTTTCTTTCTGCATGATTTTTTTAGGACATCCGTTAACAAAGTTCATATGCTGTTCTATTTTTGGCTTGGATTATAAAATAAAACATCAAATCATATTTTCGTTTCTAGGTACGTTCCATGTAAGAAAGGAGTTGAATTAAAAACTGCAAGTTATTTCTAAAAGGTATACAAATTAAAAAATTAAGAAATTGAGAATCTGCAAGAAGTTAATTAATAATAAGGACAAAAAAATAAAAAAAATATATATTGGAAAAATTATTCGTATTAGGTGAATGACCCATTAGCCAAAATAATTTAACAAAAATAAATTTTCCAAGCTACGGCCCAAGCGAATCTTGGCTTTCGTGAAGGTCCTTGAATTAAATCAATTCTTTTTTTGTACACATAAAATAATATAAATTTAATCAAATTCATGACACTCCGTAATCAATCGCCACCTCATGCCCCAAACATTGTAAAAAGCTTACACGATGCCCGATGTAATTCTGGAATACTCTTTGAAATATTGTACATTCACGTCAAAATCTCTTATAATTAATTAATTTTTTTTTTTTTGTTATTTTTCTTTCTCCTTGAAATTTTAGCGTTTCCTAGACTACACCTCTCACACCAAAGAAAGGTCAGACAGATGCTTATGGAATAGTTTTATGATAGCAATAAAACATGGTAAAGCATTTACTTTTTCAGATATGTAAGTATTATCAGATACTAACACATATCCCACAGAGAAAATTACACACACAATAAACGAGATTTACTTCTGTATCAGTAAGTGTAGCTGCTACTACGACATCTAATAAACCTAATGTACTAAGTACTAATCTGAGTACAAGTGAGAGACCATACAAACCGATTAACCAGCTGCTATATGTATGTGCAGAGAATCTGTGTGTATATGTACACACCACACATTTATCATCTGATTTTAGCTCATTCTCAACCAGCAAATTTTAACCAGCTTTACTTTCAATTGCAAATACATGACGTTTTGTATACCTCCTACTGAAAGGCGAATGTGCAGAGGTCGGTGCAGCGTTTGAAGAGTTTGCAGTTATATCGGTGTGTGAAAAGATTATAATTCATAATCGTTTTATTCTCGTGCTGAGACATATAACTACACTGTTTTTATTTTCAATTCAAAACACAAGGACATCGCTATGCAATGAAAAAAAAATGATTGCGCGGGATGCATTTGGATGTTACGGATATGGATCCACTACTATTCGTATTAAGAAATTCACTTTAATTTTCTTCGTTTACACGTTATGTAGTCAAACATGAAATATAGATAGATTTGTATCTAATTTTCTTTTTTTTTAATTAAGACTTACATGAACATTTATGTGCTTACAGTATGAAAATGCATAGTTACATAACATCTGCCAAATATCCTAAAATTATATGTATAATTACACAAATATTTGGGTATTGTGTATTAGGTATGTGTGTATGCATCTATATATTTTACTAAATTCCTAAGCATAATTCAATTTTTGTAAACATTTCAATTCATTCTGAAAACAATTAAACTAATTACATGAAATGTGATTTCCAAACTCACATGTAAATGTCTACTAAACATTTTTAAAAAACTGTTGAATTGCCCACAATCAACATGTACTCGTTCTGGTATGCCCATGAATATGGCTGTGTAATTATGTATGCAAATGTATGTTTGAAT
>JAHXMU010000014.1:3380152-3536764 GCA_019455685.1 Philornis downsi
CGACGTTATTGAATTGAAATGCTTAGGTAGTGAATCTTACGCGTTCCTAATTATTTCTAGTTGTTATCCTCTTCGTCATTTTTTTTTATCAAAAACACTAATTTCGTATAAAAAACTGCAAAAAACGCCAATATCTACCTATAATCAAAATATCCATTTGGAATTATCGAAATTCAAGCTCCTCCGATGTAAAACCAGAATGGTAACAAATTTTATTCTTTAGCAAGATCAACATCAATAAAATCCTACTCTAAATTCTATGATAACCGAAAATTCTAGAAAAAGGAAATTAGTGAAAATAGCGAGCTTCCACCTGGCGATAGTTGATAAAAAGCATAGGCCACGTATGCTAAGCAAGATTAGGATAAACAAATGAATGTCTGACGATTGCCGTATGTGTGCATTGTGATTTGTAGATTCATCGAAGAACTTTAGATCCTTTTTTAGGTGTTGGGCATAATCGATGACATTCAATCGATGTGATTTCAAGTGCCGTCTAAAGTAAGTAAATCACGATATACTCGTTGCGTCTGTAATAAAAAAATCACTTTAGTATAAACGTTTTCACAAAATTTAAGAAAACTTCTCTTAACAGATTTCAAAAACTGAAAAAACCAGATACTCGAAAATATATGTATATTTAAGTCATCATACACGGTTTTGATACCAAGCTCATCAAAAACACCAATGAATCGATTCTGGATTTGCATCAATTTACCAAATTCAATATACATTAATAATTTTTCATCTATACCTGCCAGTTGTCCGCCTTCTGGCTCCCGCAATTGTCATCCTGGATATGTGACGCCGTATGCGGCCACTCGATCGACGCTGTTGATTCGATAGCGAGCGGACACTGTATTCCGTGGCTGTTGAACTACGTCTACGATCGATGGGTATTATGTCTGAACACATAGATGTCGATATTATCGAAGCGGTAGAGCGTCGCTTACCGCCAGTAAATGTACAACCGCTCGATGATGTGGTCGTGGCCGACGAATCTGAACGCGAGAATAGCGAGGAGCGTTTGCTGCGATTACCCGAGGTACCGGCGGCGTCCTGGATATTACTGTAAAATTCTTCGGTATCACGGTCGTACGACTCGTCACCTTCGGCCTCGTTGTCCGCCTCCGAGTGAGGATCGGCAGATTCCCTAGGATTCGCTATTCTATCCTCTTCGTCGGAAGCCAGCAGGGTGTCAGAATGTTTCAGATAACCATTGCTGGAACTACGCTCGACACCATGACCCGAATACCGAGAATCTGAATCGTTGTGAGAGGAACCATTTAATTCGCGCTCTGTCGAAGATTTAGAACGGACCGGCGTGTAAAAGTCACTAGCGGCCGTTTCGTAATCGGACGAAGCTCTGGTCGGATGGCTGCGCGATGAGACTACCGAGCGATAATACGTTGAAGAACTATTGCTATCGGGGGAGGTGGCTCTGGACGGGCTAAAGGATCGGGCTTGTCTAACTAAGCGTGCTGAACGTGACGAGGTGGGCGTTCGTTCCGAGTCACTGTCACCACCTCCTACACTACCGCTAAATGTTACTTCATGGTATTTAGATGACTTTCGGCGAGCTGCAGAATGTGTTTTTGATTGGGGATCCGAATCGCTGGCGCAGGAGGTAGCTTGGCTGAGAATGGATGAAGTGACTGCCGATTTCGGGGACTGAGCTCGCTCGTATTGTCGATTTGGCACTGAATCCTGTATATGATGGTCCAGACTGACTGCGGGTGCAGGGGACGGTGGGTTCAATGGCGTATCTGCACTGGCGCTTGTTGCCGTTTTTGACCTGTCTGGACGTTGCAATGCTTCCGTTGCTATGTCTGCTATCGCAGGTGTTCCTCCAATTCCTCCCGCTCTCCGTCTGGTCCAGGGAAACGCCCGTATAAATGCGAATATTATAAATAACGTTGCAATCATAGCCGTTCTAACATTGTTTTGTTAATTCTTTGAATTCCTGAAATTACGTTTACTGATCCGATTTCAGAAGAGCTTAGCTCTTCAATATGAGCTGTAAGATTTTCACGACAAAAAAAATCACTGGCTGTGTGTTATGAGTTTTTGTTTATGATTTAATTTGATTTTCAATTATCCGCTTTTCTGTAAAGAAAAGTTAGATGATATTTGGTTAGGCAATTTCTTGGTGAGACTGTTTGGTCCCAAAGATATTTAGAGAAAATTTCCCAAGCAGTTGTGTACATTTTCGAAGAATTTCTTATTCGCATTCAATTCAATTAATTGAACTACTCATAGCAAAACATTGAAAAATAAAACGATTCATTAAACGGTGTGAATGTCATTCGGTTTGATGACATTTCTTAAGGTTTTTTTCTTAGTTGCAAAATCGAACGAGATATAGGAGGATGCATATGAGGCGGCCCCTGAAATTGCATAGTTTTTGGCTGCGGTCCAGACCGGTGTCGAACAGAGCCAGCAGCACCACATCTGTTTCATAGTAACACTTTCACTGATTACTCACGAGGAGAGAGGACTCAATGATTAATCCATTATGGGTCGTATGTTGCCATAATATGGGGCATTTTTAAATGCATCATATTTGCATTTCATATATTTTATTATTACACAATTTTAGTGATTTCCCTCCTAATTATGTATACAAAATTACAAATAATTAAAGCTTTTTTTTTTTGTTTGTGAAAAGAAAATAATTGTAGAACATACAACACGACATGCCATGTGACAAATCGACCAAACGAAACGTGAGCAGTGACACTGATTGTGTACGTAGATATGGGGACAAGTCTTTAGAGATTTCATTTAATCCAAGCGGTCTTTTATCTCATAGCACTCTTCTGGATATTCAAAGTTGAACTTTTTAGGGCATAAAAACTGAAATGTTTATACTATACTCCAAAGTGTATTGGTCTCTTTCTGATTCCATTTATTAACACCCTTTCGCTTGTCTGTCTGCCCATATATTCTTGTAACCACGATACACGTCGTAATTATAAATCAATCTCAACGAAAATAGAAGCATATATTTTGATTGTCTCAACGACAAACCTTATTCAAAATAGGCGATATTGGTGCATATTTTGATGAAGACCTTTACCTAAAAACACCACTAAAAGATTGATTCAAACGCTTCCAAAAAGGACAGTTTTCATCAAATTTAACCGTTTAGAAAATGTATAGCAAACGTTTCTCGAAGCTAAAGTTCTGGCTCGAATTTAAATAAATTTTGCACAGATGCTTTGGTTTAATCGCACACCAAACCCTTTGAAGAAGAACCATGTTGGTTTACGTTTTGATATACATAACTCCTATATAAATGCATATCTAAGAGAAGTGCCCACAGATACTCGGTAATAGTAATTTTTCAAGAGTATATGACGTAAAGCCATATAAACTTTTTATTTATAGGAAGATGCCCGTTGTCTATTTCGTATAGGAAGAAGAGGCAGGCAAATATTATACCTATATGGAGCACAATGATACATTTCGATATATTGAAATATATTTTTAAACATTTTAATGCAAGAACTTTCCGTCAGTTTGCTGAAACAGGATTAAATAATAATATAACTCGAAATGTATTTATTATTTCAAAGACTGGGTGAATTTTCAAAAGTTTACAGTCTTAAAAATTACATCTAAATTATTTCTTTACGTGTATACACGGTCATTACTTGTGTTTTTTTACAAAATTGCTTTTTGTATTTAAGAAAATACAAATTGCCCCGCAATGTTTTCCATAAGAATTTTTTTTTTTTTGAAATTTTTGAATTAATCCAGACATTTCTGATACCAATTCACATAATGACACATAAATTTTGTCATTTTTACTCACCGGTACCGAACATTTATTCAAACAATTGAAACATACTGTGCTCTCACATCTAAAGAAATATTCTAGAATTTGTAGATGTTGCATTTTTAGGTTTCAATTCTATCGTAAAATTTCCGAAAATTTCAGCAATCTCAGGAAATTTAGAAAGAGTTCAATAGAAGTAAAATATTTATTGTGTTGTGCTCTGGATCCATATGTAAAAACTAGAAATAATCATTTGAGATCCCATAATTTATCGTATATGTATATATAAAGTATAGTAAAAAAATTATTAAAATTATATTTTTAATTATTTTTGAAGTAGATGGTTTTAGTAATCTGTATTTTGCACAACATAATTACAATTAGAAATATTAGATTTCGTAGTCAAAAAAACTACTCAGACAGTTTTCTGACTGCTTGACTTAGTGTTCTTTGAGTGCGCATTAAAGATAGACACCAGTAAAAGGAGAATATGCAATATTTTATTATATTTTATTTATGTTTTACAATTTTTCTTCGATAATAGCGAAAGCGGAAACCAGGCAGTTGAAAATGTGAATAGAGTTTATGGTCTTAACACTGTAACAGTCAATCATACGCAATTTTGGTTTTGTCGTTTCACTTCCGGTAATTTAATTGTCAAAGATGTATCGTCGAAATATGTCGTCGAAATAATGAAAATAATCAGTCATGTAAGCATTCTTTTGATTCTCCAAGAGCTAAACATGAACCGAACTTCTATCTGCGAATCAATGCTGAATCACAACAAAATTGACCCCGTTTGAAAGATGCAATAGCTCGGAAGCGTCGAACTTTGACCAAAAGGAGAGAATTTTATGTTACATCAAGACAGCTCTAGGCCACATACATCTATAGTAACTCGGAACTTAGGTTGGGAGGTTTTTATGGGTCCAATTTAAATTTTAAGGGCACCAAATGATTACCACTTGTTCCTGTCTATGGCGAATGATTTGATAGTACAAAATTCAACTCAAGAGAAGCTTCTGAAAATCGACGGTCCCAGTTTTTTTGCCAATAGGAGAAAGTTTCTATGAAAGAGGCGTAATGTTATTACCTTCAAAATGTCAAACAGTTATGGATCCAGACGATGGATTTCTGACACAAATCGGATCACTCTGACTAAGCTAAATAAAGTTTTCAATGCTATGCAAAAATAATGTCTTTCTTTTGAACACACGCTATATATATATATTCCTGAACATTGTTTATAAAATGGTTATAATCAAACACTTCGATTTAACCCCGCCATGTCTATTTTTATGAAAAATGTTCTACATATTTTTGTATTAATTAATAAATTTAATGAAGATGCACATCAACATGAAGAAAATAGAATATAAATAGAGACAAATAAATAAATAATAAACATTATAGGAGCTACATCGTTTCCTATAACAGACTGAAAAAAAGAAAGAAATAATTATCAAGAAATCGCTAAAGCAAATACTCTGCTTCATAGACCAGAAAGATTCCACATGGACTTTCGTAATTTTCATAACAGGCAAACAAGACAATTTTTATTGTTTTTTTACTCACTGATATTGCTTCAGCAAAACCGGTAATGTTCCGTAATAAAATCAAAAAAAAAAAAAACAAATTTTTTTAACACCTATAATTGTTGTACAGTAATCATTTTTTGCTAACCTTATAATAATCTGGCTATTATCAAGATACTGATAACGAAAATTCCAAATAAATAAATTGGGTCAATGGATCCAGATTCTTTTTGAAATACATAATCAGTTGGCAAATGAGGTGAAGATGTTCTACAGTAATACACGAAATAATGAACTGACCAGCAAATGGACAACGAAAGGTAAATAAAATCTACAACCACCTGCTATTTAATGGGGAATAATTTTTATGAGGTCTGATCAACATTATCAGGAACATTGAACGCAAATAAAACATAAACATGTAGTACATTAATCTCCTGTTGAACGTTCGCTAAACGTGACGCTTATCAACATCTCAGTATTGAAGACCTTGAAATTGATCAAATTTTTGTTATTCCAATAGCACACAGGACTGCAAAAAATCTAAATTATGCCGGCCACAGAAGTCATCCAAAGTGTTGCGCGTAGAATAATAATTTTGAATGCCCGGCATTTTCACATCTCATCCACTTAGATATCTGTAGATATATCAAATGGAAATTGTTAACAGTGGCCGAATCGGATCAATTCTACGCATTGCTTGACGTCGATTGGACTTTGAGTAGCAACAAGATTATGGCGTCATCTACTGACGTAATATAACGATGAAGAAGTGTTAGGAATAATTAGAATTATGTTATTTTTGCAAAACGCTAGCATTGGGGTTGTTCATTATATTACATGATCGTAAATGATGGTAATTTTTTTCTACACGTAATAGATATTACTACAGTAGAACTCCAATTATCCGAACTCCGATCAACCGAATCGCTGATTATCCGAATCGCTTTTGTCTTTCGTTCCGCGAAGCTGGGACGATAAAACAGCTTACTTTGACCGATATGTATAGGAAACACATATATTCTTTTTATGTACTTTTACTTCTTTTTACTTTACTAATGCATATAATGCCAAAAATAAGCTCTTTTACTTTAAAATCCCCTTTTTTCAGAAAAAATCCAATTATCCGAATGTGGTCCGGTCCCAACTGATTCGGATAATTGGAGTTCTACTGTACAGGCAAACGGCCTTATATGGATATCGAAAATATCCGTTATTGATGGAATTTAAAAAATCATATTGACGAACATTTGCAGCATATACTTTAAGCACACCATGATCCTACTTATCTAATTTGGCTAATAAAATTTTATTCATCATTTATAACAATTATTTTAGTTTTATTATATTGCTCAGAAGTAGAAGTTATTTTTGATTTGTTTATATCTATCTAAACAAAGGAGTTATCATTGATGAGTTTTAGAAATGTAAGTTACAGTGTGAGTTTTATTCGATCACATAAAAATATAAATATCAGTCTTGAGACTAATTTTTCTCGGTGAAGTTTAAAGATGTCCGAAAGATCTTAATTTTTTGAATCCATAAATAAGTCTTTTGCTTTATTCGGCATTATGGTCATTGCAAATAAGTATATACATGCTTGATCAACAAATCTTGACGCACATATTTTGACTGATCAACCACTTCTTACTTTGCATTAAATCAACTGGTTTCTAATCAATTCGTTCACTTCGTTATGCGGTTCTCCATCGTTTGAAGCCACCTCAAAAGCATTCAGCAATGTCACAAATGTCCGTAATTTAAAACTTCAAAAGTTTAAAACTTGTCTAAAAAACTTTTCAATGACTCCAGTCTTTAAAGTTTAGTTTCACCACTAGCAAGACTGGCTAGCAGTTTTCCAAATTTCAACAAAACCAAAGATATTTGCACTACAGATACACCAGATTTAATTATAATCAATATATTTGTTCTAACTCCCAAAAAGTTAACATAACCCCCAACTTTCGAAAAATGTTTCCAATATAAAGGCGATATCGACATCAAATGCTATGAACGAACCTGTTAGTAAACAATTTCCTTTGCGTCAAAGCGTGGAAATTCATTAAATTTAATTTAGATTACATTCAAAATGTTGTATTTCAACGTTTCTATAATCGTGATTTTTATTTTGTCCAAAGAAATTTCAAGGGCAATGTATAGGTTGCAAAGGGCAACATTCGTATCAAAACTGACCACCACGAACCAGGCCAAATTTTTTGCATTTTGGTTCTGTTTTTAACGTTATTGGGCTCACAGACAATAACAGTTCGAAACTGGTTTGCCGCCATGGTTTTATCATTCATAAACAACAGCCCTATACCATACCAACATACCCTATACCATATGTTGTGCAGGGCTTAAAAAGTATGACTTGTTAAAGTACGGTTAAACACTCTTTTCCCCAGTTATCATTTTCCGTACCTCGATGTCTGTATCCTTACATGGATTCCAGTTTACTTATCCTAATAAGCTGTACGAATCAGCATTAGCAATCAGTGAAATAGAAAAATTGATTTTCCGTCGGACAATGTAATTATTATATGATCGAAATTATTGTCATAGTTGTCTCTCTTTGATTATCTACAATACTACTGTAGTTAATTTGGAGTAAATCTAAAATCATAGACGTACTTACTGAAGCAAAAGAGATTTTTATGTAGTATTTGTAGTGTATGTGTTATTTGTAGTATTTGTAATATTTGTAGTATTTGTAATATTTGTAGTATTTGTAGCAGTTGTAGAATTTGTAGTATTTGCAATATTTGTAATATTTGTAGTAATTTTAGTATTTGAAGTATTTATAGTATTTGTGGCATTTGTAATATTTGTAGCATTTCTAGTATTTGTAGCATTTGTAGTATTTGTAGTACTTGTAGTATTTGTAGTATTTGTATTTTGTAGTATTCGTAGTACTTGTAGTATTTGTAATATTTGCAGTATTCGTAGTATTTGTAGCATTTGTAGTATTTGTAGCACTTATAGTATTTGCGTTTGATGATATTCGTAATATTCGTAGTTTTTGCAGTATTCTTGATATACGCTTAACATTTTCCTTTACTATGCCGAATTATTAAGCTGCTTCTTCTTTATATTCCGTTTCCCCGTCTTATCAGGCCCTGTTCCGTTTGAGTAACCATATTGTACAACATATTTGTTGTGTTTGATTATCTGTTATATCGCATAAAGTACATAAAACTTTGTTGTTTCACCAGCTTTTGTTGCGAAATGGTATAAACTACTCTGCAACAATGTTTCGGCAGCAGTAAATATAACCACAACAAGAACCAAGCCAGGACTCCCATTTTGCATCGTTAAAATAAGATTGGTAGCAAACTGCTAACTCCGTCTCCATGCAGTGATTGTGTAACTCTTCTGCTTGTGCTCTTACGGTGCCATACGTGTTATGCACATTATGCATAAAGGAAACACAGGAGGACATGCAGAGATAGCTATATTTTTGTACATAGATATATTTGGAGTTTGCAATACCTTTGTCTACAGGCAGTGTCTGCCTACTACTGTTGACGTTTCCCCTATTAATCCTGCTGGCAACATTTCTTTACGGTCTCTTCAACAACAACGGCTTCTCTTTTTCCTTGAGGTTTGGTCTGGTGTTTGTTTATTATGTGGAATAAAAAGATAAAATGATATTGTCCTTGACGTCCTAGTAATATTATTACATAGCACAATATACTTTGGTCTTATCACTTTGTTTCTCAATTCACAATTCCACCTGATCAGTTCCTTGCATACAGGTTTCTTTTCTTATTGTAGACTTTGTTGTCGTAAAATTGTCAACAATTTTTATTTGCCATTATTTCCACTTATGGAAATGAAGGGGAGCGAGGCCAAGTGGACCATGTTTCGTGTTGGAAATATACGGTTAACTATGGCGAAAATGCGGGCGGACGGTTCTATATGTGATTGAGTTCCAAATGGAAGTGGGTGTATTACCATGCGAGTGGTAGATAGGCGAAGGATCTTCATCTTGTGTGAATACATTTACCTTAAGGTACATATTTATAGTTTCTGTCAGAACTTTATTAAGATACTCGTACGTGTTAAGAATGGAGGGGGAATAGGTTGGCATTTTATTTCGGTAAATGCGTTGAAGGATTACTTAAATAGAAAAATTTTCAGCTATTTTTACTTCATATGTATAACCAATTGGTAGCTGTAGCCTGATAGAGAGTATCGAAACGAAAACACGGAGATCTAAGTGCGTGTAATAACTCTGGCGGGATTTATTTTTTAGCAACCGGTTATACAGTTTTTTCGAAAAAATGAAATTAACTTCTATCCGATCTTATAGGGCTTTAACAAGCTTTAGAACTGATAAATCGGCAACTGATATCGGCTAATTATGGAGAAAACTCAAGAAAAATAGATCGACACGGCAACCTCATTTGGCAGGGACGAAGCTTATGCATCCTTCGCCGTGGAAAGCTGGAAAATACGTTGAGATACGGCAGCACAATACTATTAAACGGTGAATAAGAATTTTGTGGTAAATTTCACTTCTTTAAGAACAACTATCGTCGTCCTTTCCTCTCATACATGTGGCAAAGGAACAACACTACCAAAAGCACCACCAATATGAAAAAGAAATGAAGTGGTTAACTATTTACCCCATAAATTGAAATTCTGACGAATATATGTACCTATATTTGTTTATGTGGTTTTTTATGCCTTTTGCATATTATTTCTATTTTGTTATCTTGGAGTACATTCTTGTGATCAAAACCCAAAAAATTGATGTATGGATTTCATTTGGACCAAAGAGGAACCCTACAGAAAATGTTTCGATACAGATCCCATACAAACTGACAGTACAGTATTGGTTTTATCGCAGTTGTAGTTAGAATTTGATTACATTAGGAACTATTAGTTGGTTGGATTAATGATGAAACCAGCTGGAAATTAACCATATCGGTCCAAGTTATGACATAGTCCCTACAAAAGCCAGAGTTCTCATTGGAGTTTGTTTACATATATTATGTATGATTAGGTCGAGTCAAGGAGGATACTTATTGAAAATGCCCTATAAGTCTTTGTTTTGACGGAGCCCCCATACCATAGTTTCCATCCGAATTTTCCCATATTGTGCATTTAAGCCTTAACGTGGTATAATTAAATTTTTTTCTGATTCCAATTGTTTTCCTTTTTATTTTGTTTGTTTGCCACTATCACCACTGCTTTCCTGAAGTAAAAATTAAGAATTAAGATGTCAAAAATATCCCAACAGAATGTATCGTTTACTTGGCGCGGGTCTGATCCGTTATTACATACCAATATTTCGGATTCGGCTGTGTAGGGCATTTTATGGGCGGTACAGACCGCCTGTAATGTTGCGTATCCGACTATGCATCTGTTCAACATAAATACCCTTAGAGAGCATAGATATCGCCAAAATGCATGACAACCATCCTTAATTATGTTTGTGAAATTTTTGTGTACATCACACATGTGATGGCTGAAGCAAAATCTAAATCTTTTTGCTATTTTTCCAATGCGTAGCGATATAATTGAGCATGCCTGGCATTGGTTGTTAATGAATGTACTCAGTTGAAGTGAGCAGTTATGTTTTACGAAAACCGAAAATGAAGGAAAATAATGTAAGATTCGGTTGCTCGAATATGCTCTACTCTCCACGATGTGATTTCAGTACTTTTATGGTGATGTTGCTACTACTAGATTATGTGAATGATGCTAAATGTCTCATACATGATATATCGACTTTGCCCATTCTCCCAGCGAAAAGTCGTGTTCTTTATCATTTACCAATTACGATTTACACCCTTGAAAAAGTTTAAAGTAAAAAAAGTAAAAGTAAGCTACCATTATCAAACGTTAGGAAATACAGAAGAGGCCGCTTTTTCAAGACGTGAGTCCAGGGGTAAATTCTTCTACAAAAATATTCTTTTCTCGCACATATTAAATGAACTTATCTCATTTTTCCAGTGAAAATTCTTATTTCTGTAAATAAATTTATATATTTAGATGTATTTATAAGCTAGGACCATATGCTGCTTTTAATTAAAGACATTTGACATTTCAAATATTCATTAAATACAGAAAAAGGCTCCATTCCACTGGTGAGTTTAGCCTTTACTTGGGCAAGCTTTTATGACAAATTTTGTCCATTTGTGACACTTGCGGTCCATAGTGCTGCCATCGATATGCCTGCTTATCGCCAATTCAGTGAAAATGCCAAAAACGCCCGCTCCTCATATGTAACGTATCGAGTTAAATCTTTATTCCAGAGAAGATACGTATTTCTTAACTTTTCTAAACAATCATGGTTCTCTATTAGCTTTGCTCTAAGTGGATCCTGGTCTGCACAAAACTATGTGTCACTTTCGTGCAATTGCACGAATCACTTAAGGGATTCAACTATCAACAGGCACGTGGACGGAGCGACATGGACAAATCTACGCAGATTTTTACGACGCGTAAGAACACACACATTTTATGCTACCATCTGAGATAACTTCAGGTGTTACAAACAGAATGATAAACTTAGCACACCTCGCCTAACATGATAGAGAAGATAAACATATTGCTTGATATGTATGCAGTAAACAATCACAGATGAAAAAATAATCAATTTATTTATTTTCTGTTCGGTCTCATTAAATGCCATATACCGAGCACTGTGGGAAAAATATTAGCTGCGCAACTAAGTTCCTGCTGTTTGCCAATAGATGGCAAGTCGAACCTGCCATAACCTAAACGTCATGACCCAAGCTTAGGCATACGGTAAACATACCGCCTCGACACAATAAAGATTTTCTTTTGACGTCATATTCTTTGGATTGTGTGAATATGTATGATTTTGTGCCAAATAATCGTCATGTGCGGAAAGTAATGATTTTCTTCTTTCAATCGAAGAAAACGGCGGCTGAAGCTCATCGAGAGCTTCAAAACGCTGCTTTAAGTGAAGCAACGCGTCGAGATTGTCTGTCCGTTCGCGGGAAGGAGGACGAAAAACCTTCGAAGACACTGAATTGACGGCGTTGCTTAATGGGGATCCGTGTCAAACGCAAATAGAGCTTTCTTCAGTATTAGGAGTTAGCAGCCAAGCCATTTTCAAACGATTGCATGCGTTGGGAATGATTCAAAAGCAAGGAACTTCGATTCCTTATGAGCTGAAGCCAAGGGACGTTAAGCGTGGCTTTGTCGCCTGTGAACAACTGCTTCAGCGGACAAAAAGGAAGCTTTTTCTTCATCGTATCGTAACGGGTGATGAAATATTGATTCATTAGAGGAATCCAAAGACAAGAACGTCATGGGCCTGCCCTGTCATACTTCTACGTCGTCGTCTCTGCCGAATATTCATGCTGAGAGGGCTATGCTCTGTATTTGGTGGGACCATGTCGGTGTTATTTATAGCGATCTCTTGAAACCAAGCGAAACCATCACTGGGGATAGGTAATGACATCAATTAATGTGATTGAGCCGAGCTCTGCGCGAGGAACACCCATAATACGCGGAGAGGCACGAAAAAGTGATTCTTCACTCAACCTCACGTGGCTATGTCCGTTAAAACCTACTTGGAAACGTCGAAATGGGAAGTCTTACCCCATCCGCCATATTCTTCGGATATTGCACACGATCTGGCTGACTAGCAGTTCCACTCATATGACGACATCAAGGAATGGCTAGATTAGTGGATAGCCTCAAAAGATGAACAATTTTACTGTGACGGAATTCGAGCTTTGCCAGAAAGATGTGAAAAAATAGTAGCTGCGATGGGCAATACTTTCAATGAGTCATTTGTAAACATGTTTTCATAATAAAGTTGCATTTTTATATATAAAAAAAAACTTGTGTTTTTGGAAATGTGCAAGTTTCACCAAAATGAAAACATGGCTCTCTGAAAATTCAGCCATTCAATCTGCTGTAGAAAAGTTAAACAAATCAAAGATAAAACTCTTTGTGCATGTAATTGACATATGACGTACCCAAGGTAATTTGTAAGAATTCCTAATAATTCCTAATTATCTAATGCAGTTCATACAATGAATGCTAAGAAATAACGAATTTGTTTATTCACTGCAAATTATTCATTTGTTGCAGCAATTATTTACTTGTAATAACAATTATTTATTAAGCAAACACATCTGTTGGAAATAAAACAAAAATGCTTGTAGAATGAAACGCGCACAAATAGATTTCTCAATGTATTTCACAATAAAACATTAAGGTGTTCGTTTAACTGTAATGGAAATTGACCTTTCATAAATGTTTGAGAGAAACGAAAACTCACTTGACTGCAAGTTAAATTCTCGGTTAAAGGAAAACAGACTGCAATCCATACAGATTCAGATTATGAAAGTCAATTTTTCAATCTCTTCTCTCCTTGCCACACATATAAAAATTACGTTGTGCCGAAATCTCTAGAGCAACAAAAACTGTAAACAGAGGCCCAACAAATAGGTTTTAAAATATTTATTAAAACTTTTATGCAATACGCAATAGATTTTTTGTGCTTCTTACTTTATGTTATTAAACAATTTTAATTACCCTCTTGGATATTGACCGAGCAGTGGTAGGAAAATTTATGGTTTTTAATTAAACAGAATGAAATTTATGATATTAGCGCACAGTTGGCCAAGCTCTATATATTGGTTGCATACAGTACATACAACATAGGACGGGAGAAAAATTTAATATGAAACATAAGAATTTCAGAGTCGCTTGCTAAAGAGATAAACAAATACACACATAATATTGAAATATGTTATAAGTTATTCATAAGTAAATAGCAATCTTTATAAATCAAGAATTTATGTCTTTTAATTAGATATATAAATGTTGCACTTTAAATGAAAATGTTTCAATGCGAAATTTATGCATAAGCTCACATAAAACCCATACAATTTTGAGGAATATAAATCTGCAATTGTCGGCTTATTGTCGCCAGCTTCTTATGTCATACGTTTTATTCACAACAATCGTCTGCCCAACTACATTTTACACAGCTGCTGCCTACATTGCCAGCAGCAACTGTAAGTGTAATTCAACAGCGACTATAATACGTAAAAACCTTTAGGGTAAAATCTATATTATATTAAATTACCGACAGCACAATCATTATTCAATTTAATAAAAATCAAATTAATGTAATGTTGGTAATTTTACACTTAATGACATTATCATAGACGGCTGAATGGACCAACAAACTACCTCCGACAACTACAGACAGCTATACAGATATGTATATACATGCGTCCGTCTGTACGCGAAAGAGATTGTGGTAGAGACGAGAGTTCCCAACGGCAGCAACCAGTGCAACACCAAAATCGGCCAGCCCTTCATTCATCCACTGGTTGGCATGCCTCTGCGGGTTGACTGGTTGTTTCGTTGCCTGACACTGCTTCATTGTTTTAGGCATCCTTTATATCCATTACACGATTCTTTTTTACATAAATCCTTGTATGCGGATGTCGGTATCCGACACTGCAAGAGGAGGTGGGGCCGGGTGACAAAGGCTATTTGTTAGTATCAGTATCAAGTCCTCTAGCAAGATTTGGAAAAATATGTATGTATGTATATAAATGATCTGAACATGCTATGATACCACAATGTGGTAAACATGTAATACGTTTGGATGATGGAACACAGCCACAAGGCAGTACAGTAAATGTGTGGATGGATAGTAAGTAACAGCTACACTTCGTTGCTCCTAAATAGGTCAATAACAAAAAAATTGCAATTGAATTTTATTTCGATAGTCATTTAAATGTGATAGTGCTTTGCATAGGAGATACTTTGTAGGGAAATTTTTGCGAAGAGCACGCCACTACTCATTAATTGTAAGTGTGCAGAGGCGACATTTTGTTTTTTCACAGTTTTGATATAAGAAGAAAATGTACGATACGGAGCCACAGCATGAGTACATTACAATTATCACAAAACAATTTGAATGAAAGTAACTTTAGTACAGAAAAACGAACGGAGAGAAAGCCTTGATAATCAGAACTGGTCACTTCTTTTAGGTCGGTTAAAACTAACCTTTAACTGTGCATTTATTGTTGTCATACTAAGATTGTTATTGTCCTCAACTGCAAATCTTCCTATTTCTCTACATATGTATGTGCTTGAAGGAAAACATGGGCACAACGAGGAAGCACGAAACTTTTCACAACAAACATCAAAAACCGTCTATAAAACGGTGTCCTGTGCTAACGCAGCAAGTGATTCGTTTTGTCGCTGCAATAAATGCTGAGCTCCATACACATTTACAACATGCATTCCATAAATATGCATTCCATTATTAGGATATGGGAGGGCTTCCCGCATTCAGTTAGCTCGCAGGAATTCTAGTTTTAGACTCACCGATTGGAATAGGAATACTAGTGCTTTATTTGAAATCACGTTATCAGCTATTTCATTTTTCGAAAACGCACTGCCAACCTTTTCTATGGAATATCATAAAAAATGTTAATGTGGCGACAATGGCATTTTATTCCAAGTAGAATGGAAATTATGGCTATATAATTAATTCGGCACATCGTTTTCGTTGAACCAATTATGCATCCTTAGGAGTTTTCTATTTGCTTGCTTTTTTTTTTTTTTTTTTTGTTTCGCTGAACTATTGTAAACTTTTGGCCGCAAGTGTATTAAATACCAACGTTTCCAACGTCGTATCAGCTGAGAAAGAAAGTTGGGCGGAAAGTGGGGACTCATAAAATATCACTAATATCTAGAATAGCAATGTTCGCCCGTAAAAATCACGATGTTGCAGAAAGTATCGAAATACCCAGAAAGTATCGTTGGAGATCCAGAAGGATAAACATTTATAAATGTTTAATACATTTCAAATTTAGTTTCAAACTACATATCTATGGCAGCTACGAACAACATCTGTAAATCAATATACCATGCGATCGTGTAAAAAAATATAACCGGATTTTTTGATCAATTTAAAAGGAAAATCCAAACTTTCAGACTTCTTAGAATTTCTAAATCGATCGATGAATTGTTTGAGCAGCTAGTGTTACACAGCAATTATCTTTTTATATATCAAAGGATTCTCTCTTACATTCCTAGTTTCGAGCAAGCATAGTTTGCTGACAATACGTAATTTCGCCAAAAAACATACTTTATTTTTATGTCAACAGAAATCACATTTTGCATCCTATAACCAAAGCAAAGCGTGGACGCGAACCAAAACGACTCTAAACTGGGCCAAAAACGGAAAATCTACTCGAATCTAGGAAATATTTTATTTTCCAACAAAGGCGATTTTATACGATTATGATCCATTAACATTTTTTTAGTGCCTTGTGTTAAGTACAAAAATACTCGTACTTCCATTGCTTGAGTCTAAATACATGGTGGATGGATATTGCGCCTTTTAACATATTTAGCATATCCCTTTGCATTCGATTTTAATTCATAGGATGGACTGAAACCAAAAATACATCAAACTGTATCAAACATGAAAAAATTACTGGAACGTGATGTAAGATGCAATTTATTGTTTGCAGACAAGAGCTATTTCCAAGAAATTTCTCCCTTTATTTTCGTAAAGTCTAAAAATACTTCCGCCACTTGAACGGAAACATGTGATGTATGTATATTGTCCCTTTTATGACTTGAATTTAATATTTCTAAAATAGGTACAAATTTTACTTGATTTATTCTAACTATTATCTATGACAAACGTTTGAGAAAAGAGGGAGGAATCTCTAGGTTGTCTGTTTTCTGTAATATTCATGTCGGGCACTTCATTAATGTACACCATAGTCTGAAAATCGAAAAATGTACTAAAAACATTGATGAAAAATCAATATTCTAAGATTAACCACAGAATCAATTGAAGGTTTCAGCCCTCTGGCTGAAAATAATAAATAGTAAGGACTTCTATCAAAATGGCCAAACATACGAAATTGTTCGAATCAAAGATATAAAATTATTTGGGTCAAATATAGCGTCTATGCAAACTACTTAAAGCTTTTTCCGCTTTCGTTTACCTGAGTATACAAATTACTACGAACATGCGATAAAACAATTCAAATGCAGCTATGTTGATGGTTGTTTGCGTTTGTTTCTTGTTTCTTATCACTGACTAATAATAATTAACATAAATGTGAATTAAATTAAAGTATTTTATATGAGACAGAATTGTAGCTTAGTTATTTCCATACAATTTGTACATGTTTGAAAACTTAAAATTTCCTCAATGATTGTCATTTATTAAAAGTTCTTGAATAGCATAAACTTGGACGAACATATTCACACCACAATTTTCGCTGGCCAATCGAAAAAGACTAGTAGCAAAGCGGGCCACATAAAATTGTATTGGACCATTGTAATATTTAGAGTCTTTACAAGGCGCATTTTTGACTGGAGTACCAATCAATATTATATAAATTATAAAACTTTGCAAACTTATGGAAACCATTGGTACACCATGATACATCAACTCTTACAGTAGAACCATAATTAAGCAGAATCTGCTATAATGGAGCATTTCTATGGTCATGAAACAATATCTGTTTCCGATCATTCCTATCTTTACATAAGGAAGTGTATCCACATTCAATATCTATCTGTTAGCCAAGCATTTACTATGTACTGTGTAATGAACTCGATTCGTACATCGTCAGTATTAAAATGGCCCTCATCATCACGGGTTTGCTCCAAAAAGTATCGGAGGCATGAAGCACTGTAATGATTTGTTACTACTAAAGGTCCACCATAAGGACGTTTCGTTGAAAACGGTTGAAAGACATTTTTGAAAGACACAACAAGAGGCTTGTATTTGTAAGGATGCAACTCTTTACAGGATTTCTTTAAATGGTTATTACAAAAATTGGCGAAACAAAAATGTAGAAAATAAGTTGGTCCACAAACTAATACAAATGGCTACAGAAAGGCAGAGGGATTGCCAAAAAATCGATTTTTTGCAGTCTGAGGAAGTTAACGAATTATCCCTAATATTCCAGAGAATTACCAAATTCGTATAATGTGCTTAGAGGCAAATTCAACACAGTTATGTTGTATTTAATGGTGTCAGTTAAGTACATACAATTTATCAACTGTTGATAAACAGTTGATATGACAGTTGCAAATGTCATGTTCGAAACGTGAATGCACCCAACTTGTGTTGCTGATCACTCATATTTTTCCGCACCCAATGCTTATTTACTACGTATTCACAGGATATGTTGTGGACAAGATTCGTACATTACAAGCAACAAAATCATTTACATCATCATCGGTTCGAAAATATTTTGGTAGTAAGAAGCAGTGTAACGTTTTGTTATCTCTGAAAGTTTATCACACAGACGCACAGTAGGGCTAGACGAAAAAGAAAGAAAAGGAGCGGAAAAGTATTACGTCGCCTCTTAACGGTTTGACAGATTTTGATGTAATTTCACCCAAATATTTCTGAAGTATTGGGGAACTTACATTAGGAGCCGCACAGTGGGCATCCAAAGTAAGGTATCACGTTTCTGACCCGATTACAAAATTTATTTAGTAGCTGTGGAAAAAAATGTACTAAAACGTGTTTAATTGTGCCGACTATTTCCTACAGCATAGGAGATACGCGACTTGAAATAAATTTTGATTGATTTTTTCCTCTGACTTTTTAAAGGTCTGTTTTTGCCAATTGTGAGCAAATTTTTTCGGAAAATATGTCTTCGTAGGGTGATAAAATTTCACGTAAATTGTAAAATAAATCACTTCAATACGACTTAAAAATGGTAAAAGTATCAATTCAAAATTTGTGAAATATGGCATTTCTATGCAACAATTTTGAGAAAGTGTTATCACTCTTTCATCGTTTGTGGAAAATTTTATTCAGAAATATGTTACATCTTTGTATTATTCTGAAAAATAACGAAACTTAGAACACTTTAAATCTGTCCTCTAATCTGTCTTCCTAAATGTTACAGTGGCGTCTGCAACTTGTTCCAAATACGTGATATTTTTCATAATAAAAAAATAATCAATTTTAATTCAAAATACCTTTCTATGCTCAAGTTTTTAAATGCAATTGTTTAAATGCAAATTTATTACAAAGTAATTTGTCAAAAGTGTTATTTGTGATGTTCCGGTTTTATTTTTGTGTGTTTGTAAAGATAATAATTTTTAAAAAGAATTTTTAAATAATTATGAAAAAAAAACTTAAACCAACAATGAATGAAATGCAAATGGTTGTAGGCAGATTGAGAATTCTACAAAAATCGAATTTGTGTAGTTGAGGGTGTAATCTCTTTTCGCCAAAACTATGCGGAAAGGAAAGTACAAAAATTCGTCTAATGTGTAGTGCTTTAGTTAGTTAAAAGCTTAATTTACTTAAATTGTAAGTAAAAACTAAAACTGACTGATTGTATATTTGTACAGCAAATGTCGTCCAGGATTTTAAGTGTTATATTGTGCGATTAGATCGAGGCTATAATTGGTAAGCTCCGTTCAAAGTTGCGGTGTTATGGACAGACAAAATTAAACGGCTCGGGACTATGAGCCCTTACAAACAAGGATAATAGTGTGTCATGCCATATAAAAGTGTGCTAATTATGTGGGAGTTTTCATGTATATTTGCTATATAACACAACAAGGCTAAAAATAATGATGGAAAATAATGTGAAGAAATAGATTAGCTAATACGATAAGGCGTTGCCATAGGCGAAGAAAATCGAGTCAGAAGATACCTTGGAACATGTCACAAGACTGCTCTTTAATAACATGTCATCGAACTGATGTAAAGGAAAATAGTGCTGGGTACAAAAAGTAGGGTTAGTTTTAAATTTAAATTACCATCAACCGCTCAGGGAAAGAGACTTTGATGAGCTCTCGATAATTGTGTCTACCATCGTTTACTAACCACCTAACCATCGTTTACTGGGTGGCCAAGTCCTTTGGGTGAGAATAACTATGGCTAGTGTTTTATATTTCTTTCACATTTATTTATATTGATACTTCCAATTTTTTTCAAGTAGATCATTCTGTAGTTCCCTTTATTAAGGACGTTTAAAAATCGGTCGCGATGTTAGTGAGCTTAGGCGAAAAATATTACTTAACTTAGCTGGCGATTAGAATAGACACCCTTATCTCTTACGCGTCGCATGTAGAAAATAATTCCAAGCGTCCATGACACTGCCTTTCATCTATTACTACGTGATCTATCTGGGAAATATGCAAATCAAAAATATTTTCCACTTTAATATGCAGAACATAGATTAATGGCCGTAACAGACAATGAAAATAATGGCTCAAATTTTCGAGCAAATATCCTTGAAGAAATTGAATTTCTTAGATAAACTCACAGAAGGCGCTATGAAATCTATCGCCTTCCCTTGTCGAGCTTATAATGTGTTTTGTCAATTTTGTTGGAATTTCATTTACAAAAAGAAAGAAGAAAATACATAAATTAATGTTTACATGAATTACAACATTATACTTATTAGCAATCTGAAAACAAGTTAGTGACTACATCAAGATAGTATGTGTTAAAGTGTGAATATGGATATGTGTGTGCGCTTGTGTTTGTGTGGATATTGGGTACAAGAGTAGTTTATTTTTATTTTACGTTGAGTTTTTCCGTTCCGTTCAGAAAGTGCCAACAAGTGAAGTGAACTATGACGTTTGCATGTGGGAAATTAGCATAGCGTGCCGGTGGAAAACTCTTCCCTTTGCGGTTGTTGCTGTAGCTGTGTCAGTTGCCATAACCGTAGCCGTAGCCATAGCCATTGATGTTGATTTGCTATTGAGTCGAAGCAACAGCAACAACCACAATATCCATTAAAAGGAAATTAAACAATACAAAATAAAAAAAAAAGAAAACAGCAACAACCGTAAGGAGAAAATAACAAACATCCGGATAAACACAAGGACAGACAGACAAAGATACCTGGAAATAAACATGTAAGTATGTGCCCTCGTTACACAAATTAAAGACATCGAGCTATACCCAGTGTCACAATTCAGGCAATAAAACGCCTTCTACCAGGCACACTTTTGAAGCAATTCCAATTCCAGAGGCCTTGTAATTCTCTTTCCAAATTACAAGGGGTAAAATTGTACAGCAAGGTATTTCCCTTCTGCCTCGCATATCAGTTCTCCTGTAGAATGTCTCCGAACATAAAAATTGTTAAAAATTATAATCTATACTGTAATTTTATGGTGTATTAAATCTAAATTTACCCCTATTCTACTCGATGGTTTTTCCTACAAAATTTGCATGGGGTGTCACCGGAATTTGAGAACCTTACCTCCCGGTTAGTAGACAGTAGACAGTTGGTTTCCATTGATCTATGGCACATTTAAATATGACAACAACTGAAAACAAACTTCTAGAGTGGCGTGCTATACCTCATTTGCTGCAATCATATGCAAAATCATAGTATAGCGAGGCTCACTCTACGCTGTCTTTTTTTTAATATCATTCACAACAGTTTTTCACAGTAAAGAATGTAGAATATGTACAACTGACACTAAAATTTTACCAGACGATCGCCTTCCACCTACCTCCAGGCTTCTGCGAAAAGGCATTTCACCACCATGAGTTAGGCATGTATGGCAGTTTAAAGAGTTTGATAGAATCCTTTTTATGTAGATGGCCTTGATGATTTCGCTACTGGCTGCTTAAGTGTTTATATTTACTCATACTGTTATGTTCGCGTGTGAATGTTCGATGAAAGGAAAGGTTAAATATAGTCACATACATGCTAAATAACTTACATTACAGCGATATATTATATATATTAATGTTCCCATGCACACACAAACGCGTGCAAAGGAAGTAACCGGAAACCCATGATATATGTCCTATAGGGTGGTAACGAAAAACCATTTGTGGAATTTCTCACATTTAACTACGTGATCTAAAGCTACAAGTAAAATTTAAGAAAATTGCACAGCTTTAAAATGCGCGCATTTAGATCAGAAGCAGTAGTATAGTTTCTGGTACCTCAGGCAGAGGTTAACAAAAATTAACAATTTTTAGCCAAAATGTGCACAGACAATTAGCTACAAGTCTATATGCTTCCAATAAGATTCATCAAGACGCACAACTTCGATGGTTTCAAAGTAGAAAAGGTGTATGTAAATGGTAGTGAAGGCGGCCAAGTTTGTTAGTTCTTATAACTGATTCGGGGACACCGTCTGATGTCCGCATCAAAATCAGTTTAGAGAGCCGATTACAGAAAAAAGGCAAGGAATCGCTTGCGCGAACCGATACAAAAACCTATATCAACAACGGATTGTGGCAACTTGAAGAATTTTGTGCAAAATCCTAGAAATCCAAATAGGTTGCCAGCGGATTCACAATATATACCACCCGAAAATGACTACAGTCAAAGTGCTTTAAAAAGCACGATTTAATACTATTCATTATTCACCGATTGTGAAGAAAGCGGTGTTTAATATTAATCAATCCAATTGCTTTTTTGGAACTGATTTGCTGTTGTGATCATTAATGGTGATCAGCTCAAAGTCAAAGTGGGTGAATTCGGTGTACCTAACATTGGCGTACCTTTATCGAAAGGCATGTGCGATTTAATTGTTTGTCGTTCATTTTTCTCAAAGTCGAAAATTGTTATGAATTCCCGAACTGAGACACGTAGTTTCGTTAGATTTATCTCCTAATTATTTTAAAAATTTACATGAAAACCCGGACTTTGTCGATTTAATGTTAGCAATTTTTCCTCCACATATTTAGTTGCCACCCTACTGCCCATGTGTGCGTGTGTGAAATGCACTTACAATTACTGTAATTTATGATCAAAAATTGAACAAAAGCAAAGTTTGTTCTAATGTGTACATAGTTGATTTTCATTTATTGTTCTTAAGCAAATTTACATATGTACGTACCCGTATGTAGCCTTAAATCATACTACAATTGTTATTAATAGACTATACTTAGAAGTGTTCTATAACGGAAGTGCCCTGAAAATTATTGATAAGCATCACTTAAGAAGAGAATGTGGTAAGGATGGAGAAAACCAATAGGCGTTCTTGACGTTGACTTATAAATCAACTGATGAAAAGTTGAATGAATGCATACATCATTTATGACGTTTGGTTAGTGTGTTTCTTTGGAAGTAAATATCAGAAGTTGGCAGGGTTTGTATAGAAATGTGTAATTTACTATTTATGTATTTGCCATTCTTTTACACAGAGACACAATTATCCTTAGAGAATTTCTGGGCTATGGACCCTAGTGGTAACCGTCTTTCAAAATTTTAAACAACGCTAATATACTATAATAATTTTCGAGAGGAACTGAAAGAAATATACTATATCGAAGGAAGTTAAAATTTCAATATAACATTTTTAAATAAAAAAACTCAAAAAGTTTTGGTTTCAGTTCAATTTTATTAAAATAAATGTTTGACATCTAACAGAATTGTTAAATGTTAGAATTGTTAATTTGTTAGAATGACTCGTTTAGCGACATTGATTTCTTCAACAAATCATTGTGGAAAATGTTTTGCATAAGTTACATTTTATAACCTTTGCAGCTGGAACGAACGCGAATCATGTTGATTGAAATAACTTCATAGCTGTTCAATCTATCAACCGCTCAATATATTACTGCACCATAAATTGCAAAAATTTCATCCCAATTGATTATAGAGAGTACAGAGTACTGTGCAGAGTAAACATGATATTTATATATATAGAAATTTGGACTACACACGCTTATTTATATAAACATCTTACTTTTGCGTTGTTTCAACGCCAAAGAATGCGTTTAGAATTACGAAGAACTACCTGGATTTACAACTTCAGTTTCTCCTTCTTCGAATGACTCCATCAGTTGTTTGAAAAACCATGTTAAATACTTTTAATTACTACTAAATTTTTGTCTGGTTCTCTCTGGATGAAAGTTAGCTAGTTGTGTACATCGTATCCTTTGGTGTAGAATTTTAACATTTTAATTAACAGGTACGTACTAAAACTAACACTTGAAATACATGACATTAACAGATAAAAATAAATCACGTTGAAAATACATAGTGAACTATCGCATACGGTTCATGCCTACAAGTGTAGGGTAAATGTGAGATATAAAATTGCAATTAAAAACTAAAATTAACAAGAGCACGCCGCAAAGTAGGCACGCCAAATAAACATTAAGGAACAATTAAAAATAGGCTTTGAAGAGCGTAGCAATAAAGGCAACCGCTAGCGATATAAAGAACGGTGATGAGATTGCTTTGTTGTATGACATCACAAAGTCTATAGGAACCAACGTAAAGGGTCTATTTACTAAACTCAAATACTTCCCATTTTCAGCCTGTTTGTTCTTCTGATTAAGCTGCTATACTATTCACTGCTTTAATCGGAGAATGTATGAATGAAAATTGGCTCCGAAAAGAGTCAATTTCTTCATAGGGGAGTTTCGTTTTTGTGAGGGCAATTTCTTTCGTACTGGCCCAATTTTTCTTGTTGGCTATAACATACTAGACAATGCACCTATTCATCTTCAAATATTTCATAGATGACAAAATATTACATAAAATAAAGACGACTACATAAAGACTTTCATAAAAAATTGTTTCTGTTAGCATAGCGGCGATAGTTACAAGGTGTCAGTCGACGGATTTTTCACAATTAAGTTTTCATAGAAAATTTATAAACGCCATTAATTGTATTCAGTTTCGAGACCAGCCACATCGGGCTATCATTGATCCCCACTCTGAACCATCTCATTTCTGGAACTAAATTTTAAATGATAGATTTTATCAAGTAAACATTTTAGAATTAAAAAAAAAACCTTAAATTCTTTTGCGTTAGTTTGATTTCTTCCTTCCCGAGATTATGATTATGCTAAATTGTTGTTTTGGATAGATTTCATTAAAAAGAATATTTTAACATTCTTTAAATTATTTACGCATTAAGCCAAAATTGAGAATTGTCATTAAAGATAAATTAAATGTCAGCTGGAAATGAGAATTTTTGTTAAACATTAATAAAGTGTCAATTGGAAATGAGGCGTTAAATAACATTGTTAAATGATAAAATTAAAATGATAGAAACTCTCTTTGGATTGAAAAAACATCAATAAAAATCGAAAAATAATAAAATAAAAAGAATAATTGATATTAAGATTTTCTGTTTACTCGTACATTATTACAATCTAATTAGAATAGTTTTTAAATATAAAATTCTAATTTCCATTTCTTTCCTTTCCAATGTTAAACATAAAATTTCAATATCCATTAATTTTTTGCAATTGACATTCTCGTAACACCGAGTAGAATCCCTGATTTTTAAATTTATCACTACCCAATGTTAAGGGGACCTTCTCCTTATGAATATTAACCGTGAAACTTTTTTTTCATTTGTATTTTTGGAACACTAAAAGTACATATATTCTCCTTTTCAATTATTCTTTTCTTAATTTGTATAAAAAAAATTTTAAATTTTAATGGAACATCTCCCACTATATAACATATAATAAACGAAGCTACACATTTTTATTTCTAACTTTCAATTGGTAATGGTGAGTAATCAGCACAAATCAATTTAGGTGTTCCGGAACTGACATGACTTCACGCAAGTCTACGCGACTTAGGGTAAGCTTTTTATAATTCATTAATTGATATCCTTGCTTGCAGCAAGAAAAATCCATAAAATTTTATCAACGAATTGCATCATTCTTGAAACTGTAAAAATATGTCCACGGAATTATTAACCGGCTACCAATTTACAATAATAGTTCATGACCTTAATATAAAAAAGCTTAGTCTAACAAATAAACGTTTAATTTAAATTCCTAAAAGTATATTCTACAATGTGGTTTAGTAGTCAGCATTTAAATATAGGCTTCTAAAAGTCGCAAAATCCAAATGTATTTGCGAACTTTAAATAGAAAGAAACAAAAAAAAAAAACATACACAATGCAAGAAGAAAAGGGAGAATGTATAAGAAAATTTAAAAAAAAGCGAGGACATAAATAAATTAAAATGTATGACGTTCTAGATTTGCTCAGTTAGTCACTACATACGGATTTAAAAACATAAATGTTTGGTGTGTTTGTGAGCGCAGTACACAGCAGCGGAAAAAAGGGTTGGAAAGCCAACTATCGGGCCATCCTGCTTTAAGATAGCGAAGACATCACAGATACTTTCCACCGCTATTTCCAACATCTTCCCATTGCACCCTCTTTTCTATTAAATTTCCATTGGAAGACAAGGTTTGTTTTAATTAAATTTTCCTTATTGTTTAATAAAACACAAACATAAACTTGAACGGAAAAAAGTAAACATGTGGTTTGGAAATGAGTTCCTGCAATGCCGAATATTTTATTGTGGCATTCTTGACAAAGTGGATTTAGATTTTCTCTGAAAGAAGATGAAGATCCGACCCCAGAACTGCTTCAATTGCTTCTGAGTGAAATTTTCTTGAAATCAGTTTAATGACCTAGGAGTGGCATAATGATATCCCTATTAAATCTCCCGCTACGTAGAGACGGCACTTCTTTCGGGCATTAATTTTATCATGTCTTAATGCTAATTAAAGAACATGAAATATTAATAATTTCACGCTCTGACTATTAGTTTATATTTGTTGAAACCAGTTGCTTTTGACCTCACACATTAATAAAAAAAAAATGTCCCTTATCGGAAAATTAACACAAATCTGCATCAAAGAGGTAAACAAAAAATATGAAGTATCTCACTCTGATACTGACACTAAACTAGTCGTCTCAGTACTTACTCCAGAGAAAGATGCGGATTCCGTACATACTTTAATTCTTTTGCAACAGGCTGCAGTAGTAGACAGATTTCAAAAAAGTTATTAACTGTAGTTTGCTTGGGATAGACAATTGCATATCCTATGGAAAACGTGGGACATCGGTCCATGTTATGATATAGTCCCTATATAAGGCGCCACAGCTTTAGTGGATATTCCAAAATTGAAAATCGTTGGCGCTCCTTTCTCATGCTTTGAAAAAGAAGGGATAAATAATGAGTAACAGTGCACACATTCTTCGCTTTCTTCTACTAAAAGAAAAAAACGAATGCATTTGTCGGTATGTCGGAGAAGGTAATAAAAAGACCTTCCAGCAACCATTCAACTAGAAGGGGCAACGAAGGTGTTATGAATCTAGATAAGGTCTTCAAAGCTCCCATGCGTTGAAGGCCTTGCAGTTTCCGCTGCTGAGTATGTATAAAATGTCACATGTACTATGTTTAGGGGAGAATATTCACACTTATATATATGTGTGCTGCGCATACAGTCATGCACTTAACATTTTATTTAATGACGTCGATGACGACCATGATTGTTCCATGTGGTTGCTACTGCAGAAATGAATGACTGTCATGACATGACACCACAAGATTTGTTGCGGTGTATGTACGGGTATAACACACATACAAACGGACATTTACATGTATTCATGCGCGTTTGTATAAAACGTACAGTACCCTCGATTTTTTATGTGAAATGTATAAATGTTGTGTGTGTTTGCGAACTGTCTGTCATATTGTACGACAGTATATGTGGCAGCAAAAAAGCCTTTTTGTAAACGAAGCAAAAAAACTTCAAAGCTTGTCTTCTCCATTCCTTTGCCAGAAGAGTCTCTGTTCTATTGGTAAAAACAAATCTGATACTAATAAATTCATACATACTTCCACATATCACAATGTGGAACAATTGTAAAATGGCATTGTTAAGTGCACTGGCTGCCCGTCTTAGTAGTGCTAGTTGGAGCCACAGCGACCAGAACAGTACCCAAGTACAACAGCCCGTCACTACAATTGTCATTTGTAACAAAGCACGTAGCAGGCACACAGTCAACCAGGCTAAAGGATATCTTTTTTGCTGTGTACAGACAGAAGCATAAGTGCGAGTATCGTTCATTGTCTGTCTCTCTATGAGTTAAAATGATCAAATTAATGTCAATATTATTGACATGTTAGTGAGTAATAATGGCATACCCATACAGACAAGCAGAGGACTCAAGGGGGACAATGAGAAATCATTAAAAAAGATCCGTTTATGCTTATGTATGCGTGAAGGTATGACACGCATTACAATCGGACGCACTTGTGAATTCACGGCGAAAAATCCTGTGTGTACGTAGGTATAGTTCGTTTAATTGCATTACGGGGTGTTAAAGAATATATAATGACACTTTTATTATATACACATGAGTATAAGGATGTTTGTATGTGCATCTGTTTATGTGCAGAATGTTTTGTCGTGGAGTTGCAGTTGTAAATTATTAAAATTTCTCACGTTAGCACTAATTGTTCGTAATGAATTGTCCACACATTCTGTTAGGGTCGTCATTATGATTCACCCAGTTATGCATCATTGCAAGTGATGTGAAATTCGATTATCTCGTATCAGACGAGGGTAGAATCGATTTTCAAATGTCTCAGCAGTTAATGCTAAATAAGAAAGGCATATGACGGCTCATATTTCAAGCAGAAATTAACGTGTGTTTGACAATAGTATGTTTAACAAACGATAGGCATAGTTTTTTTTTATTGTTTACTACGAAATATTTAATTAAATCCACGCCAATAAAAAATATGTGTTTTAAAACAGAATAAACTGTAATATACTCATCCGAAAGATTATTCTCAATTGTTTACGCCTGAATCCAGGCAGTATTTTAGTATCGTTAAGATCAGTCGTACAACATCGTAGTACTTGATATAAAACCGGATAAGTCCCCCTAGGTTATAAAAAAATGTTTATTTGGACAAATCTGTGGCGGTCTAAGCCAGTGCCCGTATGCTAGTTTAGTAAACATGCAGGTCCGTTTCAGAAACCGTCTATCGGATCTGAAATAAATAATTCTATGCGGTTATGTTCATTACACAGAACCGTTACATTCGAGTCGACTAGAAACTTTTTTATAAAATTGTGTAACGGCAACTATTTTTGTATCATTGATGCCATTAAATTTATCTAGCTTCGAATTGAAGAATTTTTTCCATATTGGTGTTTCTCTATGAAGTATTTCTGGAGGACTTCTAATTACGACGATAAGTCCTAGATCAACATAGGCACTACTTCTGGAATTTCAAAAGTGTTTTCTGATTACATGTGTTGGTTAACAGATATCTCGAAATTTGAGTCACGAAACCTTAAACCATAGAGCCAATTTTGGAAATCCGTTTCTAATATGCTAAAGGTATTACTGGGGCTTTCATACCAAATCACTGTACAAAAAAGCATTGTTGTTTTGTGACAACTAACTTGGTGCGTGATTCGATATCAACTAGACGGCACTACGTGTCATACAACGCTTGAAACGAAGACAAGTTTCTGTGGGCAGCCTTAGAAGAAAAATTGTACCTGATGCCAGCCGCTGTGATCAAAAAAATTAGTTCAAATTGGGAATTCTCACAGCAATTTCTTTCAATGTATCACTTATACTTTCAACATTTGAATAAAATCTGTACGAGTATATATAAAATTGAAAGTTCGTATATTTGTGTGTTTATATATTTATATCTTTGTTCCGAATAGGCATCTAAACTAATGGATCGATTGCCATGAAATTTTCACAGCGATATAAATAACGCAGGAAGGAATAATAGGATATATTAGACCTTGATTGGTCAAAGTGGCGTGGCACCGCCCATAAATATAGCAATCTAATAAACCATTAGAATTATACAGAATAGATTTGATACGTATGCCACTGCTAAAAAACGAAATAGGTCTGAATTCTTTTTTAAAATTCTCCTATGGTGGCTAAAGTATCCAAACGATCGACACAAAAATTTAACAGCGTATTACTGTTAATCACGAAATTATTATATGCTATATAAGGTTAATCGTATACGCGACTATCATTCACATGATCCTGGGTTCAATACCGCATACAGCCACCTATCATTATTTGAGCGGCGGTCACGCCCTGACAAACACTTCGATTAATTATGTAATCGACAAGTAAATGCTTTTCAAACTATGACGTTCGGAATCATCGTCAAACTATAGGCCCCGTTTGAGTGAGAAGCTCTTCCATATCCTATTCATTCAAGGGAATTTGTTTTGTATACCCGTACTAGGTTAAAATTAGAAAGAGGCGGTGGCGCCGCCCACGCAGCTTAACATTTTATCTCAAGAATTATGTGGGGTACAAAGATGCGTTTTGATATGCAGGCTACTGATATAAAAAGAAATATGTGGGAATAAAAAGATGGCGGTGCCACACTTCTCCCAAAAAAATCATTTTACCAACCAAAGTAACTGACAGATCGTCATAACAATTTAACAGCAAGCTATCATCAATCACGAAATGTTCATATATTACATTAGAAAAGTATTAGGTAAAAGAGTGGGGCACCGTCCATATGCATTAGCATTTAGATCGACCGAATCCCATGAACTATAAGAGGTATACAGATAACATTTGATATACACATATGGTCAAAATAATAAGTACACCCTAGACGAAAATTTATTTAAATTAAAAGAAAAAAAACAAATACTAATTTCTTTTATTATAACATTAGAAATAGAATAAATACTAAAACAATAACCAAAAAGTATAAGGATGTTTGTATGTATTCAGTGTTTTTAAAGAAGTAAGAAATTAATCAAAAAACATTGGACAAAATAATAAGTACATTTAGCCAAAATAAGCAAAAAAGTAAAAAAAAAATCAAGTTTTTTCTGCTAAATTGGCAGAGTTTCATTAAAACCCGATATATCCACCTTTATTTTAAATTATTTTGTTGACTCTTTTTTGGCATGCTGGCAGTAAGCTTCCTGCAGGTTTCTACTGGTATTTCATACCAAGTTGTTAAACAAAATTCCATAACTGATCCTTATTTTTAAGAACCTCCTTTCAAATTCTTTGTTTTAACTCTCCCCAAAGATTTTCGATTGGATTTAAGTCCGGCCAGTCAAGAAGGGCAACATTATTATCTTGGAACCAATCCTTTACCAACTTAGAAGTATGCTTGGGATCACTATCCTGCTGGAATGTCCATCTAAGAGACATACTTTCCACAGCATAGTTCAACATCGTATTTTCCAAGATATCTTTGTAGTGGAATCTGCTCCACAAAATATTTCGCCATTTTTTTCAACATCTCCTCCGGACCAATTAGAATGACTTCTTGCAAACGCCAATCTAGCCTTTAAATTTTTTTTTGTCTATGCAAAGGAACTCTTCTGGCTATCCGTCCTGGTAAATGTGCCTCTTGTAGTCTACGACGAATCGTTCGCGATGAAATTACATTTCCAATTTCTGCTGAAATCGCTTTTGAAGACGCAAACGGGTTCTTCCTAGCAAGTGTTACAATACGGATATCTGTTGTTTTTTGAAGTTTTTTTGGGTTTTCAGTTTCGACGGGTTTTTTAGGCTTTAAAGCAGTTTGCACAAAAAATAGCGACCGATTCATAGTTTCTGCTATAGAACAAAGACTTTAGCCACTTTCTCTTAGAGTCTTGAAACTATTTTTCTCTCCTCCGGAGAACAATGACCTTTTCGAACCATGGCTGATTTTTTTTTACTATATATTTTGTTATGAATAAAGTTGTTTATCTTTGAAATAACTAGTATTTTCAAAAAGACTACAACAGACTCCGAAAATATTAAAGAATTGAGCAATGTATTTACTATTTTAAACAAGTACTGAAATCACACCTGAACAAAACTAACTCACAATAAAAATAACGGGGAAGCCCCAGATTTGTTTTTCCTTTTAAAGGCATTACCATATTAAAGTTATTTAAATAAAAAAGAATTGCCATGTTTACTTTCCGTTCAAGTAACTAAAAGTAAACATAAAGTAAAAATAAGCAGATGTACTTATTTTTTCGACCACATGTGTATATGCTATTGGGATAGAATGAGATATACGATATGTCAGCAAAAACTGTGCCACGGTACCACGCCTTCTTTAATAATCCTTAAAAATGGTCACTATCATAAAAACTAAACCATGTTTTGGTACCAATAACGAAATTATCATTCTTGTAAGCTATGTTAAGTTAAGAGAAGGCAAAAAGAAGCGATACCACACGCAAAACGTAGCTATTCAAATACCCATATTTCATGGGCTCTTACAGGTATGAATACGTGAATTGATACATAAGCTATTTATAAAAAAGGCAATATGTTCCAGCAAAGAGTTGGCGCTACCAGACCCCGGTTTGAAAAACCGTTATTGAGGCTAAACCGATCGTTATCAACATTTAGAAGCATGTTATGGTCAATCACCCATTTGTTACATGCTGTTAGTTAGTTAGTTATGATTGGATAACATAGCGTAGCTCCAGATTTACAATATATGAAATTTGTTACATACATATATCACTGGCACGAAAGAAATAAACCTTGTCTGGATTGGCTTACACTTCGGAACGAAATTTATAAAATTTTAACAATACTAATTTTTCGACCGAACTAGACTACTTTTACAACGCCATTACATGCAATTTGTCTTTTATTTAATAAACCAATGAATTAGGCAACATCAACTTAATTTATGTTCACGTTTATCTATTTCATATAACGTTTAAGCTTCTAATACTAAACAGTTTTTTTATGCACATGGCTCAATTGTTGCAGAAACAACTTTTTGATGTCATCCTAAAATCGAGTTTATGTTGGAAAACTTACAAGATGCTCAAAATGTCATAACAATTAAAAAAAAAAGAAAATTAAAAGCTCAAGTACGAAAATCAATTTTAAAACTGTTTTCATGCTTTTTCATTTTTCATATTCTACCATAAGTAGAATATCGAGCATATTCCCATTTCTGAAGAGCTTTTACAAATTTTGGAAAATAGTTTTCTAATCAAAAGTAAAGCCGCTTCAATTCTATATAAATGGACAAGCGAAAGTTGACATTGCCAGGCCGGTTACCGTTCAAAATTGTGTGCCAAAACCGCTCTTCCCTCATACATAACATATACATATTTTATTTTACAACTTGTGGACAAAGCTTGCCTATCAATGACATTCTATCATTTTCAGTATTAATTAAAACAAAATGGTTCAATTATGATATTTATGCTCAATTTTAAAGCGTTGGCCTTAAAAACGTTGTCCTTTAAAGTTTTTAAATAAACCATTTTGCAAATAAACTTCCCCCAAAATAAAAAACACACTTGCTGGTGTCCTTTAAGGGCATAATCTAATGCGAGGTTGACAGAAAAAAAACACCACTTAATATTGCTGTAAACACTGTCTCTTTGACTTTATGATTTGTAAAACGAGAAAATACATGAAATGAAACCCTTTGACAGAGAAAGAATAAAGAAAAATGTCTTTCCAGTACATAACTCATATAAAAACGAAAACTCATACAAACACTCAGGCAAATACATGTTAATACATTTAGGAGAGCTCGCACACAGTCACACAAGAAAATCCTTACTTGCTGGTTGCAAACAACAAATTTCATTTTCCTGTTTGGGGAAAATGAAGGCACAAGAAGAGAGGTGGAAACAAGGAATTGCAAAAAGGAAAATTAAATTTTTATTAATTTTTTTGCCACAGGAAAGAAAGCTCTCAGAAAAATGTGAATAACCATGAAAATACATTAGGCAAAAGAGCTAACGATGAAGCTTTAAGCAATTTTACTTTGCATATGCATCAACTGCAAGATCCTTCGTATTGATTTCCCAGAGCGATAGCTAGCGAAACAGCCAAGACAACGGAATGTTGAAAAAAAAAAAATAAGATAATGTATAACAGACAGTATTTTGCATGCAGGTTACCAAAATGTACAGACCATTCTCAATAATTAATCCTTACAGTTGAGTTAGTTGCCTTGTGTATTTAATTAGTAAACGAATGTATTACAAAGCAACAGTAAGCAAATTGTCTATATTTTACATTTCACTCCCACAGAAAAACCAGTTCCATTTTTTGTGCAAAAATTCTCCAGCACATAAGAGAGCAAAAAATTTGATTAACATGTAGCATACTTTCGGGGTTAAACAAATTTCTCCTACAGCAACACATTTGAATACGTTCTTTAAGAAATTCTAATTTATATGAGTTAACTCATTGGTGTTAAAACATGTTATGTTAGTGTTGAAGGGATAAATACTGCAATTTAACAATTTGCAAAACTTGACCACTGGTAACAAATCAATTACCCAACTCATAATTTGGGAATAATGTTTCTGAAATACATAAAAGTATGCAATGTTGTTTGATGTCCACCTTCAAACGATGCTACACTAACTACTGGTTTTGTATATGACAACAATTTAAAAAGAACTATATTATATTTTAAACTATTTAAACTTTGTTTTGTTGCTACCAACATGAACTTTTTTAATTCACAAAATGACAAAATCATTATTTTGCACCGATTTCCAATATTGAAAATGATGAAAAAACCTGTCCTGCAAGGATATCTAATAATGCCGTATTCAAGCCATACAGTACTAACTAATAACCCCAGATTTCAGTTAATGGTTCTATTGATATATGAGGCATTGCTTAGCCAGAAATACATAAAAACGTATGAGTTAAACGTTGTGATTTGTAAATTATTCATACCACATTTTTCCCATTAGCTCTTACTGACAAAGAAACATTTTATACATTTAGGATCATGAGAACTACGACTGAGACTACTTACTACAAAGTCAACTCTTATCCTCCCTCCGACTACCACTCGAAAAGACAAAAAATGCTATAAAACAGTAATCCCTTTGTTACAGAATAAAACCAAATGTTGACCAAACTTTTGGTATTTATGGAAAAGTAGATTTTGTTGGAGAATTTTTTCGAGTTCATTATTCAATCCTTTAGTTCAACAGAAAACAAAATTAATAGAAAATAGAAAAAGTTTCCACCTAAATTAATTTAGCATCTGATGCAAAATGGAGAGACAAAAACAAAATATTTAACATATTTTTGCTCTTTTGGCCACAATTAAGGTTTGCGATTATGCCACAATGAACATTGGGCGAAGGTATTTTTGGAACGCCCATAAAACCCACAATTAAATCCATTTAGATTTTAATTAAATACTCCAACAAAGAATTTAACAAATTTAACCTAAAGTATCCTCAATGACGTCAGCAAACAAAGCATGTCCTTATTTTATGCCCTGTATGTATGTATATGCTGGGAACAACGAGTGTAGAGACTTTTATATTGTATACGCTAAACTTGCTGCTGCTATTCGTGAGGGAGGAAGTGCGGGAGGATAGAAATTGTTGGATTAACGAAAAAATCAATTTGTCTTTTAAAAACAATTTAAAGCCTGTCATTAAAGTTAAAAGCAGACAAAGCGCCAGTGTTAATGATCTTAGTAATGATGGAATATGCCCATGATGGCCGCCGCCAACCTGTTTCGACCTTTGCCGCAGGACATTCGGTGGTAGGGTGTTGTATTTTGCGTTGACCATACGGGTTTGGAGGATCAGTAGTACTCGAACCGTGGCTACGATTTCAATTTTAAACGTTTTTCATTCAAGTACTTTGAGAAAGGGGATACAATCGACACATGAAATTTTTCCGGTTTCATAAAAACAAAAATATCCCATTTATTAAATTGCATGGAGGGTTTCCAAATGGTCCAATGTGTAGAGATGACCTTATGAGAATACGAAGACTATCGAGAAATTTAATATTTTTCAATAAAGCCAAAAAAGGATAGGTAAGGTATGTTTTCTAACAACTAGAATTGTTTTCTGAGTATGACCTATTCCAGTTTATGAGACAGAACGGTTTTAGGAGAAAATTGTAAATGTCAAACTGCTCTTTTATGTCGAGTATGGTTTGAATGATTTAACAGAACGCATAAGCCAAATTTGGTTCACGAAATTCCGTTCTGGCCGACACACTTCTGTTGAGATGCTGAAGTTGGATGTGTCGCGTACGATCATTGAAATCCATTTGAGACGGCTTATATTCGTCAAAAAGCTCGGTTTAAAGGGAATCCACTTAACAAAGCGAATAAGCACATGCCATTCATTCATTGCTTAAAAACAACCAAAGTAATCCCCTTTTGAAACGCATTGTCACTGTGGATGAGAAATATATTCTTTACAACAATATCAAGATAAACAAGCCCAAAAATTTTAAAAGGCTGAATTGCAGCCAAAAAAAACCCGTTCCTTACACTGAACTGCTTTTAAGACAACAAACTATAAATTCTGTTGATGAAGTACAAATTGTTAAATCGCAAAGACTCGATTTGCCAGCACGATAACCCAAGGACCTGACACATCTTTGCAGATTCGGTAAAAATATTGGAACTTGTTGATATGGCACCACTCTTGATATGACTCCTTCAGATTTGCATTTATTTCGGAGTCTGAAAAATTATTTTAATAGAAATTTCTTTGACGCTAAGCTGCTCAAGTAGTTCGCTAGAAGGAGTAGACAAAAAAAAATTGTCTGGGTGAGTCGGTTTGCCACTTCAATATTTACAGTATTTAAAAACTAAACAAATACATCTACGCTACTACAAAAGTCGAAGAGGCGAACAGACATGCGTACTCTTCAACAACAAACCATCTTCATATACTGACTAGAGCAAAGGCACCACAGGTTAGTAATAAAATCTAATTTTCTCTACTTTATTGATTTCATTACTTTTTTGTGAAAGAAATGAAAAAAAAATTAAATTACATTGAAACGAAACGAAATAAAATAAAATCTCTTCCGGATCCACACAAACCAAGGGCGTATAAGTCCGGTTATTGCTCGCCAAAAATAAATAACGGGTGCGCCACACACAAACTACCATCTCATTACAAACAGCAGCTAGTCCCAGACTGCCAGGCAATAACGTTGTCTATAACTTTTGAACAATTTCTGCTGTCCAAAATCAGTTCAAGTAAGAATTGCAAAATAAAAGAAAAATCAATTAAGTCAAAAGCAGAAGAAATCACAAGCGAGGAGAAATGTGTGTGAATGAAATGATTTCGAAATACAATAAAAAAAACAGAAGAAATGAAAACAAAATTTTCTATGACATAAAAATATCTGGTTTGACGCAACAAGACAATGAATAGAGTCCTTAAACGTTCTACAGTTGCTAGAAAGGCCGGCCAAGGCAGAGAGAGAGGAAGAATGTTGAAGAGTGTGTTTAATTTCATAAATCCTTACTTTATGGTTACGTAAAAATGAACGCGAACGAAATTTGCCATCACAGCCATGTTATTGCCATGTAAAAATGTATAGGCTAAGGGGTTATTAGTGTGGAGGGCGGCAACGGCTAACAGAGTTTCAGTCACCTACAGATTATTTGGACCCCTAAAAGGAGCGACGCAAATTTTCGAAGTGATAGTTTGATAATTCGTTTTGTTGTTATTGCAACATTTCGCTATCTCTAGATTGCTATGAACGTATTCTCAGTTGGCAAATTGAAATGATTAGTGAGGAAAGTAGTTTCGAGTATGATTTGGATTTGGAACTTTGATAAATTATTTTAGTCAGAACTGCCATAGGGGATAATACGAGTATCTACTCTCAATATTCCGAGAAGCAGTGCTTTGATCAAGATCGAACCACATGTTTGCACATTAGTTGAATATTGTGAGAAATCGACAAATGCATACAATATAACTATGTGGAAAGTGTTTGAACTTAAAATCGGTTTCCACAAATGCATCACGGCTGGCCAGGCCATTGAGATTGAGATATTTCAATGGATATTTTTAGAAATGCTTCGAGAATCTAACTTTTCCCAATTGTATATTTGTTTAAATGGGTACAGCAGCAGTTGTCTCCTGAGCAGGAGATTAATCGGTGCAAATTACACAACAATTCCATACAGCTGAATAATAATGTAATCGAAATTAATCAGATGATATCGAAGTTGATGAAAGTTTAATATCACAATCTACGCCATTATTCATTTATTAGGGTATTTTGCATAACTGAAATGTGTATTTTTTATGGCAGCAACAACAAAAATGAGCTCAGTTGGCGTCTTATTATTAAATGTTTATATGTCAACAAATTATACATTGGGGCGGAGACCAAAATCCCATCAAATCGGTTCAAAATCAACGACATTGTAGTCAACTACAACAATAATTGTTTATCAAATGGAGCAAAGTATAATTACGATTGAACACAAACTTTAGCTTTCGCTTTCATTCCTTCGTCTGCCCATACAAAATCTTCGATTATGCGCTTAGTTGTTGTGATAAAAGAGAATTGTTGCACGATTTGACCTTTTCGTTTCAAAACTAAGATTTTGCAGGATGTTCTTCAAATTCGGTGCAGTTTAAGGCTATTTTGTTATCTCTTTTTTTCCATGATAATTTCTATTTTGAAGCAAATAAACCGTCGAATATTGAAGACATTTTACCCGAATTTACGGAGAGAATATATTTTTCAAAAGCCGATCGTCCACTGCCAATGTACACAACTCACGAAGAGATAGTTTATAATCGCGGTAAAGATCTCCATAGTCACTTTTATGATACTGTCTTCTCAGATACAGCAAGCATGGAAATTTGTTAAAACCTGCAATCAATCTTTTTAAGCTCAAACAATCTCCTACTCGGAGAGGTTTATCGGAATATCGAGGTTGTCCTCGCTTAAAACGCCACTGTACCGATACTCGCTCGTATCATCGTCTCACCTGTCGCTTTAGCTATATTTTTCATTGTATCAATCGATTAACATTCTATTCCATAGACCATTAATATTCTATCTCCAAATTTGTCTCTTCTCCCTTTGACCATAAAAGTTTTTCAATCTATACATCGAAATATCAATCAAATTTAAATATCCAGATTACCTTTCCAAAAAATATTCTATTAACGTCATGCAATTGCATGACATTTACATTTGCACTTTGACCCATGCCTCGTCCGTCTATCGCTCTAAACCAGTGTTGCCAGGACTTTATTATGAAAGCAAGCCAAAGCATTTGCGAAAAAAGCTAAAGTAAGCTAAAAAAAAATTCCAGAAAAAGGCTAAGATTTGTTTAAGGAAATTGATGCAGTTTGTACTGAGGTACATTAATTTCTACTGTATTTCATAAGTTGAAACTTTGCAGATGAGAATTTTATTCATACTACAAATTCTTGCAGCATAAGATATATATTTAAAATTCAATTCGATGCAAGAAGTCATTGCAATTACAAAAAAAGGTAATCTTCATCCAATCAACAGCATTTCCTTTCTTTTTCGCATTACATCCAATTACTTTAGGATAGAATGTTAAATATTATTATTTACTTTTAGAGTATCCAAGTCGATAAAACAATTTTTATGGCCAGAGACCGTTTATCGGGTAATATATTTAATATATTTTTTATTCAGATTTGCAAATGAAATAGTTTTGAAATCTATCTTTTTACGTGTTTTTTCATCATAAATTTTAAGTGGTTTTACAACGGGAATAAACGATATGTTAAGATTTGTCAAAAACTGTTGCCCGTTTTAACCATAACCACATAAAGCAGTGAAAATGATCGTTTTACTTAGCACTACAAATAAAGAACTTTAAATAAGGAATGTATGTTTTTTCTTATGAATACATTTCATCAAACGTTATATATGATTTTATTATATATGGATTTAACATTGCCTTCAAAGATGAAATCTGTTAAAATGCTAACCTATCCTGAATTCAAAATTTGATATTGCTTCAAAATATTAATCAAAAAGATAAAGTTATAGAGCGAAGTTGATTTTCTTATTAATGTTGATATTTTATTGCTGAATGCTTCACGTTTTCATTTATTTCGGTTTAATAGCGATTTTTCAACTATATTTTCTGTAGTAATTAGGATTTAGTGCCACACTTAAGGTATTGGAGTCAGCCTTTTCAGATGTTTTAATATACTTTTCTTTAAAATATTAACTTTTGTTATAGTTTATACTTTTATACTTGGTAAACATATTAACAAACTATTTCACAGCAAAATAAAAAGGGGTTTGACCTGCATTCGCGCGCAGTGACTTGGAAACTAAACCGCATTCTGAATCTGAAATTCTTTAATTCGTCCGAAGAACCCTTTTTTTATTTTCGCAAGATCTTTTCACAGTTACGCTGTTTTAATTTAAGTCAAATGCTACTGTAGCAATTTGTACTAGACTTTCTGAAAAAGCGAAAAAAGCAACAAATAAAAATTAAAACTTTACGAAAAAATCCATAAAAAAGCTTAAGGCTGAATTCAATTTTTGCGCGCTAAACAGGTTGAAGAAGAAAAACTAAGTTAACGGGGAAAAAGGTAAATTGGCAACACTGCTCTCTAAGCGAACAAAGTTGTTAAAATAAATGCAACAATGAAAGTACCAATAAAAAAAGCGTAGAAACAAAATACAAAAGAATGAAGACTAACCAAATAATAAAGTTGCAAGTTGAAAATAAAATGTCAAACAGAAAATAAATATTTACGCATTTTTGCAGAATCACATGAAAGAAAGAACAAGAAGAAAGACAACAGCAGGAGATAAACAAGTGCGTTTAAACTAAAGGACCAAACTAGACGCCGAAGCACCAGGCCAACATGTATACACAAAGGGTTTGTGCTGGAGGGAAAACCAGAGGGAGAAGGAAGGCAGCATTTAAACACGTGAGTGATTGTATGTGTAAATGCGTCATTGTGCATGAAGTGGAAAAGGTCACTTGAAGCATAAAATTGTGATTATTTTTATCGCAAATAACTTTGTTGCACATGCAGATAGAATAAAAAATCGGTATAAAAAGCATTAACACAGCAATAGCATTCTGGCCATAAAAGCCGGCAATTTGAGTAATTTAGTAACGCCTAATAGCAGGCAATGATTTATGTCTGTAAAGCACATAATGTATATAAAGAGACAAAAACGCTTCACAAGAAGCACAAGCAACAATTTAAGTAATTCAGTGACACCTATTGATAGGCAATATTTTACGTTTGTAAATCATAAAATTTTAAAAAGGATGATTGATACATCTCGCTAAGTTAAGTGCATTGCACAATGTTTTAAATATATTTTATTTTAAAATCATTGTAACAAATCGCTATAAAATAATGAACATATTTCGCTACAACAAATCATTTTCGATGCTCTCGTTACATGCGTCATGTTACGTAAACCAGATGCTGAATGAATGCACAAGTGTGCGCGTTCTCCTTAAAATGGGCAATATGTTTATTGTAATATGGAGCAAAAAGACGAAAACTGCACATTGTACTTTATTTTGCTCAATCAATTCTATAGATAGTTTCGCGGCCTACCGCAGTATTGTTTATTTTCTTCACTCTATACAAATCACATAAATTGACTGAAATTTGTATGTGAAAGATGGAATTATTGTTCTACCTATATATTATATGCATAAAACCAATGGTTTCGTAATATCTTCTATCTTCTATCTTCTATCTTCTATATATATAAAAATAATTATCATTGTGTTAGTAATTGATGTTCTCTGGAATGCGTGAACCGATTTTGTTTCTGCAAAGTGCATATTAAAGCTGAAGTTAATACCAAGGTTTTTATGTATGAACGCTTTCTGTATTTGTATTGGTTCATGAATTACAGTCATTTTAGTGACTGTATTTAGTCATAAAATTTAGTGATAAAAAAGTTAGCTCAATGAATTATTATGCATATCGTCTTATGGTCCGTCAAAATGATACTAACCATATTTTTCATTGTCGTAGACTTTTCCATCAATTTGTTGTTGATATGTACGCTAAAATTGAAAGTGAACGACTAAATTTCATACAGTTTAATCAGAAGAAATTACGTTCGGAGGAGTATATTCATTTGCGTGATGCTATAAATAATGACGGTAATGTTAATGATATTGGGAAAATTACCATTTTGCCTTCAACGTACACAGGCAGCCCACGTCATATGCATGAGTAGGCGCAGGATGCAATGACGGTCGACCAGATTTATTTATAACATTTACGTGTAATCCGAAATGGAGTGGCATCAAAGATAATTTATTTGTTGGCCAAATTCCAGTTGACCGCCATGATATCACTGCCCGTGTTTTTAAGCAAAAATTGAAAGCACTTATGGATTTTATCGTGAAATCTGAAGTGTTTGGTGAAGTCAAGTGCTGGATGTATTCTCTGGAGTGGCAAAAGCGTGGTTTGCCACACGCTCACATATTAATATGGTTACAGAATAAAATCACACCGGATGAAGTTGACAATGTGATATGTGCTGAAATTCCAGATCAAATAAGTGATCCTGAATTATATGGTGTTGTTGTGCAAAATATGATACACGGTCCATGTGGAGCATTCAATATTAACTCACCATGTATGCTTGATGGAAAATGCAGTAAACGTTATCCAAGAGCTTTGGTTTCGGATACAATCACTGGAAATGATGGTTACCCATTATATCGTCGTCGATCAACTCAAGATAATGGTAGATCAATTACCATAAGAGTAAAAAAATCAAAATGTTGTCGTCGGTAACCGTTGGGTTGTGCCCTATTCACCTTTATTGTCGAAAGTATTCAAAGCTCATATTAATGTCGAATACTGCAATTCTGTCAAGTCCATTAAATACATTTGCAAGTATGTAAATAAAGGTAGTGATATGGGCGTGTATGGATCAACTGATTCAAATAGAAATGACGAAATACATCTGTATCAAATGGGGCGTTACATTAGCAGTAATAAAGCGATTTGGCGTATTTTTTCATTTCAAATTCACGAGAGATATCCAGCTGTTGTTCATTTAGCTGTTCATCTTGAAAGTGGCTAACGTGTGCATTTCACTACCGAAAATGCTGCACAGAGAGCTCTATTACCATCTCATACAACTCTAACTGCATTTTTTAAATTGTGTGAAGTTGATGCTTTTGCCAGAACATTATTGTACACAGAAGTGCCAACGTATTTTACGTAGAATGTATCAAAAAAGGAGTTCCAACAGCGCAAGAAAGGAAAACGTGTTGATGAACATCATTCAAGTAATGCTTTGGGGCGTATTTATACTGTTCACCCAGATAATGCTGAGTGTTTTTGTTTACGTTTGCTGTTAATAAACGTACGTGGTCCAACATCATTTCGACACTTAAGGACAGTCAATGGAGTTCTGTGTACGACATATCGACAAGCGTGTCAACAGCTCAATTATTGGAAAACGATATTCATTGGGAACAAACACTTGCAGACGCAGCAGTTGTTGCTCATCCTTATCAAATTCGAGCTTTGTTTGCAATTATTTTGTCTACCTGTTTTCCATCGAATCCATCTGAACTGTGGACAAAATTTCAAGACTGCCTATCGGAAAATATACTGTTTCGAGTGCGTCAAGAAAATCGTAATCCGGGAATGGATTTCACGCCAGAAATTTACAATGAAGCGTTGATTTGCATTGAAGATTTCTGTTTATCGATTGCTAATAAGCTATTAGCACAATTGTCAATGCCATCACCTAATCGTGCAATGCATGACATTTTTGAGTTAGAACTGCAACGTGAACAACAATACGATCGCAACGCATTAAATGCTATTTTTCACGCAAAACTTTCCACATTGAATGCGAACCAAAAAAAGGCGTACGATACTATTATGCAAGTTGTCAATAGTGAAGCCGGTGGATTTTATTTTCTGGATGCACCAGGAGGCACCGGAAAAACTTATTTAATTTCATTGTTGTTGGCAACGATACGTTCCCAGAATCAAATTGCATTGGCATTGCCGTCTTCTGGCATTGCAGCCACTTTGTTAGATGGTGGCCGGACCGCATATTCTGCTTTAAAATTGCCATTGAATTACCAAGTTAATGAAACACCGACATGCAACGTTTCAAAAACATCTGCAACGGCAAAATTATTAAAAAGTTGCGGTATCATTATTTGGGATGAATGCACTATGGCGAATAAGAAATCTGTCGAAGCTTTGGAAAGAACAATGAAAGATCTCCGAGGTAATTCAGAGTTGTTTGGTGGTGCGTTGATTTTATTGTCAGGTGATTTTAGGCAAACATTACCAGTCATTCCTAGATCAACAGCAGCCGATCAAATTAACACTTGCTTAAAGTCTTCATATTTATGGAAATTTGTTAAAACATTGAAAATTACTACCAACGTTCGTGTTCGGTTGCGGAATGATCCATCTGTTGAGAAGTTCTCTAACCAGTTGCTGAAAATTGGGAATGGTGCAATTCCTGTTGATGACACTGGATAGATAACATTGCCAAATGATTTTTGCCGTTTCGTACGGTCAAAAGAGGAATTGATTGAAAGCGTTTTCACTAACATTGCACAACAATATACATGCCATGCATGGTTGAGTGACAGAGCAATTTTAGCCGCAAAGAACAAAGATGTTAGTGAATTAAACATGGCTATACAATCAAAGATTCCTGGCGAATTGGTGTCGTACAAGTCTGTCGATACTGTTACCAATGAAGAACATGTTGTGAATTATCCAACAGAATTTTTGAATTCGTTAGGCTTACCAGGATTGCTTCCGCATAATCTTCAATTGAAAGTTGGAGCAACTATTATAATGCTTCGCAATATCAATCAACCCCGTTTGTGTAATGGTACAAGACTTTCTATTAAAAAGTTGATGGCTTATGTAATTGATTTTCACTGGAAAATTCAACGGCGCAGATGTATTCATTCCACGCATCCCAATGATTCCCTCTGATCTACCATTTGAATTTAAACGACTTCAGTTTCCTGTTCGCCTTGCGTTTGCGGTTACCATTAATAAGGCGCAAGGCCAATCCTTAGGAATTTGTGGAGTGAATTTAGAGTCTCCAGTTTTCTCACATGGACAGTTGTATGTAGCCTGTTCGCGCGTTGGCAAATCATCGCTTTTGTATATTTACGCCGAAAACGGAAAAACAACAAATGTTGTTTACCACAAAGCATTACAATAAAAATAATTTATCACTGATTTAAATGAATTCGAATTTATATTTTTATTTTCTTTCTTGAACTACGGATTGTGCCGAAACAACAACTTTGAAGGCAAAACGAAGTTTGCCGGGTCCGCTAGTATTTATATATTTTTCTTAATGAAACAAACCCGTGAAAACAAAATCATTATAGTGCATTTACTGAAATAAATTATATGTTGCTCGTGCCACTTCTAAGACAAATTATCACACATTAATGGAAACATTAATTTGCTAGCTAAGACCATAAGATGTGATACTTTTAGAAATCTTTCTTTGGACATCGTAATTCCACAACTTTAAGACCATATTCATGACACTATATCTGAGATCCGGTTACGAGAAACTGGCGAAATAAACCATAATGTAATGTGGCCATTTGAAAACTGTTTGAAGTTAGTGAATTTATTTTGTGTTTCACAAGTCTCACTACAGATTTTCCCTGAATTTCTCAGAGCAATATGTGATACACGGCCATTGTGACCCTAGACCTTGTATATTGCTGGCTGAGCAGACATTCATAACATGATATATCACACATATAGTCCATTCTACAAAAATTACTTAATAATTACTTAATATTACTGTAATATTTCTGCGCAGTTCAATGAGCACACAGTCTCCATGAGACTTAAATCATGAACTGTATATTGAATTTTCGGTAATTGGCGCCGAATAGGACGACCAAAGGAAAGAAGAGTTTTGTAAGACCCTACTAAAACTGGTATAACGAAAGTTCGACAAAAGACTCTTAAACTGATGTTCGGAATCATCTCTAAGCCGTAGTACCCATTTAGCAAGACTCAAAATGGTGAATGCGATGAAAGCGAGATGTTTGTTTTATGTTTATTAAATAAAACATTTTTGTCCGACGAATAAAGTAAAATCTTTCTTCAACTAGAAGGGAAATATAGAATTCGTTACTAAACAAAATTTGTTGCTAATGCTCCATTTTTTGCAAGAACTTTCTATCATTGGATTATGGATTGACTTTGTTACTAAAAATCTGTTCATTACTAATGGGATAAAAATCCTTGTAATTTCAAAAGTTAATTTCTTCGTATGCGTAAGGCTGATATTCAATATAATATGCTAACGCTAGCATTATTGAATCTATCCCTTTGAGAACCAAATTATCTTATTTACATAATATTTGATACAAAATTAATTCATTTTATCTATAACATAATCCTCAACAAAATGCCCTTGGCATGATTTTAATAATCTCTACTTCAATTTATTTCCTTTTGTTTGTCAGCCTTCAGTGAACATAAAATATTATTGATTTTTTTTTTTTTTTTGTTTGATTTCCTCTTTTCATTTTGACTTAATTGATTGATTAAACTGACACTATCCTTGGCTCAAACACATCTTTACAAACATTATTGAAAATCCTTTTGCCACGACAGATGAACGAACCGACCGACGAGGCCAGAAATATTAATTAATTTATATCTCCATTGGTAGGTAAAATGTTCAATATTTATCTAGATGAGAACATATACAAATTGAAAAATGAAACTGAAATTTCAATAATGTATTGAAATCAGTCAAAAATCAAAATGAAATGTACTGTACGAGATGAGGGTTTACAAAGTAAATACATAGAAAATATATACATAGCCTCAAAGTTAAGACCTGACAGTCCGCACTCCAATACCGACTGAAATTTCGCATGAGTGTACCAACAGCTTTGTGGGAGACGCAAAACTGGTATCAATAAACGAGTAAATTAAATGGGAGTACATAGAGCAGATAAATGAAATGCCTAAGAGTATGCTGTAACTAAAATATTCATTTAGATTCATAAATGGTATCAAAGGAGAGAATTGGAGAAGGATAGAAGAATATAAAAAGTTGCCACCCACCCGCACCACAGACAGAAAAACGCTTGGTACAAAATGTCAATATTTGAAAATTGTTCGTATACAAACCAACATTCCCTGCATTTCTTGGTATACGATACCTATATAAATATGTATACACATATTCATTCTACAATGTACTATACTTTTAGGCATTTTAACGCCATGATGATGATCATCATCATCATCAGCATCATAGTGTGAAATTAGGCTTCGAAATAGAATTGTACTCGTTTCCCATTGATAGAGAAAAATCGTGTACAAGGACCTCTATAGTTGCTAAGTGCGTGGGAGCAAGTGTGCAAGAAATGTAGGTGAAAATGTAGTAAAAAAAGAATACTGGAAAGTTAGATGGAACTGCTGGTTGGACGGTGAGAAAGCAACATTTAATTAAATTACATTTAAGTGTTATGGCTCTATTAAAGGAACCGTGTCATAATGAAGCTTGTTATAATGTTGTTTCTTTTTTTATTTTCAAAATTAAAAATGCTCGTTAAACACGGCCGCCTACCATCCTGGCACACTTTGTGTGTTTCGGCAAATGCCAGGGCAAATAACTGAACTATCAGGCATGTGAGTGAGCAAATGGAACTAACGTTGAACTGTTTTTAAAAACAACTCGTAATTTGTTATACCGGTCACAATATTCTGGTATTGTAGACTGTTCAAATGCGTTTTAAATACATGACAATGGAAACATATTACTAAACACATTTCTTATCATAGTATGGGCTTGGTAGACATTTAAGATATTAGTGATTAGATTGAATATTATGAACAATGTTACTCTCCGGACTTGTGCACAAAATATTATAAGAGAATCAGACGCAAAAGTTGGAAGACTGTCTTGAGTTGTGGTAATCAGATTAAATACAATATACTTAATAATTATTGTGTGATTTGCCAGCCACTTCGAGAATACTGTCGTTATTGAACTTTGTGCTGAACTATCTAATTTAATCAATTTATTAATCCAATTCAGTTCTAAATTTACACAATAATTTGGTAAGATAACTACTTTCAATCCACTAAACCCGACTGCCCGTGGCCCGAAGAATTATAGTTAGACCATAGTGGTGTTCTCACGCTTAGTAGAGCGCCGTTTGAATAGTGTAAAATATAATAATATATAATATTGCAATAGAATGATAGGAGGAGAAGCAAAATGTTGTATATTTCAGTTTTGAAGGTAATTCCAAACATTTTTATAATTGTTAAAATTGGTGTAGTCAAACCACAAAAAGTTCAATGAATATAATCAGATCAACAAGTAAAAGGTGCCAGCCTCGATCTCTCATGATGGCATAGGCCGGTAAATAACAACAATAAAAAAATCGAGATCAGCGGCTACTTATGCCCAAGTTTACACCTTCTGATTGGAGGGAGGAAGACTAAGGATAAAAGAATGTATCCCGAGACTTCCCAGAATGTTTAAATAAACTTTGTAGCAGTAGTTGCTGATCCAAAAAAAAATTATTTTGCATAGCGTTATTTCCCGAGTTGTATAAAAAAATTTCGTTCGTTCCGTATCCGCAGGTTTTATTTAATGTGAATTTATTTAGTCATGTCATACAGATCCACTCAAAGACGACCTGCCGACGCGTGATCAGCGATATACAGAAGCGCAAAAGTTGTTTATGTTACACCAAAAAAAAAATAGAAAAGCGTAATCAAGTTTGTGAACGCACAACTGACAGCAACAAAATCGCCATTTTTCTGACGACTGGAAATTTAATTCGTATCATAATAGATACGAAATAATAATTTGCGCATAATAGGACAAGAATGACAACCCAAATGCGCAGCCAAATGTGTGGAAAAGCCGTTTGTTGTTGATAGAATCGACATCTTAAATTGACTCTATGCCATTTAGATGTGGAAAAATCAGCTTGATTTAGCTTTTTATAATCTTTATATATATAATTCTACTGTACGGGCGTTGTCAGTGAACTCCTCCTAAACGGCTGGACCGCTTTGCATAAATTTTTGTATATGCGTCTGGCTGGTGCCCGGGAAGGTTTAGATTTACAATTCGGTCCAATTGGACAAAGGGGCGTGGTACCTCCCATACAAACAAAAAATTAAAAATCAATTATTTCTGCTCCTGCTTACGGTATTTGAACAATTTGGTGCGTAGGTTTGGTGTACATATCTCAAGTGCTACTGCAAATATGGGCGGGATTGGACGAAGGGGCGTGGTACCTTCCATACACACCACAAATTAAAAATCCATTATTTCTGCTCCGGCTAACAGTATGTGAGCAAAATTTGGTATATAAGTTTGGTTTACATATTGTAAGTTCTGCTGCAAATATGGGCAGGATTGGGCAGGATTGGGCAAAATACCACCCGAAGAAATCAAAAATTAAAAAAACCATTATTTCTGATCCTGTTATAGGAAAATTTAAGTTTTTCAAATACTGACTTTATTTCACTTCTCATTTTTCTATGTTTCCCGACAGACAAACAAAGAACGTTGTACATGTGAAAGCGTTGCAGTAATTTTAAATCTCAATTAAATTAACTTAAATTAAATAATTTTTAAAAACTTTACAAAAAAGGTATTAAAAGCATTCATTTAAATAACCAAAATTTTCTAACAAAAATTTAAATACAGAACCATCTATCCTGAAAATTGTAAATCATTAATTTGCCACCTTTGAAGGCAGAACGCAGTTTGCCGGGTCCACTAGTAATTTTATAATTTTTCATAGATTATATAAAAGGGGGGGATTTTATAAATTTCGTAAGTTTTATGTAAAATTTATAAAATACTCGCACAAGAAACATGAATTTACAATAAATAACTATAATAAATTTATATTTATAATTTAATTTATAAATGTATATATAAAACAGATAGATTTAACAAAAATTACAACAAATATTTTATATATTAATGCAAACTTTTGTCATTCTTTGAATTGCAACATCACATATCCAAATATTTTGTTCGACAGCACAATTCAAAGCACCGCTAAATTTCGAACAAAAATAATGAAAAAATCACAACACATGACCTCAAGAAATCCGAAGAAATAATTGCTTTGATTTAAAATTGGAAAATCACTTAATAATAAATACGCTATTTGTAATAACAACACAATTTTGTACGTTTTTATGAATCTAAAAAACGTAAAAAGTTGTTTTTGAAAGTATGCTAAATAATGCAATTAATTTTCATATATTTTACGTATATATGTTTCTATGTACATAAATTTAAATGCACATACATACACATTATGCAATAAATATATTTTATTACATTTAAATTGTATAATTTTATAAATCATACAATTTAAAAAATTCAAAACTCAACAATTCTTTTAAAAGATTTCAGGAGAAAATCTTCACCTTTTAATTCAGATCTGATGTCAATATGTAAAAATTGTATAGCCCAAAGCATGTATAAAATTTAAAAATTATATGAATTTTATAATTAATCGAATTAGTCAAAAATCTAGACACTACAGTTATGTCAACATTTGAGCCGCCAATTCAATGGGCGATAGCCGATATCCTCTCAGAATTCTAATGCTTCTGCATTAAAGTGTACTCAAAATTTTTTTAATAAAATATTCATTCAGGTACTCTCAACACACGAAGCATTTCTCCTTTGTTGTGCACAGTTCAATTATTATTTTAATTTTGAAAATTTTCCAAAACACTTTGCGATTATTAAGTTTCCATTTCCTATCTTTCCTTGCAGCGATATCCTGGGGTTATCTTCCTCCCTCTACTGACACATATAATGTATTTAAAAGCCATTGCCGTCAATATTTTGCAAGTTTATTTGCAAACATATTTGTATGTAGTCTTTACAGGGAACGGGAGTGTAAAGGAGTACAGAGATTTTTTATATATTTACCATAGTAATAATCGATAAATATTACAAATATTTCAAGCATTTTATCGAGCATGTTGACAATTTATTTAAATATTTCATCCTTGTGGATATTCAATAATAAAACCTGATCGCTGAAGATGGAGAAAACCTTTTACACTGGATAGGGGAGGCTGCAAACAAATTCAATAAATTAAAATGGAAGAATGTTAATGTAAAACGATGAAGGCCTTAAGGGAGAATTTAATATTACGATTAAAAATAAATAACCACAGCCCTTATGTATTTCGCAGGGCAACTTTCAACTAAATGTATACGGCTAATGTATCAGAGAGTAGGCAATGAAAAATCCAAATTGTAAAAAAATTTGTAATTGTCGATTTTGGAGTTGGAACAATATTTTTGTAAAAAAGTGTTCCCAACTCTGTGCAAAACTAAATCTAAACACAGATAAATTTATACTTTAGCTCAGTCCACAAAAATAACACAATGTGATGACAACCTATATGAAGCTCTTAGAGGAAAATTGAATATTTCGATTAAAAACAAATAACCGCAGCTCTTATATAATTCTCAGGACAACTTTGGACTTTATAGCCTAATTCTATACTGCTAACGTATTGGAGAGTAGGCCAAATTGTAAAAAAGTTTGTATTTGTCGATTTTGGGGTTGGAACAATATTTAAAAAATATTTAAATTTTAAATTTAAAAATATTTAAAAAAGGTGTTCTCAACTCTGTGCAAAACTAAAACTAAACATAGATAAATGTGTGCTTTAGTTCAATCCACAAAAATAAAGCAATGTGATGACAACTAATCCATATTCCATGTTAATTAACAATTTCAAATCAATTTTTACACCCGAGAGGTTCTACATCTAACTAACAACAGCGGAAATGATATGGCTTTTTCGTTTGGACACAATTGCATTTAATTGTCATGTCATGACAATTATGCAATACATGGATCCATACATAGATAGGTATGTACGAGTGGTTACACAAAAACGCCACCCACACATTGAAAAGCGCGTATCGTTCTGCCGCAAAATTAATTTGTGTCTACACAATGCAATGCATGTCAATTAACATCAAATTTCAAATCAACTATGCCATAAATTAAAATTGCCACTACTCGATTTATAATGATCGGCAGCAGTTGTTTCACTCAAAGCGAATCGTCCAAGAAATGACAATTAAAGTATTTGATTTAACAAAGAGTTTCATAGAAATGTACAGCAACATAATTTTACACAATTTAAGTCAGTGGGTATATCTTTTTATAACAATTTATTTGAAAACTCCGTTCCATACACTCTCCACTTGTAGGAAGCGCAGTGTCAATAAAATGTTTAATTTTGGTTACATTTTGTAAAATTACTTAAAACAAAAAGAATTAAAGGCATGTGAATTGAAGAAAGATGAATCTTGTCTTTGGCAGTACAGTGAAAATCATCATACAATGTACATTTGGAACTTTTTGTTCCTTCAACTCTACTTCTTAGAGCAGGGTTTTTTGATATTTGTAAAAAAGGTCCAATATTATGCGAAAACGATTCTTGCTAAATTCCGCTATAGTCAAACATAGAAATGAGATAGCGCTTCTTAATATGTAAACTCAAATTTTTAATTTTGATTCCGTCAATTTCAAGCATTTTAAAATTGGCCGCCCGCGAAAAATTAGCCACTTCGTATTTTGTGAGTTTGATCATATTCATTTGGTGCGAAGGGAAAATTCGATGCTACAACTAATTGAAGACTTATTAATTCTTTACGCAGGTCTTTATAACAGTTTAAGTGTTCACGAAAAATTATGATGAAAATATTAGATTTGCTTTGATTAGAAATTCACTAAGCCAAAATATGTGATATTTATTATGTAATTGGAGAAAAGTTGTTCAAGTCCCCATTTTAGCCAACATTTTTTACATCACCGTTCCAACGCACTTTTCTATCGAAACTATTGATTCAGATATTTCAAATTCGCAACATATTTTAAACAATAACTAATTTATTAAATGGCTTAAGTTAATATGGAATAAGATTTTATTGTCACAGCTTTTTGTATTTTAGGCATCCCTATGTAAGTATCTGAACCGGTGTGGGTTTACATCAAAATTAGGGAAAAGCTCTTGATCATGTTGCATCCCAAGTCGGAAGTGGATCGAAATACTCAATTCTGAGAAATCTTTTTTTTTCTTTTTGTCAAAATATATCACAGGTTAAAAAAATAATGGAATCGTATAGAAGTGCCCTCAACTCAAGTAGTGTTCTGTACACTACATCACGATATTCTAACTCAACGGTTTCATGGAGGTACAGGGTGTGACAAATCCAATGACCTCGGGAAAAACATCTTTCTTAAAATTTTTTTATTTCTTTTCAAATACCAATTTAGGACCCCTCATCCATTATAGCTTTCCACATTTGTTACCAATTAAGAGATTAAACTAGAGCCAAAGGAGTTTGCAGACAAAAAAATACTAAAAATCGTGACCATGATCAAAATGTACTGTATCTAAGTTGTTTGAGTTTTCATAAATAATAATGTATAAGAACATTCGAAATTCTGAAGATGAATTTTTGCCACTAGCCTAATATTTACATTGCCGTGAACCATTGGCCTATTCCCAATTACAATTCAATGACTCTTATTTGTGCGTCTGTAATGTAATGCTGCATTAGTGTAGTTAGTAAGCGATAGGTGTCGCACTAGTTGTTTCAAAAATGTGATTTAACTATTAATCCCTAATATTCCAATGATTCGAACTGGCAAAACTGGCACAAAAAAAATTTTTGTAGAATACGTGGTCAATGTTCAGATCGATTGTCATTTTATCAAGCAATTTAGGACAATCTGTTCTATCTCTTTTGAGTCGTAAATTCAAGGATCTGAGTGATTCTTTTTATAGGAGTACATCAATTTGCTCGTCTACTGAAAACCCCGATTGAGCACGTCACTTGTGAACGCGAACATGGGCGCTCTAAAAGGTGGTCCAAACGCAGTGCGACTTAAGTCTGTAAATCCGTATCAATGACAAATTGGTGTTCTTATCAGAATAACAATTCTAGTCACACAAGAACCTTTAAGCCATGAAAAAAAGAAGTTTCACTTGATGGTCAAGTAGAGTTGAATTACATTAAATAGTAATTAATCATGGCTAAATGTGCCAATCCATCAATTTTAACATATTGGAAATGTCAACTCATTCCTGGGCATGACATCGGCTGTATTGTAAAAAAATTGAAAGTGGAAAAACTTATTGGGTATTATGAAAGAAGAACATTCTGTACAAGTAAGTAACATGCAGCCAAAGAATCAAAAATGAGCGGGCATATTCTGATCAGATAATCAGACATTATTTAAAAGAGGTCTCTAAGCAGAAAATGGGAACTATTTCCCTATATATGTGATGTGACTTCAGATCAAGGTGTGATCACATTGTAGGCAAATAACCTAGAGGGAGTGTCCGAAGAAATTGTGCGACCGTTTTTTCATTTTTTAATTTTTAACAAATTTTTTTTAACGACATATAAGCAATGAGAAATGTGAATCAATTCTATTTGCTTCATTTTGTTCCCTTTCTTAACAAAAAGAGTTTTCTTATCTAATCACCAAAGTTCTACTTTGGAATTAGAAACTGTCTGAAACCAATACTAAAAACTCCTTTATGATCTACATAAAGAAAACTTCGACGATCTGCATAGAGAAATTAATGTATATTTGAAGGCGAGTATAACTTTGAGGAACAAGGTATGACATCAAAAATGTTTTAAATGGGGGCTATGACTGCATAAAAAAATAAGTTTCATATAATGTAGGAATGCAAAAATGATCCAATAATACACAAATAACATGTCGAGAATCAAAGTGTCCTTTATGCACTTACACATGTTAACACATGTATCCTATATCTCATGCGATGTTCCAGATTATATGATATGTAGACGTCGTTAAAGACAAAATCCCCTTTCATACACAGCTCTGTTGTGAACTTCCCTTCATCGTTTTGCCGCAACATATATTTAGAAACATTAAGACTCGAGTTAGGAACATGTTCAGATTGCGCAAAGCACACACAGAGCCAAAATAGCAAAGGAAGTTGGGAAGGGAAACTAAGAATTGCAAATGAAGTTTACAACGTGACATTTAACAACAGTCCCAGTAATAACAACAGCAATTTAAAGTATTAAAAGATAACTTTCGTCAAACACTGTCATGCTAAAGCCAAAAAAAAGCAAACCGAAGTAAATGCACACTTTCAAACAGATTTAAGCACCGATAAACACACAAAATAGATGTCTACCATTAGGAGGTCTTGACATTAACTGGCAAGACCGACGTTAAAAACTGCAACAAAGCAAAAGGAAACAGACGTTTTGGCATAATGTTAACCATACCACTGAGAGGGGTCTAGAAAGTCTGAAAAGTTGGGAAAATGTTGGGATTGACAATCTATCAGTCAAACCTAAGGAAAGTTATAGTGAGAAAGAACGTCATTTGGAAGCAAATGAATTATTCTCTAAGATAAATATTATAATCATAAATTCAAAATCGAAATGGATGCCAAATAAGTTATAAAAACTTTTTCTGCATATCAAATATCTATACTCTTGACAGATGCTAAAATTTGATGTAAGTTTTACGAAAAAGTGCACATTTTTCGAAGTCAAACTTTTGTTAAAGACTCCCTACCTTTCCGCTAAAAGGGGCAATTTAGAGAAATCCTTATATTTGCTTTGCTGCTTGTTGTCTTCACACAATATCATATCCGACCATTTTCAAATTAATGGAGCTGACTTGTACAACGTCAACTGTACATTAGATCGCAGTCTTGATGGTTATAAGACGGTTCATATGCCACCCTCTTACAAACTGTGCCAGATATGAAGGTAAGAATCTCCAGAAGTTTCACAACTATCACATAGATTTCTTTGAAGTATATGTTAGGATGCAGTCATACAGCCTCCAAATGACAAGTTTTTTAATCCTCCCTTTTCAAATATAACTCGCGAAAGAGCCCAGGCTAAAATATTCCCAAACTCAAAGACATATTAATCCACGACCAGTCTCACAAGTCAGTTCTAGAATTTCATAAATTGAACTTCAAATTGCTATGTAATTCACATTATATTCGTGATACTTCAGCGAATATTACTTGTTTACAAATCTCAAAAAAAAAAAAAAAAAAGATTTGGATCAAAAGATTGAGGAAACAGAAACCTGTTTTGAAAATCTAAAAAAAGGCATTAAAATGATAAAGAAACGTTCTACTGTTTACATCAGCGTTGGAAGGAAATATGTCGATGAATAATTTAAAATTTTATAAAAACAAATTTTTTTTACTTCTCTGTCCTGACAGAGTCGGTTATCAATATGATGAACGATTCGACTACTTGTAGAAGGCACTTTGCAAATATTGAAAGATCCACCTTTGCAGCAACCAACGACGTTATACGCATGGAATCAGCTCCTGTCACATAAGTGCGACACAATGAGATGATATCTTTTTATATTATAACAGTTACTACCATAACTTTACAAAACATCGTATTTCAATACATTGCCCTAAAATATGCAATCGTTTAGCAGACTCAATTGCTATGAATTGCTGTAGGACGGACAAACCCCTTTTGGTAGAACCAGGTTTTTGGAACACTATCCAAACTCGGTGTGAGCAATTCTTTTCTTTCTATTGTACATGTTTCAGTATACATAGCCTTTTGGGTTCCAACAAAGCTGCTGGAGAAGAGTTTGATAAATTTTCAAATTACTTGAAACACATTGAAACCAATCAATGTCAATATTAGGTTTTCTCTCTTTTCAATATAATCGCCGAAAAATAATGCTAGATTTCTTGACAATATGAATCCCTGAAAGTGTTTAGAAACTTTAAAGCAACTGTATTTCGATTTCGAATAAGAAATTGAGTGCAGGCAATATATGCAAATATTTTGTTGTACATTAAATAGCATCAATTTTATATAAAAACTACAATTTATAACCTTCATCTAATCTTTTGCTAAACCACACGTTTTGATTTGAAATAATAAATAGCAAAGTGAAAATGACTTTGCTGGAAAGGACATGAAAGCTACAAAAAAACGGAAGTAGACCATTACACAAAAAAGCGAAGAAGCTACGGAAACTTTTGTAGAACAAGGATCTTGCAACAACAGCAACGCCAGGAGCCACACGATGACGTCTCCCATGCCATAAAATAACTGACTACCGTGGACGTAAGCTAAAATAGCAAAGAGAGGGAAATCCAAATACGGTTCCATTTTAAAAATATTAATATAAAAACGTCACTGTGATGTGGACAAGTGAGTGTGTGCATGAAAGAATGTGTATGTGCAGTACTCACGGTGAGGGAAACACAACAAAAATAAAACAGTACTGAAACCAACAGCTACAGAGAAAAAAATAAGTGCCATAACAATGCTAAAAAGTTTAGTTTTTCTAAATTTTATATCCTTGAGCCTTAAATAATGTGTTCTAAATAACTAGTAGTGGTAGCTGAAAGGCGGAGAAGTCGATTAATTCGAAAAAAAAAAAAAAACACTTTAGTGGCAGTTGCAGTTCCAGCGGTAGTGTTGCCAGCAATACTACATAAAACGCGTGGCTGCGCCTCTACAACGAGCAGCAGTTAAAACCTCAAGCGTTATTATTTTAAGAGCGCCAGAGTAACTAAAAAAGCTTTGCCTACATTAAAGAGGCAATAGTAAACAAGCATGTAATGCCTACCTTAAGCGGTGACCATTGAATATGCGAGTGTTGTCTGCTTTTAGGTATTAAAGTACTTATACATTACTGTACTTATATATAAGACCTCACACACGTTTAATAAAGAATATAAACAGTAAACTTGTTTGTTTTACTATCATTTTTCCCATCCAATTACTTTGGCAGTTGGCAACAAAGTAATTTATTATATTAACTTAGATTCAAAGCAGGAAACAAGCAAGTGTAACTAAGTTTGTAAACAGGAAACCAAAGCAGCTTTTTAATTTAATTAACACAAATAGCCCACCGCCGCTAAAATCAAAAGGATCTGAACTTAATTCGTTTTCGGAAATGTAATTTCTGCGTCATTCTGAGAAAAAAAAAAACATTATTAGCTTCCTTGCTTTTCATTACAATCTCATTAAGTCCGTCAACTGAAGAAAAAGTAGATCAATTAATATAACAAATACAAACGAAGTATTCATGAGTGCGTTGCCTCAATGAAATGCTATATTGCCTAAATGTATTTTAGATTTACATAAAATTCTGACGACCATAATGAAGTGCAGCTTAAAGAGATGTCATGTTTATCGCTATCTATACGTATATTGTCTTATTCATTTGATTACCTCGATAAGATCGTTTGCTGCTGTCATGTTAAATATTTCACAATTTCATGCAAATTTGTAGGACACAGTTTTAGAACAGGCAGTGCTTCAGCAAAGCGATTTAAAAAAATCTAAAAATTTCAATTTTATAAATATGATTGAAACAACGAAACCAGATGAGTGACACGTATGTCTTAATCCATGCTTTTATTGTTTTGAGATATATAATGAAATTCAAAATAAAATATTTTTATGCTGCATTGTCGAAAAACATTCAATTTTTGTGCTCTGGAGAAATAAAGAACAGGCCAAAGAACACACAAGACTTCGTACTTTTTGTAACGCAATTCACAATTTGTGAGTTACAGAAATACAAGAAATAATAATTGAAAACGAAATATTATGAAAATACCTTTTTCCAAAAATAGAAAAAACAAAATTGAAATATGTTTTATTTATTGCTTGCAGTTGCACTTTCAAAATGAATATTTTGAATTCGTTTTTGTTACACTAACTTAATTTAGAAGATTCCAGTATTGCCAATAATTACGAAAAGACGACCAAGTTTGCATTTCATTTAATCCATTATGACATTATGGCGCATACGAGTGGACAAAATTTGAAACTGTGGAAGGCATTTCAGCAATCTTTTAAAATGTATTACAAAAGTTTATTACTAACTGCGTTTCTTATTATAGGCGTAACCATGTGTTAAGCTTAAATTTGAACGTTATTAAAGTTCAGTTTCCAACTCATACTCAACATAATATCAGTCGAAAGAAATAATTTGTAGTAAAAGCATTATCTAAAGTTAATAATCACATTTTATCCGGCAGCTATAACATTTGAAGCTATAACATTACACCTTATGACTATATGAACAGTGGGCAGCAGCATTTCATTTATCAAACAGAGCCCTGGAAAACTCTTGTATTTCAAAACGTTAACGACCACATTCTAGTTGAAGGCATCTTACAGGCAAAGTATGTTTCATTAAAACTTTCAAAGTTTTCTTCATAATACTAATCATTATTTATCTGTTATATCAATTAATTATAACTGAAGCATGCATTTGCACAAAATCGTAACAGCTCTTCAGAGATTATAAATTCGTACAATTTAGCATCGAGCTGTATTTGCATTCGTTTACCTCAACAATTTTAATTACCCTTATTATTGCCTACTTCTAGGATTGTGCTTATCTATTTGCATAAAATATTGTGTGTGGATTTTCGCAACGGCACTTCGTCCGTCGGAGATATATATTGCTCCAACAATTAAATATTATAATTCTTTTTCATTATTACGATTTGTTGTTGTACCGTGTAGGAGTCTCATCGAGCTGGAAGGTTTATTTGTCGCTTTTGTTTTGGATGTCTTCGTTGTTGTTGTTAAAGAAAAGAATGTCGGGTAACTGGGACAAAATTTATGTAAATTGAACTTTTGACTTCTACTTTTTTGCAATTTGATTTTTTTCTTGATGAATATGAAGAATTATGCATTTTTTTATGGAACAGAAGTAGTCACAAAAAGGTAGGAAAACTTTAAGGCTATTGACGGATGAATGTAAAGGAAGGAGCACGGATGGAGATAAATAATAAATACGACTTTTCTCTCTCTCTCATATGTATACACATATGGGATGATTCTTAGTTTTTGGTTGTTTGCTCCTTTTTATGTGATAAATATTTGCTTAAAATATGCATTGAGAGATATTTTGCATTATGCAGCCTGAAAATATGCAGTGCATAATGTAAAAGTTTAAAGTATTAACAACGGACAAAAAAAAAAGACTATTGAAGATAGATTTATATTTTAACCTGTTTTGGATTAACAATAAATATCTCATAATTTGGCATGACGAAAGAACCATTTTGTATCAAAAATGTCGATTTTACATCAGATGTCGATTCTAACTCTTAATGCTTCAAGTTTTAGAATTTCTCTTAAAGCCTTTCCTTTCCGTTCCTACTGAAAATACCAAACGAAATGTCATTGCCATACACAGAATGACATAAATTCTAAATGACAACTTGTTAATTTCAATTTGCTGTTAATGAGCATACTTTTGGCACTAAAGGCTTTAAATTGTGTAAACTCTACTTTACGAAACGTTTTATTCTTTAACCAATTTCCTCGCTTTTTTAATGATCTGCCTTTTTACAATATAACAAATCATTTTTAAATTTTTCTGGATTTGTCCTAGAGACAAAATTTTTGTCCAGGAAACGGCTAACAGCTGGGATAACGTTATACTTCTCTTACTTCTAGCATCCATCCTACTTTTCCGTAAACGAAACAGAAGCCAAAAATTATTCCTTTTGCGGAATTTGCATGCATTTTATAAAGGGTGTCCCAACGAGAACGCAAGATATAAATTTGGCGCCATTCAAAGTGTCATTGTTTGACATTTGAACAATTGTTAAAAGGTACGAGGTTAGTAAAAATGGAGCGCTACACGTATGAACAACGCATTCTCATTGCAAAATTGTTTTACCAAAATGGTGAAAATTTTGCGGCAACAGGCCGCAAATTGCGATCAATTTGAGGTCACAATAATGCTCCAAAAGAGTCAACTGTAAAGAGATTAATGCATAAATTTGCCGAAACTGGCTCTGTTAGTGATCTAAAGACAACAACGCGCCTTCGACCAGGTCGATCGACCGAAAATGTTGCAGCTGTACGTGATGATGTCGCTCAAACTCCATCCACCTCAGTTCGACACCGAGCGCAGCAAATTGGTGTCTCCAAATCCACTATGCAGCAAATTTTGACGAAAGATTTGCATCTTCATGCATACAAAGTTCAATTGACTCAGGAACTGAAGCCACCTGACCATGGACAGCGAGGGGAGTTCGTTCATTGGGTATTGGAAAGACAACATGAAAATGTTGATTTTGCTGATAAATTCATCTTCAGTGAGGCCTATTTCCAGCTTGATGGCTTCGTCGATAGGCAGAATTGTCGTATTTGGGGAAAGGAAAATCCTCGAGAGATTCACGAGAAGCAAATGCATCCTCAACGTGTCACTGTGTTGTATGGATTTTGGGCTGGAGGAATCATTGGACCTTTTTTATGAAAATGAGGCATGTCAAGCGCAAACGGTCAATGGTGTTCGATATCGTGAAATGATATAGCCAGATAAACAATTCAATTGCTGCATTAGTCATTTAAATCTTGCGTTCTTGTTGGGACACCATTTATATGGGAAAAGAAATTCGTTTGAGGTCAATACCAGTATATATATTGAACTAGAGAAAATTCAAGGGCAAGTTTTTGTCTCTGACTTGAAGTGCTCATAACGGCTCATTGAACCTTTGACTCAAATGAATGCCAAAATTTCAGAACATTGTGTAGAATATTTGTGGGTCTTAACGTTTCACGCCGGAAATTGTTACAAAAGATTTAGTGCAGTCAAAACTCCGACTTGGCCAGTGTGCAATTATTTGCCAATTTATATTTTGGTTTACAAAATGAAATAACAAATATGCAAAGCCCCGGCAAAGCATTCGTTTGTAATTTGTTACTAAAAAAAAGTAATGTAATGTAATGTGTACTAAGAATGTCCTTTCCCAGTACTGATTTAACAATATTTGTTAAACTGTATGTGCACATTTTATTGATTTTACTACAGAAATGGCAATGGAGTTGGCTAAAAAGTGGCAGTGGTAGAAGACAAATTACGTTTTCCAATAAAAGTTGTAACTGTCTTTAAAACTGCTAAATCACTTATCCGATAGATCTCATAACTGCAACAATGGCCATTGGGAAATTATAATACATACAAATATTCTTCTTTGCGCCTCTTGGACGTCTTCCAAAAGTTAAAGCAACTTATACAGTAAAACCCTGCTGGAAGTTGTTACAAAACAGACTCAAATTTTACAACTAACTAACCTATCCTGTACAACATTGACATTCTTTATACTCTTCTTGACGTGTATACTTTCAATAAAACCCATCGAGCAAGATTAAATTATCATTTACTTAGAGACGCAAACGACGATTCTAATACCAAACTTTAATAGAGATGAAATTCAATTTAAATATAATTCTGCATCTTCAATTTGCGTCAATGGCAGAGTGGAGTCATATGCCAACGAGTCACATGAACAAGAATAAAAGCAAACTGAATGTTAGAAAAGGAAGCATTCCCCCCCCCCATAAACGATGGAAATATTTTTCAAAATTTTTTATCTTTTCTCCTGTTATGGAAATTAAATCTCCCCAACCAGTGTATTTTATTAAATGCAAAACTTACAGACATCAAATTCTAAGCACGTACCATCCGCTCACACTTGTACGTAGTCGTGAGCACGAAACATACGTCAAAGGAATCTACAAAAGCCATTCGCATTGTGTGCCTCGAGAAAGATGCCTTTAACCCTCTTCAAATATCACAATATCACAAAAAAAAAGACCGAAAATATAAAAAGTTTAAATAGAAATATCAAAACTGAAATAAGGAAATATATATTTCTTCACAAAGCGGGGTATCACGACATAGAAAAAACAAAGAAGGCAGAATGGAAATTTAGCTTTCAGAAATTTAAATATAAATTACCCTTTAATCTAGATATTATTTACTGTTGAAAAGCCAAAGTATAGAGACTGCTGCCCAAAAATATGCAATACAAATGAAAAATATTTTTTTCTGAAGATATATTTTTGAAGCGACATCTCACATGGCAGATATGAGTAGACCAATATAAGAAATTATTTTTGCAAATCTGTATTCAAGCTCCTGTGTATTTATGTATAACCAATATTGTGATATACACATCAGACTACATACACATACATACATACATGTACCAACATTTGTGCGTTTGTGTTCCTCCTAGACTAGATGATGTATAAAAAAAAATAAAAGTCGCAGTACACACCGTCTTCTTATGAATTTCAATTTACGTCAATATTTCATGCACAGATAACAACCAATCATACATACGAACATTTGTGTGTTTGGATGTTAACGTTAACGTTCATTGTTGTGACAACTCAGTTGTTGTAGTACGTATGTATATACCCATATGTATGTACTCATGTCCTACATGTAAATTTAGTTATTAAACTTATGATTACTATCATTCAAAAGTTAAGTTGTAGTTTATTCGACAATCAACTGCGTACTTGTAGCAGAGATGGGAAATCCTATGACAGCACAAAATTCATATCACAGCAGATACACTCGAATGTATAGGAGTGCTTACGAGAGGAAAAAAAGCTTCGATAAGAATAACGACGTCATCATTTATTACTCAGTAAAAAATAAGTAGTTTCATAATAAGTTTCAGCACTTCCTCGCATGTCGAAGAAGGGCCACATATGTGTCAATTCTTGGTTTTTAGAATGAAATGCTCCATACTTAAATAATTATTATATGAAGCGATTTAAAATATTGGGCTTTGCCGCTTAATGTGGCTGTTTTCTTCGAAATATAGCGGGGAAATTTGTGTTAAAACACTCTGAATAAAGTAACGAATACAAATGACAGTTCTTTACATAAATTCTTAAAAAATAAAAGCTGAAAATCAGCGTGAACAACACTCGAATTTGTGCTTGAAGTGAGAATAGAGCGCTATGGATAATATGATGAAGAACTGCCATAGAAGTATATTCTTCCAATTCTTCGTGTTTGATCCAATTTTCCAAAACTTCCATATAACAATTTGCGATTCTCCAACACTCTTCTTTCTGCTAAAAAAAATTCAATTGAATTATATTAATAAAAATTACTTTCTAATACGTTGATAAAACTGTTAGTTACTTGAGTCACAAATCACAAAATATGTGGCGAAGAGCATTTTCCGTCTTTAGAAATAATGAGAACATTTGTTTTATGTATTAAATTTGCTTTAAATGTTATTGCTGTTTATTTCTACACTAATTTAATTTAATGTAACAAACATTCGGTACGTCAAAAGTGTTAGATTATCAAAAAATAAGATAAACACTCTTTCATAATAGTGTTTAGATATCTCACGGCGACGTTTTTATCATCAGTTAACTTGAAACGTTCCCATCTCTGATGTATAAATATTCATGCAAATACTATTTAACTGCAAGCCTCAAGAAAATTTGTCACTCCCATATTCGTAGTCCATATTCGCATTTATATGAGTCTTTGCGAATGAATTCAGACTTGACACAAATCATTATTCCAACGCCATGTTAGACTGAGTTGATTGAAATTCTTCTTTTTTTCTGGATTACAATAAAAATGAGCTGACGACGAAATGGAATATGACGACATAGAAGCTGCTATCAATGTCAAGTAGATTATGAGCATAACGCACGTGCTAAAATTTATTAAGGCGCTATTAAACGATTTCCTCCTACGCACACAATTCCAATTTCCCGCACAGCCCGCCATAACGAGTGTAGGTATGTCTCCAAGAGCCAATGAGTCCAATGAGCTGCTAAGCCCCTTTTTCGTACAGGCAAGAGAAATTGCAATTGAGAATTGCTAAGTTGTGCTTCATCATCACGATGACGTTAGTGACGATGGTGGCGGTGGAGATACTCGTTCAGCCGCTTGACGTTAACTAGTAATGATAGTTGTAGTTAAATGTACATGTCTCGAATGCTAATATCTCTTGTACTACAGTGGTATTATCTTTGCTATAGAGCGAAGGCATATTCGATTCACATATCACAACAGATATAACCATAAAAGAAGAGTCATTGTCGCCCCTGCATGATGTGTGGTGTATTATTTTTAATAACAAATGATTGATATTCCATAAACATCATCGAACGTTGTCATTTGCAGCGGGACATTTAACATATTGGGGCTGAGGTTAAACGGTAACGTCGAAAAGGAGGGAGTTACGATTTCTCCAAAGCAAAAGTTGTCTTGAGATGTGTGTGTGTGTGTGCAAAAATATGCTAAATATTCAATTGTGTATACGACCTACCAATTTAGTTAAATTGCCTAACTCACGCTTGGAATATTTTGTGCTCGGACTCAAAAGCAAAATAGGAAGGATGTATTTGACATTTGCAAGAATGGAATGATTGATTCATAACTTGTGCTGCGTTGTTGTTCGGTCTTGATTATTGAAATTAGGATCAAGATATGATGCGAAAGATTAAAGAAGGAAAACGTGTACATTAGTTTATGCAAGATGTAATTTTAGTTTTTTTCCCCCCAACGACGACAACACCTAAAAGAAGGCAATGAATATGAAGTTTTGAAGTTTTGAGGTAGACAATAAGGCTAAAATAATGTAATGTAATGTGATATAAAAATTGAAATTGTATGGTCATGAAATTTAATGACATGAACGATCTTGTTATCGATAAATCTGACAGAGTTGCTGCCAAAACTATGTCTTTTTGCATGTTTTTAGCATTACAAATTTTGCATATTTACAAGTAATGACCAATACAGTTACCAAATATAATATATCTGGCTTAGGTGTTTTTTGACACATTTAAAAAAAATACATATTATTTGCCTTTTCCACATAATTGTCATTTTGGCTTCTTTTCTGAAAAATATCTTTCTTGTACAATAATTAATGTACGAAAAATTTAAGTCCAATTCAATATGTGTACTAGAAATTGTTTCAACTGCATTTCGAATTATTCGTTTATTGATATTTAATGTTCATGAGAAAGATCTAATCCAACTCATACACTTTTTTAAGAAACAGCCCTAAGTGCTATGTGGTTACTTATTTTAACTGAAAAGAGGACAAAGTTGATCCGCTATGTATGAGAAGACGTCATTTTTGATACGCCCATTTTGCTGACACTTGCCCACACATGGGCTGAACATGCCCTTGGAAAATTTTATCTTTTTCTGTATTATTATCATCTGTTAGTTAATTAATTCGTATTACGAACGTTCAGATAGTATACTCGAAGGAGCCCTCCTCAGTTCATATCCATTCGTATATTGAATTGCTATGATCTGCAGGTGCCACAAGTCGCATAAGTGCAAGTGCAGTAGGAACCATAGAGGGACTAAACATCATTTTCAACATTTTCCTACAAGCGTTTTCAAATATGTTAGGAATTATCCCCAGTTTATATGAATTGGTAAAGGTTCAGCTTAATTATGCTGCTCATTACACTGCTGACCGCAATCTGTGATAGAGAGTGCGTAAGTTTCTCCCTGGTCGAACTTTTGGCTGTCAAACTTTGTGCATGTCCAGTTGTTTATAATACAAAAAAGCAAAAGCGTTTTACAACGTTTTGTGTGTAATTTGAGCGACCACAAAATACAAATGAATCAATTTTATTTGCAAGACAACCACCTAAAGAATCATTTTTCCATGGAGTTCAAGCGCACTGACTTCGACTGGTAACGAGAACAGTCGACCAAAGTGTTGTGTAACGATGAAAGCAATTTTATTTTATTTGTTGCTGATGGAATAAAATAAAGATATACTTCTGGATATCAGTTGCCATGGCGGTGGATCAATAATAATGTGGATAAAAAAAATAAACGTTAGTCTTGCCCTTAAAATTGAAAAAAATATGAATTCTACTAAATACTGCGGAATAATGAAACCAGATAGTATATTCCGCAAACACGATAGTCGCATAACTCGAAACTTTATAAGCAAGATCATGTGCAAATTTTGGAGTAACGGCGAAGTCTCCAGATATCAATTCCATCTTATGGAAGCTTATAGATATATCGCCAAGTGAGGAGAAAAATCTCTCAACTTCCGCCCGTTTGACACCCTAAGAATTATAATCACAGGTCTTTTACGTAACGTCTACATCGAAAAGTAGTCTACCTATCAAATTTCCTGGCTTCCTCCCTTCGCTGCTTTGAACATGCAAAAATTGAAAATTCTGGAATGTTTGCCTTATTCAGCACTTACTTCTGGTAGAATTGTACATGCCAAAGTCGACTACAAATATTTCAGTCATTTAGTCCACGCCAATTTTTTTATTTGCAGTATGTTCTTTTTGTTGTATGTTTCCTTCGGGAGAAGACGTCAATTCTAGCTTTAGCAGTTTGTCAAATAATAATAATCATAATAATTCGAATTCTCCCTTTTCTTTCTCGCTTTGTTCCCTCAAAATACAAATTTATAAAAATCTTACATCTACGATGCCTCAATTGTGCCAATTTTGTGTCCTTTCTACCCTAATTTATCACCTTAAATGGCAATTTCGGAGAACTGTACACTGTAAGAAGAACAAGTTTAAAATATACAAATTTATTGATATAAGTTTTATCTGTTTACGTTAGGCTATGGTATCATTTGATGTATCATTTCTGTTCTCCTTCTTCTCCTTTTTATATCCCAAATTATTGATTTCCAAAACACTATTCTCATGCGAGCAATATGACGTAAGAGGAACATAAACGTCATTTTTGCAAATTAAAGCTTTAGTCAGTTGCATAAGGCGATTGTAACATTTCTGCTTCTCTCTTCTCCATTGTGCTATCTAAAAGTATGAACTTCAAAAAACCTTTTCATATTGCTCCTCCAAGCTGTATAAGGTAGTGATGCCATTTGTATCTTCCCAACCCTCTTAAAAACTCAAAAGTGCGAAATTTGAAAAGTCGTCTTTCAACACACGTGTGCGCTGTAAGAGACATGAGCTCCCACAATAAAGTATATGCTTTTAGCTTCTGTCACCTTCATCACTTATATGTCGTTTTGATTCCTTAAATAAAAATCTCTATTACCGTGCAACTAAGTTGTAGCGATTCCAGAACGCTGTACAATGCAATAATCGTTTTTGGACAGGACGGAAATGTACTTTCTGCTTGTCAATTCTTTCTTTCCAACATTTTCATTACTCGAAATATACTGATTTTTAAAAGCTTTTTAGCACTTCATAATAGTTGGAGATTTTATCTAATTTCTCTGCAAGAGATTCTCATCGAAAATGTAGCGCCTATTTGTATATAAGGGACGTAAAGTGAACTAGAGCCCATTTTTCGGGGCTATAATCGATAAATGTGACATACTTTTAAAAAAAATGTCTACTATTACATCATTTTTTTTAATAATGACCGATTTGAACATATTTGCATGTTGTTCATTCACATCAATACAAAAAATAATCTGTTTAAACGCCAAATATTTTAACGTAAAGTTTATTGCAGTGCGCTTTTCAGATTTAATAACTATAGAGCAAAGCGCAAAAACATAAAATTTAATAAAGAAAATTAAAGCGAAAACATGTTTATAGTGTGCAACAGTGCGTGACATTGTTAGCTGCATTCAGCGTTGAAAATATTCACACTGCACAGGAAAAATAACCGAGAATGTTGTAGGTATAAAACACTCAAAAGATGCGTTCTCTACACCGCTATCATATACGAAAAAGCGAAGAGAAATATTTTAATTAAAAATAATGTATTTTCTTGTTGTTTTATTTATTTTCCTTTGCTTTTCATTTTTTCTTTGTTCGTTGCTCGCCGTACTACTTTTATTTTTCATAAACATCTAGGCTCATTCCCAAAAATGTTTATATCTTGCTGCCACTTGTCGCGTACATTCACAAAAATATACATTTTGCTGGCATCAGCAGTAGCTACACACCAGGCAAATGACCTTGTTAAGCCTAAAAGTATACAAGGCAATGATGAACGAATGGTGAAAAACGGACACCGGAGCAAATAAGAGAGCAGATAGCATAGTAAATATAAAGCTTACCATGTACAACTACAACTGCAGGAGAGGAGAAAGGGCATTGTAAAAATATAGAAATTTGGAGAGCGCAAACTTGAGTGAGTACCGAAATATATGCTCTGCGGCAAAAAGAGTCACAGCACGGGTGCGAGATAAGCGGAGGGGGAAAGTTTTAATACGTTACCAGATAAAGACTACATACAAAAATTGTCGATATAGACCTCCAACCACCTCATAGATACAAGATTTACGTTTATACCTACAACGTAAGGCCACCAGTTTCTTCACGTGAGGGTACGGACACCAGCAGAAAAAATTAGTTCATTTTCATAATCTGTGAGTGAAATATTCAACCGCTTCATGCTATGATTCTAATGATGATGATGAAGTTAATGTATGAGAGCAATTTGCGCTTAGCCTTAACAAGATTTTATGACGTTAATTTAAACAAGTACAACATGTGTGATCTCAATCACAGCACCGAGGTCAACGATAATGTTTATCAATTAGAGAGGCAATGGCCAAATAGGAAAACAAAAGAAAATACTACGCATATGCAAAAGTTAATATGTGCAACTAATTCATAGTGTGAGTGTATTACGAATTGTTAAAGCCGAACAGGGAGGGTGCTATTTAGACAATCTACAATGTTGTTTAGGCAGAACGTTGAAGAATTGGCACGTATTAACATGCATGCAGCAGCGATGAGACATTTTCAACGTGGGTTTTATTGTACACGGTTCAGCAAAACTTGTGTCAAATGGAAACATTGATGTACCCGTTAAACAACATTGGAATTGTACTGAAACTTATTGCTCAGTCTTCCTTTTTGAACTCTTTTGCTATTTAAGAGAACGTTAAATGAAATTTGACTTCCACGTAATCATATCTATAATTTATCTAGTTAGTTAAAATTGTTAAGCGAAAATTAAATATGTATGTTAATTACGGGCTTTTCCTGTTTTGTTAGTACGAAATAAAGCTGTAGCTGACAGAAATATTTCTCATAAATTTTAATATCAGAAATAGTTTCTTCGCCACCAAGCAGGCTTTAGGATGTCCACAAAACTATTAATACTCCTTCAGGCAAAGAAGAATGAAGAAAAAGCATTTGTAACAAATCATCTGAAGTTTTACGTGTCCAACCATTTGGAAGAAAAAGTTGTATTATTTTGAAGAATATTGTGAATACATGACTTAATTTGAACTAGCTATGGACCGAAATTATTATCACGCACAATAAAAATGATCGAATATGTAATTGTTAATATTCATACTAACAATAATCTATTCAATTCACTCAAAGCTCCATATACCATAATAAATCTCTCTGAAATCCCATATATGTATACGAGTACATAGGCATCGATGGTTTAGCACGGTCCCACTGCAGTCGAATGTACGAATTAGTAGTATAAACACAAAGCAGTACAACACACAGTCATAAAGATACTCGCATTCAAGCGCTATCTACCGGACATAATGTTCAAACAAAGTTCGAGTTATCTCGCGAATTTGGGATCTATTGAAGCGCTATTTTATTGTCATTGAATTTGACAGTACTTTTGAGAAATCGGAAAATAAACATTTTTTAATATAAATTAGTGCTTGATTTCCATTCAGACCGCTACGGTATTGGTTTTTGGCTTTCACCAAAATTTATTAACCAAATTGTTTGTTTGATTTGTGTGTGGCCACACTAAATTTTATTGAAGCGTAAAATCTCTGCAATGAAGCAGAGAAAAGCCTCATATTTTTAAATAGGAAGCTGATAAAAATTTCCCATGTATACTGAAATCATTTTAGCTTTGTGATAGTAAAGTCTTATCAATATGATATTTCTCGAACTGTCCCTCTTGAATACGCTGGGGCGAGGTACGGTAGTGATTTTTCATAAACCAAGTTCCAGCTAAAACAAATTTCATCTTCTATTAAAATAAGTGATTGCGTTACTTGGAAATTGATGGAAAGTTCTGCTAAGAAGCATTGTGCCAAACACAAATATTTTTATTTAAACATGACTCAAGAGTAAAACGACAGATGTTCTCGTATTTGCTAAAAATCTTTTCTCCATTTCCATTAATACAAAACAACAATTCTCTCCCATCAAGTTTTCAATTATATTTGCTTGTTTTTTTTTTTTAATTTTCTGATACCGTGAAGTTTTGCATAGTATTTGTCTTTCACATACGACCCCCTTTGTCCGTCTCACCGACCACTGGCGAAGTTCAGTCGATAATAATTTCATTCATTTAACTGTTTTGTATCAAAATGTTTAGCTAGCAGTCGTATCGCGTTTATTTATTTATTTCGAATTTGTTGTTTATCTGTTATTATTGTCAATAATTATTTTAACATTCATAATCGTTAATACGTCTTCAAAAACATGTGTTTAATTTGTTTTGCATTTCAATTGATGTACCCTCTCATTCTCTCTCCCCCTTTCCCACCCTCACTACGGCCTTTGTTTGTATACTAAATTAATAAATAAAAAAAGTAAGATAATACAAAAATTTATTAAGTAATTTCATTAAATACTAACTCAATTTAGCGGCAGTAATTTAAGAGGTGGACGGACGAACGGTTTGTTGTAAGAAGGCCTACAAACGCGATGTTTGCCATTTATTTTACAAATTAAGAATTCTTGACACGTTTAAAAATGTTTTTAAGTTCGATGGGAAGTGATGGCGGTGGTGGCCGGTGGGTACCCTCTGTTGTTGTGGCTTAACAAAGTCATTACATATTCAAAAGAGGTGTCAATTATTTTAGCCAATAAACAAAACAAATATAAGATTTAATTTTTGCAAGACATTTTAGCCAAAGTCTCAGTAACAAAGCTATTTATTGGCCGGGCTGTACAAGCAGAGATTTCATGATTATCAAACTTCAAGTCGATTTGGAACTTACTTAAAAAATTTTCTGTATTTTCTGTATATGATGCCACAAATTACATCTATAAATATATTGCAACATTATTAGAAAATATTGTTTAATTTTAGTTGAAAATGCTGAATTCGCTGAAATATCACGGCATAATAACAAAAACGAAGCCGAGGATGCCGATGGCTAAAAAATCGTACATTTGTACTAAAAAAAAAAAGCCGACAAAGACGTTGACATATCAATGAGAAGATGTGTTTGGGACAATCGAATTCCTGGCGACACAACGTAATGGCCTGTAAATATGTTGGAAAAGTAGATATTTCAGGAATTTCCCACCATTTTTGTCACTTAAATATACATAAAATTTTTACTGGGAAAGAAGCTAGGTCGATCGATATACGTATTGCGTATGAGAGAGATTGTTTTTAACACGCCCAATTGTCTAACGATTAGTCAGTACATCATTCTCGCCACTATGAACCACAAGTGTCACAATTGCCATAATTTGTCTAGAGTAAAACAAAAAAAAACATCTCCGGAGAAATACATTTTTCCTTTTTTTCATAAAATCGGTATCATTCCGTATAATGGCATCTTTCTGATTATGGACTTGGTTATAGGAAAATAAGAAAATATATATTTCAATAGAATTTCTTCGAATAAGTTAGCTGTGTCGATGTATTATTATTAGGGATGTGCGATTAAATGGTTAATCAGACAGCCCGATTAAACAAATTGATTAATTAATACTACATTTGGATAGATTATATTTATGATTGATCCATTAATCATAACGTTGATTATTTAGAACGCATAACTAATTGATTGATCGAACAATTGGTTAATCAAAATTTGAATAATTGGGCATTTGTTGTTTTAATGTTTTTTGTGAGCCTCTCAAAATGCTTCAATACAATTTTTCGCCCTTTAAAACCTACATGTTTCGTTCATATTGTCTCCATGTAAGACCTTTTTAACTTTTGAATAAATTTATAAAACTTGATTCAACAAAATACGAATTAATTCATCAGTTAGAGATCTTAATAATTAGGATTTTTGGTTAATCGACTAATATTGATTCATCATATTGTCTTTATGGTATTGATTAATCTTAAAGACAAATTAAACATTCCTAATTATTATATACGACATTAAGTTATATACGGAAAGACGATATTTTTGTCACCACCACTCATTTTAAGACAAGCCGGTCCTTGACATTGGCACTAAGGATTGTAACTGTTTATGGAATGTATAAAAGTTTCGGCCCGGTATGTAGAGAATTTTATAACAGATATTCGAAAACTGACTAAAGATGCACTTGCATAATAATAATAGTTTACATTTTACTACGTCTCTACGTTTGACCGTATTGACATCTATAACAAATATTTCGAATCCTTACCGAATTGTTAAAAATTCACAAATTCAAAGCCAACATTTGCTGTTAAATACTTTTAATATTCCCATCCGGAAATTCTTCAAATAGAATGTAATCAGAAAGTCAAGTCACAATTTGACCGATGGAGTTTCATAAACAACTGTTTAACACAATTCTAAAGCATTTCAAGATATTGGGTAAACATTTTTCAGTAATATTTTTTAGAAAACAATCAAATTTGTAATATGTGATTTGTTTACGATGATTTTACCTATTGTTATATTGGCTACTTTCAAGTAATCCTCATCTCTTCAGATTCTTACACCAACAGCAGCAGACCCGTCAACTACTTAATTAAGGCCACTCACTCACTTGCTTGCCAGTGTAATTTAGTAATTCCAATAAAGCCTACTTGCCACTTGAGTATTAATGACAATTTAATAAATATTGTCTCCTTTTCTATTCTATTCTCGTTACAATTTCGAAATCATAAAACTTCGAACGGCGTTTTTATGTACGTTCACTGCCTTATCTAAAAATATCAGCTAACATAGCAGCACATTCTCGCCGCCAAATGCTCAATGAGTTAAATTGATATTTCGCAGCGAGTAAGTAAATGTGTACTGCCAAACAATCTTATCTGAAACAGAAAACAAAAAAAAAAATGCGTTATGAAAAATATATGGGGCCCGCCGCGTAAAAATACACTAAAAAGCAATATGTATTATTTAGTTTTCATTTTTTTTTTTTGCTTTTGTGTTATTGCTCTCGTTTTTGTTTTACTTTGTATCTTAAAACAGAAAAAAAATTAATTGTCTACTTATTTTTGGAAAGCGCAAGGAATTGCCATAATTAGCAATGGAGGCACTTCGGAAATTCGTAATTGGCCCTAATATTTTATCGATATATGTCAGTTCATTTAGTATTTTTTAGTTATTTATTTTCTCACTAAGAAAAGAAAAAAGGGTTAATTACAATATAAACATAAACACTGTTATCGGTTGACAATGACAGTGAGCCGACAACGATGGCGAGGATGACGGCAATGGCGACGACAGTAACAAATAAAACGAAAATAATGTTATTAATACTGACTAAATAGAATTCCACGTTAATTGCCTCGGAAGGGAAACAACTTTTTGTGAAATAACAAACGAAACATAAATATTCAATTATAAGGAAAAAACAAATCATTTCTTAACAAAGCAATGAGGTGTGAAAACATGTTCTTGTGAGTAAACGATAACGATAATGCATCTTAAAGACACGAACCCCTATTGCCAAATGTCTCTGAGGGTGAAAAAATCGAAATGTTGAAAAGAAAGCGAAAGTGGCTAGAAAAAAGAAGTCCTCATAATATACTCACATAGTTTTCTTAAATGATTCGACTAAAAGAATATATATATAATGTAATAATAATGTATATATACTCGTGTATGCATATATAAAAAAAATAATTGTTTTAGAGATCGTTTAGGATCCAATCTAGTAACGCTATCGCGTCGCATGTAAAGAAGAATTCCAGGCGCTTCTGTCCCTTAACTTCTTTTTCGAAATATAAGGGACCGTGCCAAAACTAGCCGACTTGACGTATAGATGGTGCCAGTAGTTTGAAAAAGTGGCAACCTTATAAAACATATGTTTTAAGTTTCAAGGCGGCACATTGTTTAGTGTTTTTATTTGAGTCATCAAAAGTAAACGGTCTCAGTGAATTTTGGTAGCAGAGTTTAAACGAGGCCGGACGAGCTGCCAAGACGAACACCGTACTGGTTGACCAATTGTAGACACTGTTAAGAAAATCCACAAAATGGTATTGGATGATCGTCGGCTAGCTGAAATGATTGGCATTTCAAGAAGTGCTATACGTCGTATATTGGCCAAAGATTTGAAGATGAAAAAGCCGTGAGCAAGATTTCTGCCGCGCTTGTTTTCAATAGAGCAAAAAAGCGTTGTGCAGATGTTTCAGTAGAGTGGTTGGCGATAATTCACTGCAATAAAGCGGAATTTTTGCGTCGATTTATAACCATGGGTGAGACATGGGCCTGAGACAAAATAATAGTCAAAGCAGTGGACTAGAATGGACAAATCGTATCCAAAGAAGGTGAAAACGGTTCCATCTGCAGGCAAGGTCATGGCATTTGTTTTTTTTTTTTGGGATTATGTTTATTGATTATCTCCAGAAAGGGAAAACCATGAAAGGCGAATATTATGCTAATTTATTGCAGCGAGTGTATTGAGCTAAAAGGAAATTATGTTGAAAAATAAAGAAAGTGTTACTCGACTTTTGTTTATATTTCCTTAACTCCTGCAGAAAATATGGACAGATACACATGAATTTTTACAACAATTAATAACTTTGACGAGATTAAAACGATGGATGACATGCCTGATGGTACCATTCATATAGCTTACATTTGAATGGGACCCAAGTAAGATTAAAATTGAGTGGGTAACTAATTAACCGTAAATTTAAACATGAAGCAATAATAATTTTCTAGAAAAAGGGCTTGATGGGGCGGACACCGCTTGAAGGAGAATCTCTTCCACTAGTAATGGGAAGGATTGCTGTTGCCAATACAAAAGCAATGCACTGATCTGTGTTTATTTTGCAGGATTTTTAAAGAAATTCATAAATAGCCAACGCCTTTTATGAAATGCATCAAAAAAACTACAAGGAGTAAGCTTTTCACATGAGAAAAAAAACTAAGGAAATAATAACAATAAAAACTAATGGTAATAATATAAACATTTCAATAAAATATAAACTAACGGAAAAAATAATAGATATTGAAATTAAAAATCAAATGCCGTTCGTTGGTAAGGACATCAGTTGAGAACGGCTGGACCGAATTGAATAATTTTTTTTTTAAATGTTCGTCGTAGTCCAACTTAGGTTTTTATGGAAAGAAAAATTTACCACGCCCACTTTTTTCGATTTATCTAAAATTGTAAAACGGCTACACCGATTTGGCTAATTCTTTTTTTAAATGTTTGTAGTAAATGTTTCCAGTGCTGCTACAAATATGGGTGGGATTGGGCAAAGGGGCGTGGTACCTCCCATACAAACCACAAATTAAAAATCCATTATCTATGCTCCTGCTTACGGTATTTGAACAAAATTTGGTGCGTAGGTTTGGTGTACATATCTTAAGTGCTACTGCAAATATGGGCGGGATTGGACAATGGGGCGTGGTACCTCCCATTCAAACCATAAATTAAAAAGCATCTATATATATAAAAATGAATCGTGGTTTGTTCCGATGCTTAAAACTCCAGAACGGCTGGACCGCTTTGCATAATTTTTTGTATATGCGTCTGGGTGGTGCCCGGGATGGTTTAAATTTACAATTCGGTCCAATTGGACAAAGGGGCGTGGTACCTCCCATACAAACCATAAATTAAATATCCAACATTTCTGCTCCTGTTTACGGTATTTGAAAAAAATTTGGTACATCGGTTTGGTGTACATATCTTAAGTGCTGCTGCAAAAATGGGCGGGATTGGACAATCATATACAAACCACAAATTAAAAAGCAATTATTTCTGCTCCTGCTAACGGTATTTAAACACAATTTTGGATTTCGGTTGAGTGAACATATTTTAAGTTCTTCTGTAAATATAGGCGTTTCTTATTATAATAGACCGATTGGCATGAAACATTTACAATAAAAATAAAATTTGAAGGCAAAGCAACGTTTGCCGGGTCGGCTAGTTTTGAATAAAATGTATGCAAGTTGTTCTTCTTCATCCTTTAAGCCAATTTGTTTATCATTACTTTTTTCCACTATTTAGTTTCTTTAATATAAATCACTAGAAAACAAGCTAATCTCATGTTTCCGCCTAATTAACTAAATTTACTTGTGGATTGCTATAAAAATATATACAATTTGTGTACTTAATAGTTAACACAATTTAAAATAATTTCCTGAAGTGAGCACGAAACTACAAAGTGTAATAAAGACCATAAAACAGCAGGCGAAATGTTATTCGTTCAGTCACGAAATTTCACACTGCCAGGAATGTGCCTACGCTAAAGACGTCACTAGCACTTAGTCTGGCATCGAAATGGAATTTTAATTAAAATGTTCTATTTCAAAGCGCCACACAAATTAGGTGAGTTTGTTATTTTTGGCAGTTTGCAATTTAGTTTTCATTAAATTTTGTTCCACACATTTTATGAAATCTACGATAGCGTAACTTTAATATCAAATTATTTTTCTTTGATAAATTTCGTTGAAATATTGCAATGCGAATAATCCTTTAGTGCTGCGGACATTCCACATGTGGCAAATGAATATGATATATATATACATATATATAAATATATATACGAGTATATATTCATCACGTGGACAGGACTTTATTAATTATGTCGTACAGGGATTACATTGAATAAATACCATACGCATTAATAGCGTTGATAATATTGGCATATATAAAGGATAATAGTAATGTATATGACAATGAAGATAAAGACATGACGATGTGGCGTTCACAGCTAACGATAATCGTGATTATCATTTCAATCCTTTGTTAACGAGTCAAAACCCCCTTGCGTAATATCCCTCATATTATGCTATGATAATCATTATGATTATCTGTAACTGAGCGAAAATCTGTGAAAACATAGGTGTGTATATGTCTTGTAATTGTAATTGCACGTAAAGCAAGCGTATGTATGTGAACAGCGTCCATTGTTGTTATTATTAAAGACTGTTCAATGTTTAATTTTGAATTTGCGTTACTTTAATTAAATTGTGCATTAAGCGTAAATAAACGCATTTAGTGGGTTGTTAGAATGAACAATTACCAAACGAAGGCACGCACATACACACATTCAATAGTACTCAAATGCATTACCATACCATTACTTAAGCTTTATAGAAAGTGCCCGCGTATAGGACTCGCAAATATTATGACAAGAAGCCTCACCATTGTAACGGTGGTTTAAGTTTCTGCATTGCACTTGATACACACCAATGTTGTATGTATTCGTACGTATGTATGTATGTATATGTATTTCAATAAACATCCTATGCCCGCATATGCATTACGTGTTCTGTCTGCTTAGTGTATCGTCAATTCTTACATGTGTGTTTGTGTTTTTTACTGTTGCAACTAACTAAAGTAAACAGTGAAATGCAACCGCAACCATTTTCATCATTAATACTGAACACCTGTTTGTTAAGCAATAATAATGGCCAACTATAGGGGAGGTAACGGCACTCACGACACGCTCACTCATTTACTCACTCGTCCATAAGGAGAAGTACGTGTTGCATCCAAGGAGTGTTAACCCATCGTGGGTCAAGGACGTTACATTTAAAAGATTTTTTTGACGCTCATCAACAGAATTTAAAATGCCTATTAAATAATGCGTGAACTTTCAAATCTTATGACGAGCAGAGAAGCCAGAAGAGTTCTAGTCAAAATTCACCTTTACAAAATTGTGAAGAAAAATGAAAAAATGTTGCCACAAATAAAAAATAATAAACTTAAAAATTATATACAGTTAAAAACAAAAATACGAAAAATAAATACGAACTCATACCTTAGAAAGAGCTGCGAGTGTAGCGAAATTTGGCAAAAACAAAAAAAATAAAAATTCCACTTCCAAAATACAGTGTTGCGCAAAACAAAAGCAACAAAATGTACTCCAGACTATAAATATATAATTTTCATAAAAACAAAACATTTAAAACAAAGCTTACCATTTATTTTCACAGAGCTATTATTAAGCTATAAAACCAATACATTACAACAACAACAATTGCGTTTAAAAGAAATATGAAAAAATGTACAGCAGAGACGGAATTCACTTGCGCAAAACAATAGCAATAAAGTAGAGAAAGAAGAGAATAGATTTAAAAAGAATGCGATCTAGCGGTACTATGTTTTTGAGAAGCTGTCGTAAAATACTTTTAATTTGTGCAATATTTGATCCAGTTTGTCAACGATCTTTGCATATTAACAACGTTAAGAACATGGCGAGGGAAAAGTTTGGAGACAAATTAAAAAGTGAAATAATTAATGGCTTTTTATTTGGTATGAAGCAAGCAGAGATAACAAAAAAATTAAAATTAATAGATCCTGCATTTGCCGGTTGATAAAGAAGTATCGACAGACAGGAGAAATGAAAACCAAACATTTAGGTGGAAGACCTCGAAAAACTTCAACTCGGACAGACCGTGAAATTGTTAAGATGATAAAGAAAGATCCGTTTATTTCTTCAAAAACAATTGTAACATCTTTAAAACTGAATATTCATCACAGTACAGTACGAAGACGGGCTGTAGAAAACAATTTAAAAAGTTACAGACCAGCCAAAAAACCATTGCTTACAATAAGGCATATAAAAAATAGGTGAGTTTTTATTTTTAGTGTAATGCTGTATTAATATTACTATTATTTCTTTGGAAAAGGTTACAATTTGCTAAAAGACATCGCAATTGGTCAGTAAATAAGTCAAGAACAGTACTGTTTAGCGATGAATCTAAATTTAATCTAATTCAATCGGATGGAATGCAGACCGTTAAGCGAAACAGAGGACAACGTCTTAAAACCAAGAACATCCTCGTCACTTCAAAGCATGGTGGTAGAAATACAATGGTGTGGACATGCTTTTCGGCTCAAGGACCTGGTCCATTTCATAAAATAGATGGAACAATGAACGGGGAGGGATATCGAACCATACTACACAAATGCTACCCCATGCAGAGTGGAATATGCCACTTCGATGGGTGTTTCAACATGATAACGATCCGAAATACACATCGAAAGTGGCAAAAGAGTGGCTAACAAACAATAGGATTCAAACTCTTGATTGGCCGGCACAATCACCTGATTTGGATCCTATTGAAAACCTTTTTGGCATCCTTAAAAGGAAAGTAGCAGGACAAGTGACATTTTTTCATATTTCTTTTAAACACAAGTGTTATTGTTGTTGTAATGTATTGGTTTTATAGCTTAATAATACCTCTGTGAAAATAAATGGTAAGCTTTGTTTTAAATATTTTGTTTTTATGAAAATTATATATTTATAGTCTGGAGTACATTTTGTTGCTTTTGTTTTGGGCAACACTGTATGTTACTTTGAACAAGGTACATAATTCCGATCTCTCTTCTGATGTTTAAGATAATATGCACCCAGCTTTCTTAAAAGAAGGTTTGAATTGTAACACATTAGTATTTTTTATAATGACTTGAATGACACCAAGGCGAAGTGACTCTTGTTTCGATTTAACAAAAAAAAAAAAAAAACACGCAAAAGGAGTTGAATAATATCCTGACAAACTTAATGCGTAATCTAAAGATGTTTGCATGCAATATGATATCTAGGCCTGTTGAATTTTTTTTTAGAACCGACCTGCCCAGAAAGAAGTGTTAAGTTGCCTTTTTTAGAGAAATAGCACAAATATGCTTCTATACAATTACCTAAAGCAATTCCGTATACCAACAAAAAGCTAGGGAGTGGCATACAAGCATGAATTATATGTACATCTGACATCCGAATACATATTATGAAAAGTTTGTAGATTGTTCTCTAGATATCTGGGTAATTTACGGAACACCTGTGCAAGCCATTTTAATACTAGTAATGCGATCAAAATACAACTCATTAAAGATGTCTACCAAAAGGCTCAGGACAGTTTCTGGAAATAATCTTTAGTACATTTATTCAGGTAGTAGAGCTGACGCATTAGCTCCCACGCTCTTATTTGACTGTGTTGAAATTTTGTCATTAACTGATGTTATATAGAGAATGATATTACGTTCCAATTTTTTGGGTTGTAATGTATTTGGAAATATTTTAAATTGAAAAGTTCGAGTAAACAATTACTGACTAAAATAAATTCTAATATTATTAAATTCCTATGGGAATTATGTATAAAATAAACACTATCGTCTTGCTCTCAAAAATTGCAAATTTTATGCACAGCGTTGATCACGCAACTGATTTATATCTGCTCTAAAATTTATGCAGTTCAAAACTTTGGATAATCCCGTTTTTAATCGAAATAAATTATTTAGTAAAATGTAATAAGGACAATTTTGGCATTATATTCTTGCTTAAATTTGTAATTCGTTTCTAACAAAATCAAACAGAATAGCAAACAAAGTTCTGTTTTTCTTCAAGGATTTAACCAAACTCATGCCGCACCTTACTTGTGATGCACTGCGATCTTTGAAAATATTGGAGTGCTCTTGATTTTTACTTGTAGCAATGGTTACATCAGAATTAAGCTCCACCTTTTCTCCTGTTTGGGTGTTTGCCATAATTTCATCTCTTATATATCCATATATTTTCAAATCCTTCATGCACCTAATTCGCAAATTGGCTTTTCTTTAAGGGTTAATGCATTCACATTTGTTCCCCCTCAGTAATGTGGCAGGCATGAACTTTTCTCCAACATTGTTACAATATTTATGAAGGTAAATGCTATAAAAATCGACACTTTCTTTTTTTATAGTTTGTGTGCGTTGTTGTTAACAGTTAAAACTCGGAAACAGTGCTTACGAAAAAGTTTGACTCAACTAATGGGATGGTTACATCCCTGTGGCAGGCAACAATACATTGTATATTACAGTTTGTGTGGGGACAACCGACCGTCTAAGGATACTGACGAAATGTTTGCTCTTAGTTGGCTGCTGTTGGTTGTTTGAAAAGGTCATAAATACTTCTTAGCATTTTGTTTGCTTATAATAACATTTGGGCACTTACGCGACCTCCGATTCCGTTTCATCATGGAACTGTGTGTAAGTGTGCTAATTTCCTATGTTGCCACATGTGTTTAACGAATTGCTAAAGGAGACATTGTGTCAGGTTACATAAAACTATAAAAACATTATTGCATTACGGGGTTGATAATTGTGGTAGGGGCACTTAATATGTTGTAGACACCGCTGCCACCACCGCCACCATCATCGCTTCATACTCCTTTTCCACAGGTCTTATGGCTTGCCGCGCTTAATGTAGGTAATGGTGCTCTTTTAGCGGCACAGAGTTCTTCCTAGCTTCTAGTGTGTTTTTTTGTAGTTTGGCACAGCAAACTTGTTTTAAAAACCATTAGAAAGTAAATTTGTAGCGATGAAAGTAAAACCTTTATTTTACATTGAAATTAACGTTAACCAACGGTGCTAACTTGGCCGCCCCCTCCCTTTCTCTTTTGCTCTTTAAGGTTACATAAATTTTTATTACTAACTAGAATTTTTTAAATGTTAAAATGTGCATGTATTTTCAACGATCAAGGAAATAAGAAGGAAGTAAATTTGGTTAAGAGTTTACAGATTTAACGAGCATCTAAATGAGATGTTTGTGTGTGCGAAGGCGAAAGAGTTCAAAGGCCACAAAAGTGATGGTACTTAAATGCAATTACTTAAAAGAAATACAATAAAATAGAGTGAAGTTTTTAAGGAATTTGAAGCAGTGCAGATATCCCAATAATGGCGATAAATATATATATATAAGCGCTATAGTACAGGTAATAAAATCAGAGCGTTCTATGTACCGAGCAATCTTATAATAGTCAATTCAATCAATTCAACTTTTTTTGTTTGATGGCCACTAAAGACTTGCAAGCGAACTGGCCAAACTAAATCAGGCTTCTGGCTCTTAAACGAACTGTCGCCGATCAGAGTCATGCTGCTAGTTAGGGATCTGTCGCACATTGCCTCGTTCCATGAACAAAAATTGAATTCTGTACAAATTTTTTTTATGGAAACTTCAGAGATCGTCCAATTTGGAGACTTGAAATTAATGAATTTCTTTAAGAACAAATTTTGTTGGCCCCACTTTTTTATATGAAGTGAAAGTGTCTTCATAGATAGGAAGTTACCTGTTTAATTTTGAGACTTTTGAAAGCAAACGTCTTTTTCATTTTCCAGTTTTTAAAATACGAAAAAAGGAAGGGATCACTGCCGATATCACATTGGCCAACTGGAGGCGCGAACGTACAGTAGCGAGCCACTAGGGCATTGAATAGAGCTACAAACTCCAGAAATACTGGAAAAAATTCATAAAATGGTAATGGACGCATGAGATTGCTGAAGCCATAGATGGGTGCCGCGTTTATTAACAGCAGACAACAAACACAATCATCTGGTTGCTTTACGTTGTTGAAATGCTACAAGCGTACACCAAATTTCGGTATATTAAAACACTCTTCTATCAGTCTAAGCAATGAAATTCTCCAGCTGTATTGACATCGAAGAAGTTCAAAGTATTTCCATCATACAACAAAGTAACGACGTGATGGCGAATATCTTTTTTGGCATGCTCGTTTCATAATTCACATCGATTATCTTGAAAGAGATAGAACGATCATAATTTATAACAAATATAACATGAAAGGAAAGAAAGGGAAAAGACAATGCACTAGTAAATAACAGCGTAGTCGTCACGGTACAACTATACGAATGGTCCTACCTATTGTCCTGATTTGGTCACCAGGAAAATTATCTTTACAAGAATTTGTAGAAATGCCTTGCTGAAAAGAGATTTCAAGCAAATGAACGGATCTACTGTGGAAAAAAAACCAAAAAGCCACTATAAATTGAAGGTACATTGGGTAAAGTGCATTGAGCTGAAGGCAGATTGTGTCAAAAAATATTAAGTAAAATAAGAGATCCTTTCCATCGAAATCTCACAGCACTCAACGTTTTGTATTTATAACATACGTGAAAGTATTTCCAAATATATATGTGTACACATACATATATACTTTTATATATGCCGCAATGTCCTGCTATGTTGTATCTACGTACGTATAAATAACTACCTATACATATGATTACACATTCAACACAACTTTCATTCTATATTATAAGAAATATGCCGTTACCTTCGGTAGTTTCTTTGAAACTACAGTTGAAGTTTTCAATTTTCAAGGAATTAAAGGACCGAAAGAAGATATGTGTAAAAAGAAATAAACTTCATATACGGTACACACGTCAAGACATCCATCTTGACAGGTCGAAAGTGTTAATAAACGTTACCATGGAGACCAATATCAATTGCTCCAGCACGTTTATTGCGGGAGAACTACAGCAGAGACTCAATTTAAGGCGAATATGATATTTTTGCAATGTAGAAATATACTCGATGGTTGAGTTTTAGGAAAATTGTTGGCTCTCTTGCATTTGGCTGAGTTGCCGGAGGATCGGAAGCATTAATGCACAATACTTATACAGCGAATTATATGTGCGTCACAGATATAACTCTATTTTCAGTTCAGCTGAGTAGTGTTAAAATGTTGTCTTGGTATAAATGCCCAGCAAATTGTTTAGGAAAAAGCGCAGCACATATCTCTGTAGCTTTCTGTAAATTACGATACAGGAATCGTACTGTTTACCAAAAGTATCAAATGAAAGTGACTGAAAATAGACTTTAAAGGAGCAAGTTTGGGTCATCAACAAATTAACATGTTCTTAAAACTAAATGCTTAGTTTTCCACCCTCTGGTACTGTTAGTGAACAAAATGACTTCCAACGACTTTTTCAGAAAAAATAATAAATAAATAAACAAATAATTTCGACATTTCCACCCTTTTTTCCTTAAACACTGCAATACCTGCACTCAAACTAAAAAAATTCTATGAGAGTTTTGCCTTACTCGCTAACGCAAAAATGAAGAACGAATTAAGATATCAAAAATAAACATAAAAATCCATAAAATAGTAGATTCCAATTAAAGTTATAATTCTGTATTGTAGGACGAAAAAATACAAATAAGTAAAGTAGACTGTCATATTGTAAATCATATTTTTCTGCTATTACACAACAGATACACAACATTTTTATTCATTAGTATTGTAAAGTATTATAATGTATGTATTTGTTATTGAATTGTGGAGAAGATATGTTGTAAGGCTTAAAATTACACTCCTGAATAAATAAATTAATTAAAATCCTTAAGAGCTTGTGGAGAACTTGCAAAATGCAATCATCCTTTTATACATATAAATCACTTCTGGAAAATAGGCTCCAAGAAAGTTATTTCACATATTTTTATTTTCGAGTTCTTGACGTGCCGGTGTTAACCAAGTTCTATGCATTGATCAGTAAGACTCGGGACTGACGAACAGATGTCATCCATATAGAAAAATCCTACTTTTAAAAAGCGGTAACCATTAAACGGTGACTGCCAAAAGTTCATGTCTTTACCATCCAATGTGTTTGAGTAACAATGAGTTAAGTGACGGAATTTCGTGCGTTGATTAAACATTGCTTGTTTATTGGGAAAAATGGGCTTCAAGCCCATGATTTAAATAGTACCCCGTCGAAAACAAACGTTTGTGGATGGTTTGCATATTCTTCATGCATTATGTGACAATAGATAAAACATGGGTTCGTCACTTCTAGTCGAATTTATAATCCGATGCAATTTATAAAATGCAAAGCAGGCCGATGACGATGAGTCTTCAATTATTTAACTTTTATTCCTTTTTCAATGGCTTGCATTATGAAGTCTTGCGGCCGATTTGGTGAAATCACAAGTATGTAACAAAAATAGCGTAAAACAAATCTAAATCAATATTAAGTGCTACTTCAAAAATAGCTCAATAGTGGTGTGCTGTATAGTTTACATTACAATGCTAAGTTATAATTAATTACAATTGCAGATTCCTTCACATTACAGCAAATCGCCAATGTTGAAATTAGGCACAAAACAGAGAAATACAACAGAAAAATATTTGCATGTCAAAGATGCTGAATGAAGATTAGGTAGAAGATAAATATTTCTTAAAAAATTGTTTGAGATATGTTAAAATATTTAACGATCGGACCGCCCGTATAATAATAGGCAGTCAGTCCATGTGTTTTTTTTATTTTTTGGTGTAATCGAATTTTTATTGCGTGTAGATTGAGAAAAGGCATATGGTTGTGAACGAACAAGGTAATTAAATGTATATCTTTTCCAACCTACGTTTTATTAAATCATGAAACATACAACTTATAAAGTCTACCACAAAACGGATTATATTGTTGCATCGATTTTGCCCTTGTAAGTATCACACTTCTGCATAAACCGCCAGTTGCACTGTTTTATATCGCTTTAGCTGCGGTTATTTAACATGACTAATACGCGGCGTATTGTTTACAGTCCGCTGCCAAATAAGGTCTGTATTATAAAGATACAAGACGTCTGCGTTATGTATCTGCAGTCCCCATATCAACATGCTGATCGGGGAATACACAGGTTATCACCATGGATTATATCAAGACATTTTAATCGATAGGGGGTTAAATTGATAAATTTTAGCTTTAGGCAAACCACCTAGGCTATATGAAATATGAGTATGGAGAACTGAAATTTGCGATACTCCATTTGTATACACCCCAACAAACTGGTTCCTATTAAATGAATATAACGAAATGAGACGTCATGCACTGAACCCCATCAAAAGCTTGTCTGTATCCAATTAGATTAAGACAGAAACTTTTTGTGAACATGTAACAGAAATGAACATGTTCTAGTACATATTGTATTGCGAAGTTTAGATTTACTCTCAAAAATGCTTTATCACCGACTCTTTAGGACATGCTTCCGTACCTTGCACAACACGGTCAATAACGAAATCAGTTTTACATTTTTAATATAATTAGTGCCTGCATTTTTCTTATTGGACCGTAATTTAAGCAACATCCAATATATCAGAAACATTGACATCGTAATTATTGTGTTAATTATATGAGGGATATACACAGCTACAAAAGGCAATACCAAATTAAAAATATATATTAGGGGAAGACCGTTAATATCGGGAGAGTTAGATTTACTTTGCCATAAGATGTTGTATCACTGGCCAACTAATTGCTTTACTTTGAAAGTGAATAACTTTTGAACGAACTCAAGAAAAAACGACTACAGAAAAGATTTGGATGCAATGAAGATGTCACAATGCACAATGCTAGTAATATTTGTACTGATTTTGACGCTGTTTTGATGAAATTTTATTAAAATGTCGAGTAAATTCCATATTTTCGATACAACTCTTAGTTGTTGGATGAATTGTTGCATTTAAATTCGATAAAAATGTGCGCTAATTTCCAAAAAAAAAATCCATTTTTGAGCCAATACAAGTGCAATATCCAGTTTTTGTTACATTTGTATAAGGCCAAAAACAATTCCGAGGCAACCTGCAGCTATATTTAATAATTTTAAAATTCGGGCATCTAGGCAATACTCGGCAAAAAACGATTTCATTTTTAATTCAAGATTAGCATGGAAACATAAGCAGGTTGGTCTTCTAGCCGCATTTTCTAACTATAAAATTCCAGAAATGCTTTTCAACATTTGTTTGAAACACAACCCACTATAATAAAAAAAAAAATCAAAAATGCTACTCTCCCCCTCACTGAGATAACAAATAAGAACCAACAAAACCAGACTTTGACCGCTGTGCCGCCACAAATTATGGTGGGTTGGCCACTCAATCTCTGGTAAATTCTGTGCATAAGGTGCCAGGGTAACTAGTTGCTGAATTGCTTGGTTCGCAAAACGATTTGCTTGTTGTTGTTATCCTTGATCCTGTTGCTTATATTTAATGTTTGCATCTTCTGCTACAGATGTTGTTGTTCACTCTTGTTGCCGGCGCCGCCGTTTCTACACTTGTATCTGACACTTACACTCTTATTATTTGATATTGTTGCTGTCTTTCTGCTGCCTTGTGTAGCGTCGTAACATTTCAATTTTATTTATGTATACATTTTATAACGATGTTTGTACTGCCAAAAGCCTAAAATAGAAGAAAAACAAGGAGCAGAAAAGAAAACAGAATGATGTACGAGTATATACAACATTCAAGCACAGAACTGGGTTAAGGTGAGGCATACAGAGATACAGGCGGAAAACTTAAGTGAAAAAATAGTTATTAAGGGGGATTTTACAGAAGTGGCTCGCATTGGGATTCATGTTAACCAAGAAAAATGCCGTTTCGTGATAGAATGTGTTACGCAGAGGAATAAAAATACATTTTTCCATTAAAATCGGATTTTTGATTTCCGACTTCCTTAGTCGATTGTGGTTTGTAAGGCATTAGGAAAGGATTTTTAGCAAAGATCTATTTTATTCAATAGGGTAATTGAACTCACCCAAAATTTGGGAGTTAATAATTAGTACCACATATAATATTGATACAGATCAGCGTTCAACCAGTTCCATATGCTACAGTTGATACTACCAATCGCTAGTCATTAATTAGCTCTTGACACTAAAAACTGAGATAGTATAAATATTACCACAAAAGTAACAAAACTTACACATTTAAATTTTCTACCATATCAGCAAAACAAGAGCAGACTGAGAAAAACATGTAATTTTCCGAATTTTAGTGTGGTTGTGTGCTTTAATAAGACAGCATCAGGCTAGGCAAACACTTAAGACGAATACATTTCTGACAAAATGTAATGAAGTAGTTGTGTAGTCGTGATACTGGCCATCCTATTGTTGCAAGCAATACCCACTTATATCCCTGGTTATCTAAAAAATGATATTTACTCCGCAATTTGCATATGACGGCGCTTTTAAACGTCGGCTGCATAATATAATTTTCCATATCATGCTTTAAATACATATATAATAAAAAACATATTTAAATATACACATATGGTCGAAAAAATAGGTACACCTGCTTATTTTTTCTTTATGTTTAATTTTAGTTACTCTAACGGAAAGTAAACAAGGAAATTCTTTTTTATTTATATAACTTTAATACGGTAATGCCTTTAAAAGGAAAAACAAAACTGGGGCTTCCCCGTTGTTTTCATTGTGAGTTAGTTTTTTTCAGGTGTGATTTCAGTCCTTATCGAAATAATAAATACATTGCCTAATTCTTTATTATTTTCGCAGTCTGCTGTAGTCTTTTTGGAAAGGCTAGTTATTTTACTGTTGTTAATCTTTATTCATAACAAAATATATGGTATAAAAAAATCAGCCATGGGTCGAAAGTCATTGTTCTCCGGAGGAGAGAAAAATTGTTTCAAGACTAAGAGAAAGTGGCCAAAGTCTTCTATAGCAGAAACTATGAATCGGTCGCTATTTTTTTGTACAAAATGCTTTAAAGCCTAAAAAGCCCGTCGAAACTCGCGGAAGACCCAAAAAATTGAAAAACAACAAATATCCGTATTGTAACACTTGCGAATGGCCTGTTTGTGTCTTCAAGAGCGATTTCAGCAGAAATTGGAAATTTAATTTTATCGCGAACGGTTCGTCGTAGGACGGATAGCCAGAAGAGTTCCTTTGCTTATACAAAAAAAATGTAAAGGCTAGATTGGCGTTTGCAAGAAGTCATCCCAATTGGTCCGAAGAAGACAGTGAAAAAAAAATGGCAAGACATTTTGTGGAGCGATGAAACAAAAATTGATATATTTGGAAACGACTGTTCGACGCCCTAAGGACAAGGAAGTCCATGTTCGCTTTACAAAGAAGATGGTCAAGCAAGGGGGCGGCAATATTATGGTCTGGGGTTGTTTCTCGTGGTATGGTGTCGGTCCGATACATCGAATTACCGACACTATGACCAGATTCCACTACAAAGATATCTTGATCCTCTTAGATGGACATTCCAGCAGGATAACGATCCGAAGCATTGGTTCCAAGATAATAATGTTGACCTTCTTGACTGACTAGCCAAGTCAATCTCCGAACGTAAATTTAAGCGAAAATCTTTGGAGAGAATTGAAACAAGGAATTGGAATGGAGGTTCTTAAAAATAGGAAACAGTTATGGAATTTTGTTAAAAAACTTGGTATGAAATACCAGTAGAAACCTGCAGGAAGCTTATTGCCAGCATGCCAAAAAGAGGTGGATATACCAGCTTTTAACGAAACTCAGCCAATTTAGCAGAAAAAACTTGATTTTTTTACTTTTTTGCTTATTTTAACTAAATGTACTTATTATTTTGTTCAATGTTTTCTGATTCTGAACTTTTGTTTTTATTGTTTTAGTATTTATTTTACTTCTAATGTTATAACAAAAGAAATTAGTGTTTGTTTTTCTTTTAACTTAAATAAATTTCGTCTACGAGCCTTTAAAAACAAATATGTAGGTGTACTTACTATTTTGTAATACTGTAAGGGTGTACCTTTATATATAGCATAGCTCTTCTGTCTTACTTCATTGCCGCACCTATAACGTTTAAAACAGCATTCCCACATTGATACTTGTGTAACACATTGTTCTGTGGCTATTGCAGTACTTCAAATGTCGGAAGAAATTATATTTCAAAACTTATTTTTATTCCTTGTACCAATTTATTTTTTGCAATGTGACCATCAAACGAAAGGAATCGTTTTCACTTAATTACGAATTGTCTGTTCTTTTCTTTATAACAACAACGGAGCCGTAAGTCCTTTGTAAAGTAACATACATTTTTGTTGTAGCAGAAACTAATAAAACAAATCCGTATTAAAAATTGTTGAACAGCCGGTGAAAATGTTCAGAAATCCAGTCCAACAAAAATTCTCGCTTAATTAACTTCAAATTTTTCAAAACATGAACAAGAATTATTGAAAATACAAATTAATTACCGATTTTGAATGTGGGAATATCTACATTATATTTTCACCGGCAGATTTGAAAAATAACACCACATCGGACATGCCAAAATTCCAAAATTACCAACTGTTGCGGCACATAGCATTAATACAGATTGCCGTACTATATTCTGCCCCAGAGCTGCAGCACATTCAGAAAAACCAATAAAAAAAAACCATTTTCCTTTTTAAGAGACACACTCCTGTTTATGTACACCGCATACAACAAGCCACTACAATTGGAAATAGGAAACAACATCTTAATAAACTACAATATTTCGACTTTGAAGGATGATCATGTCCGGGTATGGTTGCCTGTAAAGCAAAGCAAACACATGACAATGACAAACTACAAATTGAAAATATTTCATTTTATTTTTTACTTTTGGCGGAGAAAAAATAATTGCATGACTCTGGACAGAAACAGTGGAATTGTTAGAAAGCTCGAGTGCTGGAAAGCTACTGCAAACATCCTTGAAATCCTCATAAAGGAATTTATGGTCAGAATCCGTATCGCATTGCTGTTTCGCTATTATTATTATTACTGCTATCCACAGCAATATAATCATCATCATTGATGGCATTTTATCGCTGACATTGTCTATTGGTATTACGTTCGCCTTCCGAGCGAACTCAACGCATCTCATTTCATTCGTGTAACACTGACACGTAATACGGCTATAAAACCATAAAAATTACTAACATACCTTTGAGATTCACACAGACACCCGATAGATATGTACATATAACAACTATAAATGCCCCATCACACCCTATCACACTCTACCATCCAGCTCTCAGAAAGACACTGCGCTAGATACTTGCGGATCTCGGTGAAAAATCATAATAATAATAATAATTTTCTGTGTTTTCTCTTTAATAGGGTGGTACGTAATCATTTCTCCCTCTTTGTTCCCTATAAGCTCCTGCAATTCTGGATTGTAATGATGCCGATACCACAGGATTCGATATCATTATATACTTTCTTAGATTCTCCTCCCTCATCAACAACATCCATTTCCATTGCAGGAATGTGTAATATTACGATGCATTCGTTGAAATAATTCTTGAGATGCGAAGCTTAGGATAATATACATAACTACGACAATACGAGACACAAAATCGGGAAGGCGTTGGAAAACTGAAATCAAGCCTGATCATATCAGGCATTTTTCTCGCTGTGAGGTAACAGGAAGGAAGTTTAACATTGTGCAGACTATTATTGCAGTTTTGAAAAGATTACACCCGTTTATTGATTAAGATAATGTGGAAGCGAATATACTTACTTTGTTACATAATACAGACAATTTAAAGTATAAGTATGGTAGTATATTTCAAGAATATTATTTGTGAAGGAAACATAATTTTCATAATTTTTTACTGAGATTCAAATTTGATAGGACGATGCAAATGTTACCCGGAAACACGGGATGCAAAATAATCATATTATAGGTCAAAATACATTAGTTTTGGGCATATAATAATAAGAAAGGTATATAATCCGCATTGAACCTGCACACTAACTTGAAGATATTCCTCAAACATATTAAATCATTGTCTAGGACCAAAGTACCGATTGCGCTCCTTTGCGAAGTTAGGGAACTAATAAAGAAATGCATGTACGGTGTGTTTGAAAAACACTTCGAATAATCGAGAAATCGATAAGTCTAGTAAAAGCTTCTCAAACTGATATTCAGACTCACTGAATTCGTTCGTTGTACTCAAGGAAATTTGTTTTTTCTTTGTGTATGAATTCTAATTTAGACTCTCTAGCTATTATTTGCTTGAGAATATACAGAAACATGTGCAGAATTTTTCAAGCAGCTCACAGTTTATGCATCGCTTGCTAATGTCATCAGAAGTCTTTGTGGTTGCAGCTAAACTGCAAACACCGGTGCTTCTTAAGTAAGTAGGCAGCATCATTTGCTATTGAAAGTTCAAATCTCATGTCAACATAGTGGTCGTTGGGCGCAACATTAGGCTGGCATGCGGTAGGCTAATAAGCAGCTCATCAAACACAAAGAAAGCTAGCTGCCGATTATACTCTCTCAATTGCTGTAACACAACGCTGTCATTCGATAACGAATGTAGCATTGTGTCTGAAAATGGGTTCTGTATATATGGCAACGATGAAACAAACGTAACGTACTATGCTGTGATGGAAAGCTGAAATAGAGGCTGGTGAGAGTTGTTTCAGACAGACAGATGTGTATCTAACCATATCATTGTGAGCTGCATACTAACTTAATCAAACGTATTGAAGTTCAATGATTGCGTTAGCTAAAACAAAAGCTTCAGCATAAAAAGTCTGCACAATGGATTGGAGTAGAACAGACCGACATACATCTCATTGGAAGAACCGAGTTTCTGATATACTCCGAGAGTTTCTACATACTCATCTCTACATACGCATCCGATACCCTATTTCCGCCCGTTCGTTCGCGTGACTGATGAAAGCCCGATAGAGGGCGCTAAAATATTATTTTATAAGCAGGAGAAATCAAACTAATTCATGTATTCATTGTTCACGTACCTGGCAACAAACGAGTACATAATCCTTGACACTGCGGACTGCAATTCATTGTGGCGGTTATATAAAATTTGAACCTGTTCTTCTGTTTCATTCACATAACTATCTGTCCCTCTTTTTAACCTTTTCATAAAAGATTGAAATGTGCTAATTCAAGACAATTTATGATTAAGAGAGAATAAAAATCAAACAATAGCAATTTGATGAAACCTTCAATTCGTTGGACATCTTGTTTAAATATCCTGCAAACTGAAACAAAACAAGACTGCATAATTTACATAATTTGGTAACAACTTGTTTGATGTCACAAAATCGGAAATGGTTTTTTAAGAACCAAATATCAAGAATCCGTCCGTTATTCGAGCAGATTAACGTCGAGCAAAGCGAACAGTATCGATAATATAATAACTTCTAGCACAACAGTTTTATCATATGTATATTTTCGAGACTAACTGCTCAATACTAAACATTCGTGCAATTTTACCTTTGTTGGTGTCATAGCCCATTTGACAAATAGATTTCCATTAAAAGTTAAACGAACTTTCTATCTTTGCCACTGAACTTTAATTAATTCCTTTGTGATTTGGCAATAAATCAAAATATTACCTGTAATATAAATTACTTAATAATCACCTTACGGTATCGATACTACAACAGCAATAACAGCAACACTCAGCTACTAAATCACGGTCTATGCACAGCCAGCAACAATAACAACAGCAGCAGAAACAATAACAATCGAAACAATAATACATCAATCAATTTCATAAATTGGCGCCACTTACGCAATTGCACAAATGTTCCCATTTGCATTTAAAAACGCTCCACCGTTTCCCTGGCCAGGCGAAGGGAAAATATTGATGATGATTTCTAAATTGCGTTTCACTTGTGATTTCCATCAAAGCAAAACTCACTCGATAGTTAGAACGGAAAGTAAAATACATCCACTTCTATCCCTACCCCCACCCCTCCCCTTCCAACAACCCCATCACACACCGATGTTTTTGTTGTCGGGCAAAAGATCAAACAATCATCGCATGGTGACGAGCGACAATGAAAAACGGACGGAGAATTCATACTCCCGTGGCATCTGGTCGAATGACGGGGCATTCTGTAATGGAGGCCGTAGTGGAAGTGAAATTAATAATGCATATTTGTAAATTATAAACGTTGATAATTTGCTATTAATTAAAGAGGCGAGTGGGATGAAAAGACTGGGTCAGTCGCACAAGAATAATGAAGAAGCGGAAAAAGGTTACAGCAAGTGAATGGACAAATTTGGGGAAATTCGACTGGATGGATAAAATAATAATTAATTTTCCAAACCTGATGTAAAACAATTAAGTAAAATAAGATATACATACATATAAAAACAACATATATAGTACAAACTTTTATATAACAATATCGAAAATGCAAATACCGCGTTATCCATTTTTCGGTTTAAAAACTAAAGTTAATTAAAACACACATAAAGCTATGATTTCGGTGAAGCTTTCATTTTATTATAATGCTTGAACCTTGCCATTATGTACGAAATACAATGTCATTTAAATGACCACTTCTGGTTGGTTGCAGCAGTGGATTCTTATTAGGTAGTTTTCGCACATTTCGAACGGTATCTCGGCGATAACTAAACAAATGTTGGTTTTCAAATGCATAAATGTTTTGGGGATTATCCGCGTAAATACGGTCTTTGATGTAGCCCCCCAAAAAAATTCTAACGGCACCAAATCGTATGATGTTGGTGGCCAATTGGTGAAGATATGCTTTCGCCAAAAGGTGAAGATATGCTTTCTGGAAACTTCTCATGCAATACAGCCAAAATCGAGCGTGTTGTGCGGCTCGTGACGCTATCTTGTTCAAACCACATATTGTCCAGCTCACTTTCACTAACAAAAGCAATATTTTCCGCAATGCGTACGTTGCGGCGATGCCCAGGCCTGACCACGTCCGTAACGCTTCCAGTCTCATCAAATCTCTTTATAATCTTGCCAATTCCTTGCAGAGTAGGTCGATTATGACGATCATAATCACCCCGCAATGCACGAAGTGTCCACGTTTGAATCACCACTTTCATAGTAACTTTTAACTATTTTTAAGTGTTCGTCGGTTGATAAACGATATATATTTGTACATGGCAAATCTTTTACTAAATAAATAACTTTAAAAATGGCATTTGTTTAACAGCTGACAGCCTTGCCAGACCGCCAGTTTTGAAACCAATAAATGGATAACTACATTGGAACTAAGATTCCGTGTGCAGCTTCGAGAAGTCATCGAAGTCTTGCCTCGTTCTGGACGACCATCGACAAGCTTGATGGAAGACTAATTGGAGCAGTTTATACTTGATAATTTGGGCTTGATGGGAATCGCCACAACACCTGTTCCAATAGACCTCCATTTTTTTTTTAAAACGCTGTAATTCCAAAAACGCTGCATTTTTATAAGTTTATAGTTCCGGGTAGCAGCACGACTGATGAAATCACACTAATTACCGATGGTGTCCTGTCCTGTGTTCAAAAAAGGCGATCCAAGTGTATGTAAAAATTATCAGTCTTTTACTCCTTGCTTATAAGATCTCGTCCAGTGTGATATGTGCTGATTGTAACTTACCTTATCAGTTGGCTTTAGACCTGGCAAATCTCAGCTATCCAGATGTCCACACTACGGAAAATTCTGGAAAATACCGCAGAAAAACAGATCGACACGCACCATATTTTCGTCGATTATAAAGCTGCCTCCAACAGTCCGAGTTTCCAATGTCCGAGTTTCAAATACCCGCGAAGCTTATACGTCTTTGTAGGATGACGTTGACTGACCCGAAAACTTCAGTAAAGATGAGCAAACATTTTAAGGAGACTTTTTAACCAAACGGTGATTCAGACGGGGCAACATCCTATCGTGCGACCTTTTCAATATTATAAATGAATATGAGAAAAACTGCTGTTAACACCATTGGTACAATTTTTATAATAAAACAGGTTACTCGCGTGTGCAGATGGTACAGACATTATTGGTAGAAAACTGCGAGATGTTACTGCAGCCTTCTCAAACATGGAGAAGGAATCAGCAAAAATCTGTCTGTTGGTAAACTAGGGCAAAAGAAAGCTATTTGTTTCAACTATAATTTTGGAGTAGTGGATGAATTCATCTACCTCGGTAACGATGTCACCGTAAGATAAAGAGAAGAGTATTGCCTGCTAACAGATGTCACTATGGGCTAAGTGAGCGATTAAATGATAAAAATCTCTCTCGACAAACAAAAACCTAGCTGTACCAGACGTTGAAAATATATAACCCATTAATGAAAATATATAGCCCATTCCTGAAAATATATAACCCATCATCGTTAACGGAAAGTATGTATCGGCGTTGCATGAACAATGAACTGTATGAAGTATATGCCGACATTGTATGGATCCGCATGATGTGCGGATGGACCCAAATGCTCCAGCACGAAAAGTTTTCGACAACGAACTCGATGGACGAAGCGGAAGAGGGTGACCAAACCTCTGTTGGTAGGACTAGACTTTTGAAGTACTATCGAAAGATAGTGTTACTAACAGAAGAAGAAACGCAGAAGACCTAAGAAGAATAAGAAGCCAAAAAACAAAAATTGTTCCTTGAAATAAATGCCACCCTTCTTTAAAGCGACCGAATTAACTTTGTTAAATAAAAGGAAAACGTATGTGTTATTTTGTTAAAATTTTATTTTATTTAAAAATTCCTGTAAAATTATCGTATACAAAATGCATGTGATTAAAGAGGGCCATTACCGTAATTTTACAGCAGTTTGTCAAAAACTAAGTGCACATTTATCAACAATTTGTATATCAATTTTGGATATATCAAAACATATCAGAATTGATATCTTTTATTAAAGAGAGTCCATACATCAATCTGGAATCATCAATCGGTAAGTTCGCCAAGCATAACAACACCTTTGCTAACGAATTCTGTGAGTCTGGATAGTTGATATTTCCACTGTATGTATAGCTTGATTTTTTTGAAATTATTCACAACACTTTGTCATTTGAATGCAATTTGTGTCGTGTTTATAGCGAATTGAGAGTTGTATTTCTGCAAAAAATAGAATTAACTCGTGGTAATTTTCGCGGGATGATATGTCACAATTTTCGATGTGGATATCGAAACGAGAGTGCGTCGTTCAACTTAACTGCCTACCCCGTTTCTCTAAGAAATATATAATAAAATCTTCCGTCTTCGGCTGCACAGGAATGGGATACGCAGCGACGCTTCAACAATTTCCGACGCGTGGTACGAGAGAACGCTATAAGGTGAAAAGGAGCAGAAAGTTATGGAAGGACTGAGAGAGGGAGAACACGAAAACGTACAGGAATTCGATTTGAGGCCCGAAACCACCAAAACATAGTAACACGTAAAAACTATTGTAAAAATCTCGCCTACGACAATCATAAATACATTTACTGTAAAAATACGGAGAGGACCTTCCATAAGTTTTATTTCCGGAACTTAGCACAATTGACGATATCATCCTAATTATCAGCTATAGGCTAGGCTACTCATAACAAAACAAAATACCAGTGCTTAAGAAAGTGAAACTAAGCTTGCTGGTGGCCTGTCAGTGGTGTTATGTACGGCTGGTAACTGTTTGCAAAAGCATGTACTCATTTATTTATTCAAAAACGTTAATAACATATAGTGAACTTTTGCCATAATCATGTAATATAATAACTTATTTTCAACCCTGTACGATTTTAATTCATTCTGAAGCGAATCACAATCAATTGCGTAAATTTGTAGTGTAGTGTAGTAATGCAGACAGAAGCGGTTGTTTTTGCTAAATATCTCTAAGCTAACCATAAATCAAAACCAAACAGTTTTTCCCGCTCTAAGTAACTTATGCCAAAAGAGACTAAGAAAGTGGAAAAACAAGTAAAACGAAATACGAGTATATCTTTCGGATATTCCATTACAAATTACCCAGACGGTAGGTGACGGACGGCGGATGATCGAAGCTAACAAACAGATATAACAAATTACCATAAATCAGTTTACAAAACTAAGACAGAGCTATTGCTTTTGCCGGGAGGAGATTTTCTAATTAGGAACAAAACTTAGCATTTACTTAGACATAAGTTTCATTTTAGTTTTCGTTTTAAGCTGGTTTTTAGATGATATTGCCTGACTCTTAGTTTTGTTTTTTGTAAAACAACATCAATAAAAACAAAAAAATGTGCACGCATTAAGTGAAACCTGTTTGCCGCAACATAAATTGACATAAATTTATTAATTACGCAGAAAAGTTATTCGCAAATATGTAACTTTTCGCTACAATCTGGCTTCAAATCAGCAAATGACAACGGCAGGCTGCAGTAAAGTGGACAGCAATTCGCAAGACTCCGATGAGATATTGCCCACAACGAAAAGTTGGATATTTTATTGGAGTTGAGAGCATAAAATTAATATGCATTAATATGAAATATAGCTTTATTGAGTTTATGACGGTATGGACCGACCAGGATGATCGGTATTTGAGGGAATAAAAAAGTTAAGCTTAATGCCTGTAGCAAAACATCAACCATGGCATACACTACCAGCCGTTAAGCCAAAGTGAAATCATAACAGCAAAACAGCGGCTTAGGAACAACAGGGCCTACCAGCAAAACTATTTGAGTGCGGTGGTTCTGGACTTGTGATAAGCAAGTGCCAAACCTGTCCGATGATTGGGAACTGTGGCTAATGTGTCCCGCCTTTAAAATATGGAAAGATATCGGAATATCGGATATACAGCTGCAGTCAAAATAATAGTAGTGGGTATTGCGCAAATTTTAAAGAAGTAGAAAGGTTTCAGAATAATTTTGTAAATTTTTAAGTTTAATTTTTTTAACATAGTTCCTTTTATAAATTCTAGGAAATAAACAAAAAAAATTAGGATAGTTACAAAAATATAAAGGTATTCAAATTCTTTCAAATATAGCCGGTCAAAATAATAATAGTGATATTCATTTAATGGTTAGTACAAACTAAAATAAATTGATGCGTGGGCTAATTGTATATTACGAAGGGTAAGTATCTTTTTTCTTTTGTGGCAAACCCTTTATAGGCAATAACCGCCTCACAGCGTCGTGGCATAGAGTTTACTAAATATTGGCACATTTCTGCGGGAATGGACATCCACGCATCCTTCACAACCTCCCACAATGTGCTGTTGCTTGTGGGGTTTCTTTGCGCGATCACAGCCTTTACATCACACCACAAATTCTCAATGGGATTGAGATCTGGGGACTGGGCTGGCCATTCCAATACGCGTATATTATTTTCTGCAAACCACTGTTTTGCTAGACGACTTGTGTGCTTAGGATCATTGTCCTGCTGAAAGGTCCATATGAAAGGCATTTCGTCCGCAGCATATGGCAGCATCACTTCCTGTAATATTTTTACGTATAGATGGCGATCCATGATGTCTTTGATACAGTATATGGGTCCAACTCCTATGTATGAAAAGCATGCCCATATCATAACACTAGATCCTCCATGTTTAACCGTTTTCAGCGTAAATTTAGGGTTATATTCTGAATTAGGAGGCCGACTTACGTAGGCTCGTGAGCCTTTCCCGCCATAAAGAACTCGTCACTCCACAAAATATTCCTCCATTTTTCAGGGGTCCAATTTAGATGCTCCTTAGCAAATTTTAGTCGCTTTATAACACGTTTCCCATCAATAGTGGCACTTTTCTTGGACTTTTCTAGTTTACAATGCACGCCACGCCCCATTTAAAAACAAATCTTAACACCTTATGGATCAGAATTATACTTATGTATTTTTACTAGCCGACCCGGCAAACGTTGCTTTGCCTTCAAATTTTAGCAGGAGCAGAAATAATTGCTTTTTAATTTGTGGTTTGTATAGGAGGTACCACTCCCCATTGTCCAATCCCGCCCATTCTTGCAGCAGCACATAAGATATGTACACCAAACCGATGTACCAAATTTTGTTCAAATACCGTAAACAGGAGCAGAAGTACTGTATATTTAATTTATGGTTTTTATGGGAGGTACCACGCCCCATTGTCCAATCCCGCCCATATTTTCAGTAGCACTTAAGATATGTACACCAAACCTACGCACCAAATTTTGTTCAAATACCGTAAGCAGGAGCAGAAATAATTGATTTTTATTTTTTTTTTTTGTATGGGAGGTACCACGCCCCTTTGTCCAATTGGACCGAATTGTAAATCTAAACCATCCCGGGCACCACCCAGACGCATATACAAAAATTTATGCAAAGCGGTAAAGCCGTTTAGGAGGAGTTCACTGACAACGCCCGTACAGTAAAATTATATATATAAAGATTTTAAACTCAATATACAAAGCTTGCAAAAAAAGAATGTGTTTACTTGCAATAGTCTGGAGTACATTTTGTTGCTTTTGTTTTGCGCAACACTGTATATATCATGAAATATATGAGCTGATTGATGGACATACGTTTTGGAATTTTTTTTAGCAGGATTTATCGATACAGAACAAATTGAATTGAAAAGCACAGAGTTGCACGCTGCACGTTTGTATTAGCACCTTAACAGAAATCCCCGAAATAGCATTTAAACTCAAACGCCGGTATTCTTTGACCATTTGAAGATTGTAAGGAAATCTTAAAAACAAATTTAATATTTACAAGTGAAGTGCGATTTTTTGTGCCTTTGGACTGAGCCCAGTAACATTTATGCACCTAATCTTATATTTATATATATATATTCAAGTATACGTGTATACATAACTCATCGAACCGGACCAATTGCAATGAAAATGACAGCATGTTGACATGTTGACAAAAATAACGCACACAGTCGAACGAGCATAGGTTTATGCGTAGCATATACCACGGCCAAGCTACTCTTCTCCTGGCAAAACGCGATAATTCGCACATTCACATACACGTTTGGGAATAATTATTATTTGTGTTTTTTTAATAAAAATCACATTTAGACCTTGAATATGAACAGCAAAAAGATGTTTTCTTTGTAACAAAGTTAACCGCAAGAGACAGAAAAATCATCCTCATATGATGATGAACTGATGCACAAGCAATTATTTATAGAAAAATTAATTAGAAATATGTATGTACATATGTACAATGTGGCTATGCACACGTACCGCTCGTTCATATTGACAAACGTACTTGTTTGTATCGATGTCAGAGATGTCAAACATACTATATTGGGCTCACTAAGAACTTAGCATGTTCTTTCGCTATTTTGTTTTGGTTAAGAAAATCAAATCTACTATTTAAGTCTCGTATTGAAGCCGCGGAATTTCGTTTGATTAACTGATTTTGCCCATATCTCTCCAACGAATTTGTTTTGTTTTTACTTCGAATAACTCTGTACTAGCCCCAAATCTCAAATTATCCCTTTACACTTTTCTTTTGTGGCTAATACCGCGGCAGGGAATTTTGTTGAAGAGGAGTTCTGCTTGCGTAAGTTGTGTGCATATTGTGTGGGAAAATAAATTCCGTTTAAGATCAATAGCGGCCTTTTAAAATCACTTCTAAAAATCAAATATTTCTTTACAAACAAAAATTCCGCCGCACGTTTATTAAATTGTGTTTATAAAAATTTAGCATAGTTCAATGTGAAGGTAAATTTATGATGGTTTTGGACACAGTTTCTAGCCCACGGTTACGGCTAATCGTTATCTAAAAAGGTACTGACTACTTTAAGAGTTTCAAATGATTAAGAGCAATTAAGGATCATTAACGAACACCTAAGGATGAAAGACTGATCATAGATTTAAAAATTGGTTTCGAATTTTGCAAAAAGTTGCTTCAAAATGAACAAATTAGCTATAGTACATTAGGCTATATTGCAATTATTTGATAAAGTGGCATAAAAGTCTGGTATAATGTTAATGTCCAACTGTGGATTTCTCAAAATCGACATTGCTTAAGAAACCAGTTCTTATTTTCTATTACCAGTTCCCATTTCAGATTACAAAAGCAGCAGATTTTTATTATCGGGCACGAATCAAACGATTTCAAAAGCGAATTGCAATGGTGAAAAATAATGGCGGTTGATGGTGAATTAAATTATGACAAAATATTTTTCTTTCAATACAATTCAATTCCAAGAAATATTCTACATTCAGCAAACAATTGCGATAGTTGAAAAAATATCAAACAGAATATGGCAATAAAGATCAATTTAAAATTCTGCCTCTTTAGATTTACTACAAATTCTCTGGGTAATTGTTCCCTTCTCTAATAAAATAGGCGTCTCTTTTGGTTTCAGAAGAAATTTACAAAAATTCTGCCTGCACTCATATTTACTTTTTCATTATCTTAATATACCCAACAGATGTTCGGAACTGTTTGATAAGAAGTTTGTCATTCTGATCTTAAAACAATTAAGACTTTGCATATTTACTTGCAATGAATGTTTAATGTATCTGCTGACGGTTTGTGGGATAGATACTAATGTCTGGATGCTTTGCGTGTTGATCATCATCAGTTTTTTCTTTTTTTTTTCTGGTAACCGTCTTTTCTTTTAATCTTTTTTACCATCTTCATTACCTTAACTGTTGAACATTATGCCACTCAACAACAGTGATGTTTTATTTATCATTAATCTATCATCGCTAGCTTGCTAGCAAATAAAACAGCTGCGTGTGATAATTGCATCCTCTGGAATACGTGGCAATCGCCTTTAGAAAAATAAAGGTTGAAATGTAACCACCGAGTGAGATTGAAAGCTCACATTTGAATCACCAATTTTGTAATAAGTTTCAACTATTTTTACGCATTCTTCGGTTGTTAAACCATATTCGTAAACGGCAAACCTTTCACTAAATAAGTAACGTTTAAGATAACAGATCTTTAACAGCTGTCAGCCTAGTCAGACTGGCAGTTTTGAAGCCGCTAAATAAATAACCCTATATAACGAACAACAAATGATCGCGTCCTTATCAGTTTTTCATTTGTACGTTTTTTAGTTCCGCTTGTTTGTTTTGTAGACTGACAACTTTTGGGAACAGAAATGCTCGACATCATAAAAAATCGTCAAGTAGTTAAGTATTTAAAGTGGGCAATATCTTATTGTCTAACAGAGAAAGTTTAGCTAAACGGAAATCACTTAACTTCTCATACAAATTGTCGTTACCGATTTTCTGTATTCGATAATGAGGCATCACTGACGATACCATCACGTAAAAATCCGAAAAACTGAATTACTCAATATTATTATTTAATATAACCATCTCCGATCCACCCATTGTAGTTATTTCTGGATGAAGAATGTCAAATGTCCATACTTTGTGAAGTAAAACAAGTTTTAACGAAATCGCCAACGATAGCGTAATTTTTATTTTTTCGCAGATTGCTACTTTCGCTTTGTACACAACTGTGGGAAGTTAAAAAAAAATATCTTTTTCTCCAAACTGTTAAATAGTTTCATACATATTTTAAGCGTCAACATACCGCATTAGGAATTTATTTTACCTCGCCTCTGTTGGGTTTGAGTCTGACGGGGAGAATCCAATAAATACCCCGCCAAATCCAGCACACTTCACTGCAATCACTTAAAAGCTTTTATCTAAATTTTTTGTGCTTTCGTTTATTTCACTTTTACGAAAATCATTCGCTCACAAATCTGTTTCAGATACAAAACTTAAGATAAGCGTTGCTGCTATTGTTGTTGCTGTTTATTGGGATTATTTGTTTGGGCGATTTTGATCCGCGTGCATATTCTGAAGGTGGATTCCAGTCACTCGTTTTATTTTCACTATTTTTACGTTACTGTCGTTCAGGGTTTGCAGGGAGTAGAAACAGCAAAAATTGTGAAAATTCAATTTAATTTGATTTGATTTGCGTTAACGTTTTTACGTACGAATGCACAAATTAAATGCGAGCGATTGGGAAGCACAGGGAGGAGGATGTGGGCGTACAGGAAAGAAAAGTGATGTTCACAAAGGATCGGGAAATTTGGTTGAAAGATGAGAGGGGCAGACATGTAGGTCGAAGATTGGTTTGCTGCAAAGGTGTAAAGCATGAGAACAACACCAGAAGGGAAAAAGAAAACAAGCAGATTTCTTCAATAAACCGTTCACTTTTTGCTCTTCGTTTTTGTGGCCAACCGCCCCTTTTCTATAGCTGCCTCGTATATTTCTGATGAAAAAAAGAGGGTAGCAACAACAACACAACGATACATACTAAATGAACTGAAGTGAGGAGCAGTTGGATGGTTTTTGTTTTTCTGCGCTTTCTTTGATGTTCTTTCTACATGCCAGAGTTTTGCATTAAACGCCCGCTGAGCTATGGATTGAAGGAGCAGGGAGGGGGTTGAAAAGAAGGCAGGGAAACGCAGAGAAACAAGAGGATTTGGGTAATGATTTTGCGGCTTTGTTGTTGTTTCGTTGCCCTCCCTCACCACTCGACCTCTTTAGTTCCTAATGCTATGTTTATTAGATTTCTTTCTTGTTGTTTTTGTTGGTGCTGGTGGTGGCTGGCAAGGATGTTAAACAGATTTTAGCCGATGGAGCTTGAGGTATGGACGAATGAACGTATTTTATGGAATTTTGTTCCGTACACATAAAGTAAATCCCTTACAAAAACATCAGATTGGTTACTGTCAGTTAGGGGTGAGACAGGAAAACTGGAGAAATTGGTACAAAAACAACAAATATCCGGAGGTACAGAAGAAAGTTGACAATCAGGTGTTTTATCAAATGGAGTAATGGGAAGGGAGGGACACAGAGTGATAACTATTGTGCAGTTTCACATATCGTACTCATTCAATTTCATTAAACGACTTTCACAAATTTTAAAGGAACTGTTTTGCGTTTTAATAAGAAATTTTCACGATAAAGTTCATATTTTTTACTATTTTATTTATTTATATTCGGTATTATTTTATTATTTATATGTCGCTTCTCTTAATTGTACGGTTAATATTAACTTTTTCATATCAGAGGGCGGGCGGCATGCTAATTTTGCTTGCTGTTTGCCTTTTGTTTTCAATTTCACATGTTTTCACATTCCGATTTTCCCTCCACTCACAATTTACCTTTTCTTTTTTCAAAGTGCAAACGCGACCGCTCAACCAACCAACCGAACGTCCGCGTTCTTTTAGTTTTTATTTCGCCCGTCTTTTTTCTCTAGAGATTTTCTTAAGGGTCTCCTCTCAAATACTGTTGCTGGACGTGACAGCACTTTTTTAGTAACAAACGTTCGTAACCGATTCTAGTCGTTCCGCAAAATTTTCTGACACTTGCAGTTTTCTTGCGTTTTACATTAGTTGCGCGATTTTTTTTTTAATTTTTCTTTGCGGTTTTGAATCATTATTTAATCACTTTAACAAATTTTTAGAGGTAATGTTTTTAATAGAGAGTGGTAATCGTTGCTGCTGGTGTTGCTACTGCACACCGAAGAAGAAACGAAAAGTAAAGAAGAAGCAAAAAACAACGTCGAAAAATCACGAATCGCACGAAGTTATGAAAACATACTCACACATACACACACACGTACTCACACGATGAGGCAAACCATCAAGCCGGAGACAACGACGACGATGACGACGAAACACACGATGGTGCTAGTTGGCCAGAGCAAAGTGGAAGTGCAAAAAGTACAATAATGAATATAAAGCGAAACCGTACAATAATAAGAGTGTAACTAAAACGGCAACAATAATAACATCGTCGGATGCACAGTGGGCCCGATTGATGGTTCTTGAGCTGCAAAGTTGTAAACTGGGATTCAAACAATAATTGGAAGGGCTCGCCGAAATTTTTTTTGTTAAATCTGAGTTCGGATATAACTAACTGAAATTTTGTCAGGCTAAACAAAAAATTAAGAAAGCCACTAAAGCGCCCAGATGCGGTCAAGGTCAGAATTGAAGGATAACCTAATATGCATATCAAATATCCATTGGACTGCATTGCAAACACGATTGTCTAGTCAATACATTTTTCAATGGATAATATTCAAAAAATTATTTCTTTTAGGTCGTAAATATATCTGCAATGTAAACAAGGTATAACAAACTCATACATATTTCCAATCACGCGTAAGTTGTAAATATATAAATTATATACGAAGAATATGCTAATAATATATACAGTAGAAAATTTAAAAAACCCGCTAAAATGTAATCTTCCTAAACTCACCAAGCTTTTAAAGTCATTTATGTTAGTTGGAATATATTGAAAAATTTTCACAAAGTTTGTTTTGATTTTACGAAATAATTATTTATGTACAAGCTTTTATATGTAGCAAAATTAATTTACCTTACCAAATAGAGCAAATTTGTACAGATCGTTGTTATCTTACCTAAAAAAGAAAAAATAAGGTAGAAAGTTAAGATTATATAAATTATAGTAAAATATAACCAACAGCATAAGTCCAAATATTTCACATTATTTAGATATAAAACATAAACAAAAGTATGAGGGGGGAATTTCATCATAAATATAAATTGAATTTTATGTCAGAAATTTAAAATTTTATTAAAAATAATATAGAACTTTTATTTTAATAATGTTTTCGTCTCTTAGTCCTTAATACAAACATTAATCATGAAAAAGTAGTAAACGTACGTAAATGAACAGATTTTATGGGGGATTTTCGTAGAAACTCGAAAGAACAATTGAATGCTTAGTTTCCTAGAATTTAACATTATATTTTTAGCAAAAAAAAAGATCTTCTTTACATTTTTTCGGTTCATTATGTTGAAGACTTCATTACATAAACTTTTAACATCAATCTGAAGTCCTGCCACCTAAAATCGGACCGTTTTTTCCAATACCTCAAAAATTGTCTGATATAAGATTTTGGTGATAAATCTGAAGTAAAGTATATTTTACGTCGCACGACTACTCATGGCTGCTTACTTTATAATTGCTTACATTTGTAGTGGTCCATTGTGTAACGAAGTACACTCTCTATTTTTAACTACTGGACATTTCCTCAGAAGGCTGCCCACTATGTTGGGAGGCACAAAAGCATAACGTAAAAATAAACATTTTTTTTTATTGATGGCAACACATGCAAATATTTTTTTTTGCATTATTATTGATAGTTTTTACTTAGGACATATTCTATTTAAATTGTCATCGAATAGTTGTTGAGAACGAACGAAATAATATCTGAGATGCAACATTTATGAAAAATATGCAGTAAATTCTATCAAATGTGTCATAAGTCTAGACATGGAGGCAAATTTCTTCCTGGCAGATCAAGGCACAATGAGGAAGTAGACAACTTCCAACAATGTGTCAAAATCTTTGAATTAGGAAACTTTAAACAAGAAGCAATGTGGATGGTACCCGCAAAAAAAGATTCGTTTTTGATAGAGATGCCAATGTTGCCAATAGTTACTGAAATAATTTTTTTCATGTAGTTAGCTAGTGGTGCGGAGCATGTAGCAGTTAAAATTACTGCCTCCCTACTCCATTTATTAAAAAAAAAAAACTCCACATCATCAGACACACCTTCAAACTACTACTATAATGAATAAACAATAAGGTCAAAACAATTCAGTAACTTTTTATAAAAACATATTTATAATAAAATTATATAAGTCCGTCAACATTAGGTATATGCTCGTCCAATATCAAATGAAAAATCCCATTTCCAAATTAAAATTCTCAAATTTTCTAATACACATTATTCATTTGTCCTTTCTAAACACTAAACGAAAATTCTCAAGTCAATATTATATTATATTATATTATATAGTGTTTTAATATTATTTTTTCAAATATTTGATTTCAATTAATAATATTGCCGCAATTCGCTTCTTATATATAACAATACTGAGAAAAATATAGAAAGAAGTCAGCTCATATAAGCTACAACATACCTATGATTAATGCTTACACCTCTTTGTCCCACAGTGCATCACCAACCAAATCCATAAGGGAATGCAAAATTATTACAAACACATGCAACTTATTTAGCCAGCAGAGAGTCGAAATACCACTATCACTAAGCATATCAACACTTCTGGCTCCTCAACGTCTCCGCGGCTATAATAAACAAATAAACATCTCCCGGAGCCGAAGAGACAGAGAGTGATAGAGAAAACGGCTACAAGTCTCACGATGGTCCCCATTAAAAATTCAAATGTAAACAAAACACTAACGCTCGCACCAATATATCACAGCTAACGCGTATCTACTTATGATATATATCTCTCTTTCTCACGATTTCTTTCTCACGCTCTGTAGATGTGCAAATAATTGCTAGTTCAAGAACTTACCCTCATGAGCGGGCAGCAACATCGTTGCCAGATGGCTGTCAAAAAATTATGCAAAATGACTACATATATGTCAAATGCACTGTGACAAAGGTTTTCAAAAAAAAAAAAAATAATGTTTAACCATTTTTTGAAAATGTAGAAATCTTTATTTATTTTTGCTAAGACACTTCAGAAAGTCTTTGGGTTATGAAATTTAGAATATGCTCGTAAAAGCTGTAAAATCACTAATCTTGGGAAATGACTTCTCTTTTTTCTGCCGTACATAGCACCTGCTATAGAAATCTCCAGATTTTAGTGAGAAAGTGAAAATAGAAATTTATGAAGATTTCGAAATGTTTAGAAAGTTTATGTCCTTCAAAGAAGATTCTAGAAAGATTACCGATTTAGAATTAGAATTTTTCAGATTTTAAAATAAATAATTCTATGTTTTATTGTGCAAACATTTTCTATAAAGTGTAGGAATTGTTTGAATGAAGCCTCGGAAAATTTATATATTCCTCACATAAAAAATTTCGTATATGGTATCGGATATAAAATGCAGGAGGGGGAATTCGATTGACAGACGACTATTACTCCCAGTACAACTTAATTTTCGCTTAGCGTCACCCCAGTAAGTAATGTTGTTATTCGTAGTTGCCTATTACAGTTTGTTGAAACAAGATTTTTTCTTTCGATACAATATGTGATTAATCTAGGAAAACAATTAGCATTTTTCGTTGTATTGGTTGTTCAAATTCAAATATTTATAATTCTAAAAAATGTCGAATATTAATGAGGACAAAATATGCAGTTAGTTAGAAAAAGCACATGAAACACAGTATCACGGACAATGTACCAGTTCTTTGCATCAATCCAAAGTGTTTTCCCATTATTCTAACCGGTTTCGGAGTTAGTAAAAGCTCCTATGTGTACGCAATGTAAAAATTCTCCGACAAAATAGTTTTCTATTAAGTGTGCACTAAGTTCTCGATTTTTTCTATCAAAATTCAGCTTTATTATAAAAACAAATTTACAAATTATTCATTGAAAGTGTTGCCCATCGCTGGCTACTATTTTCACATCTTTCTGGCAAAGTTCGAATTCCGTCACGTTAAAACTGTTCATCTTTTGAGGCTATCCACGTATCTAGCCATTCCTTGATGTCGTCATATGAGTGGAACTGTTGGTCAAGTGATAATCGGACGCGCAATATCTGGAGAATATGGCGGTAAGACTTCCATTTCAGTGTTTCCAAGCAGGTTTAAATGGGCTTGGCCAGGTGAGGCCGAGCGTGGTCATGCTGAATAATCACTTTTCGTGCCTCTCCGGGTGTTCACATTAATTGAAGTCGATAACGATCCCCAGTGATGGCTTCGATTGGTTTCAACAGCTCGTAATAAATAACACCGACCTGGCGTCACCAAATACAGAGAGTAATTTTCGCAGCGTGAATATTCGGCCGAGACGACGACGTAAAAGTATGACCGGGCAGCTCCCATGACTTTCTTTTCCTTGGATTGGTGTAATGAATCCATCTTTAATCACCCATTACAATACGATGAAGACAACTTTTCTTCTGTTGTTGCTGAAGCACGCTCACGTCCCTTGGCTTCAACTCATAAGGAACTCAAGTTCCTTGCTTTTGAATCATTCCCAACGCCTGAAGTCACTTGGAAATGGCTTGGCGGGTAATTCCTAATACTGAAGCAAGCTTTACCTGCGTTTGACACTGAACCCCATCAAACAATGCGGTCAATTCAGTGTCTTCGAAGGTTTTTCGTCTTCCTTCATGCGAACGGAAAACGACGGAACCAATCTCGACACGTTGTTTCATTTAAAGCAGCATGTCCGTAAACGTTTTGAAGCTCTCGATGAGCTTCAGCCGCCGTTTTTTTCGGTTGATAGAAGAAAATCAGTACTTCCCGCAGATGACGATTATTTGACACAAAATTATACATATTCACACAAAAAAGGGATCAAAGGAAAATCGGTATTGTGTCGAGGCTGGATATTTACCATATGTCTAAGCTTGACTCATGACGTTTAGGTAATGGCAGAATCGACTAGCACATATAGCTGGCACCATCTATTGACAGCGGAAAATTAGTTGCGCACCTAATATCAACATAGAATTCTACGATAATTTTAACGAAGTTTTGTCCAAAACAGTTGAACAATAAATCAATTTCAGATCATATACGTCAAACTCATAACAGTAAAATTTCCAAAATTGTGAATCGCTTAGGTATGTACTCGTATAGCATAAAATGTAATATAATAACAAATGCAAAACAAACATTTTGTGTAGAAATGGCTGTAAATACCAAGGAAAAAATGCAGAAAAAAACGTTTTTTTCCCGACTTATTGCACAATAAAAAAATGCAATTACTTTAAACTTATTTTAAAGTTAGAGCAAAAATCAAAATGATCTGAAAAAATCAAAATGATCTGGTAACACTGACCTGCAGTTGGATATACTCTCCCCCATTGCGAGTGAGATTCCATCAACATTAAATCGCAAACAGAGAGCATTTTAGTATATCCATCTGAATCTCTAGTTCAGCGCATGCTCCAATTTTTATTGTTTAGCAATATTTTGTTTTTAGTTTGCTCTCGCTTCATGCAATCGTTTCTGCACTTTTTTCGGACCTTCGCACTCGCTTTTTGATGTCATAGATACATACACAGTAGTGTTGGATGGAAAATGTCAGAAATTTTGACAGTTTACCTTTTGAGCTTTCTTCTAGTCGAAACAATAGTCGGGACTCCTCACGTCGCGTTCTGCATACATTTGCTTTACGCCACCTTGTTATTACACATTTTCGTCTGATTCGTGTTGTCATCTTCTCTGTCGTCTGTCAGATGCAAATTATTCTTAATTGTAATATTGACATTTGCACAACAACGACCAGATCATAGTCAGTCAGCAATGCCTTTGCTCACCACACTGTTGCGGTTAGGCAAAAATGATGCTTCTTCCCACTCGGTAGTCCCGTAGCAACATCTAGAAATGGTTCTGTTTAATCTCTATACACAAATTAATGTATACACACACGCACCATTACGTGTATATTACAGATGAATCTGTGTAACTGCGTGTGCAATATTTCGTTAAGGATTGGGTAGTTTTTCGATTTCGTTTATGTTGCAAATGATTGAGGTGAAATATTACTTCCAAAAAGTTCATGATATGGTGGGATTTTCAAATCTCTCCTCCTCCCCAAGATAAGGCAGAAAAAAGTTTGTTAGTTTTCTCTTGTGGTTGCTGGCAATATATTGTTGTTAGTTTTGACAGCTGTCAAACATATAAAAGAATTTATTGCACGTCTTTCAAAGATAATGACGAAGTTTCTTTCACCTTCCAACTTTGACCTACAACAGTAGGTATAAATTATACTTATTATACCAATATTACAGGGTCATGCCAAAGATTTCCACATTAATAATTGGTCCGATCAGGGTCTAAATCTATCTTGTGTCTAAGGTAATAATAGATCCTTTTTCATTTAGAAGATTAATAAAGATCTACAACGAAAACTACCAAAATGTGGGCGTCTTCGCTAGGGGTGGCTGTACTGCTGCTTTTTCCGCAGCACTGGAGATATCACTGCAAATGCAACTTGGCCACTTCTATACCCATGAAAGCTATACTAGGTTTGTCATGTCGTTTGCAACAACTACAAATACTCATGTAAGACCCTATAAGATGCGTACTTACTTTCTTGATCCGTCCGCAAGTCTGTTACCTAAATTTCACTTTTCAAAATATTTTTGAAAAGTACCTTACCTTAAGTCGCCGAATGTGTGTCCCCCGAATGTGTGTCTTCCAGTAAAGCCGCGACAGTCACTTGAACGACAACATATTCCATAAATAGATCTTTGAAATAAAACGATTTGTTTTATTCAATTTTAACATTTATGCCTCTATATTGGAAACGCCATTACTTGCAATTACAATAAAAAAGTGTTTTATTACAAAATGTATAAAAGCAACACAAAAACAATTATATCTAGATTATTTATTACTTTGAGTAAAAACAAATGTTGTAAAAGTGCTCTTAGAAGATTACAAATAATTTTGTACTATGCGGATTATACCATTTCATTTCATTTATGCATATGCTTAAGCATATAATGGAGGATATATGACGCAGTTGGACCAAAATATAGTAAATATTTTAATTCATTTATAAGACATCGAAAAACACTGCACGAATTTACCACAGATGAGTAAAGTTTTGCCCCGTGGCATAGTCCCTTCCAGTTTGGTACTCTCGTGCACCATTCAGGTGGTAAATTTTGTCAAGCTGCTGTAGATAGAGTCGACAGTATGGATTACTGTTTAAATAGCCAAATTTGGGTAATTGAGCAATGGAAAATATTATTTACATTATATTATATATTTGGTCAAAATAAATGCCAAACATTTTTCTGAACCGCTACGAATCAAAACTAAATATGGTGACAACGTTGTAGTCGAAAGGCTTTTTATATCGATAATTAGTCATCAATTCGAGGGGAAAGAAATATAGATATGGTCTTGACATTGGAAAGTATCGCTGTCTGATATGTGATATTCATGTGGTTCAAGTGCAGAATTAATGATCACATCGAAATGCACTCCCAAAAATGAAACAAAATGAAAACGCAGTATTAAAACACGTTAAAACATTTTATCAAAATCAATCATCGATTACTGTGACGATGAGAAAGTTACGTGAAATTTTTGGGAGAAACAACTTGCCAACAAGACGCACTATTTATCGTGTAATGAATGATTTCGAAGAAAGAGGACCTGTTGCTGATAAGGCCAAGCATGGACCACTAGTACTGCAAGATCGACTGAAAACATTACTGCTGCTCAAGAAAGTGTTCAAAACAATCCATCAACCTCAATTCGACGCCGTGCTCAGGAGCTTGGTCTTCAAAGTACAACTTTGGCCACAATTTTCTACAAGGATTTGCATTTGTTTTCATTTATGATTCAGTTGACACAAGAGCTCTTTCCACAAGACCATTTCATGGAAGAATCAAAATGAGTGACGAGGCACATTTTCATTTGAATAGATATGTGAATAAACAGAATAGTCGATTCTGGGCAATGGAAAACCCTCAAATTATTCATCAGCCACCTTAGCATCCATTAAAAGTGACAGTCTGGTGTGCAATTTGGTCAGGAGGAATCATTGGACTTTACTTCTTTGAAACTGAAAACGGCGTAACGGCAACTGTCAATGGGGAGCGATATCGTGATATGATTGAAAACTTTTTAACACCACAACTTCATGCTTTGGGCTAAATTAAATAAGACGGTGCCACATTGCATACAGCCGGGATTACAATCGAATTACTGCGAGAGTTCTTTCCATAACAAGTTATTTCAAGAAATGGTGATGTTGATTGGCCTTCACGGTCGAAAAAAAGCAAGGTTTATGCAAAGGAACCAGAAACGCTTGAGCAACTCTAACAAAATATTCGTGATGTATGTAATTAGTGAAATACCGTGTGAAATGTGTGAGAATGTAATGAAAAATGTGCTCAAAAGGGTTCGCATTTGCGAGGCTAACAGAGGCGGACATTTATCTGATATTGTATTTTATACATAATTGCCGACATTACATAAAACATTTATCAAGATCTATTCTCTTTCATTTAATCAAAAATTATAAACAAACAAAGTAGCATACCTTCCCGACGGACATCCTGTATAAACGGTATTATCTTTAATTCAAGAGGAATTTTGATAGATACGAGTAGTTATTGCTTTTTATATGACATAAAAACGACATGGTACCATGTGTCTAAAACCGAAAACGAGTACAAAATTTATGTAAGTTCTTCTATAAGGAAACTTGTTCATTTTATATTTAATTTTTTTTTTTTTTTTTTTTTTTGTTGCGATTTGTTAAACACTTTTAAACTTTTCTAGGCATTTTAGATATCTTGTTGACCTTTTTCGATTTCATTTTGGTTCATATTACATATTTCTAAACAACAGAACTTCCCTACAATCTACGGCAAATCAATGCGTTACTTCGCAACTTACAACAAAGCCAATATAAATGACCTAACCTAAATGATTGATAGAGAGAGATTGAGAAAGTCTGGGCTTTGTGTGTGAGTATAAGTTTCACAAACAAAAAAAAATTAAGGTATCATTAATATCACTTTAGACCAAATGTCTTAAACTATAAACTAAATTACACGAAAAGAATTTATTTCAAAATGCAATAACTACTGAATGGTTGCTGTTGCTGTTGTACCTAATTAAAAATGTGTTTTGTTTTTAGATAAATAACATTAACAATGAAGAGTTAAGCAAACAAAGCTGTATGATAATAAACGCTTGTTTATTATAATTTTTAAAGTATGATTCGCAGTAGCAGTCCCGTACTAACGTGATGTAGTAACGTAAATGCAACATGACAAATGTTGCTTCTAACATAATAATTATTACATAAAGGACGGAATTGTGGTATTGAAAGATGTTTTTGTAATGTAGAATTACAGCAACTGACGTAGACGTCGAGGCAATAAAAATTGGTATGGACTATTGCAAATGGATATACAAATTGGTAAAAATAAATTAGTGCGAAAATCTATTGTGTAATAAGAAAGAGAGATATATATTGTATAACTAGCTGACCCGGCAAACGTTTTTTTGCGTTCAAAATGTTAATGTGGTAAAAAAAATTAATTGCAAAAATCTCATCTCCAACGCCATCTATCACTTCAAATAAAACCTTTTAAACATTCCGCAATACTCTACCAATATCTTAAGACCAAAATGAGCCAAATCGGTCCAACCGTTCTCGAGCTTTAGCGAGACTAACGCACAGCAATTGATTTATATATATATATAAAAGAAAAGATAGAAGATCGATTATTGCTGTCAACCTTAAGTGTTTGGAGCTATCTAAACAAAAATTGAGAAGCCAATGCTTCTCAGGGGAGTGACAGTTCGGTGATGTGGAACTTACAGTGTTAGCATCATAGGCCTATTCTTTTCGAAAATGCTGCTGAGAACGACATTTCAGTCACCGATGAGCGCTACACAGCCATGGTTATCGACGGACGAAATGATCTTAAATAATTGTTAGTTTTAGCAGTATGACGTACAATGTCGCACAGGTCATCAAACTGGCCGTCAACAAGGTGTTGGAAAAATGAATTGGCAGGATGCGCCACAAGAAGGAAGAGGAGCACCAATATCAACAAAACACGAAGTTTCAGTGGAAAGCCGAGCTTTTAAAAGGAGATGTACTTAACTCGCCCACTTATCTGACTATAAGTCGGCATGGTCCGCGAAACTATGTATTTTTGGTCGAAATTGGTTCAGCATGAAAACACTTGTCGAAACAAGTATAATGCCATCTAACGAAAAATAGAACGTTTTTGGCCGTTAATTAACAGAAAATAATTTCATTACAAAAAATTAAGAATGTCGACATATTAAGCGCGAAAAGAGGTCGTTTTAATCACGCTATATTATATTGCAACAGTTTTTTTCTTGCAAAATTAAAATAATTACGTTCATTTTCAAAACGATTCAGTAATCAATTCAATACAGTCTACCCTGCATAAGAAAAACTCAGTTGGACACATCTGTGGCTATGTGTCCAACTGAGTTTTTTTCAAATCTTTATATATATAATTCTACTGTACGGGCGTTGTCACTGAACTCCTCCTAAACGGCTGGACCGCTTTCCATAAATTTTTGTATATGCGTCTGGGTGGTGCCCGGGATGGTTTAGATTTACAATTCGGTCCAATTGGACAAAGGGGCGTGGTACCTCCCATACAAACAAAAAATTAAAAATCAATTATTTCTGCTCCTGCTTACGGTATTTGAACAAAAATTGGTGCGTAGGTTTGGTGTACATATCTTAAGTGCTACTGTAAATATGGGCGGGATTGGACAATGGGGCGTGGTACCTCCCACACAAACCATAAATTAAATATCCAATATTTCTGCTCCTGTTTATGGTATTTGAACAAAATTTGGTACATCGGTTTGGTGTACATATCTTAAGTGCTGCTGCAACTATGGGCGGGATTGGACAATGGGGAGTGGCACCTCCTATACAAACCAGAAATTAAAAGGCAATTATTTCTGCTCTTGCTAACGGTATTTAATTTTGTATTTCGGTTGAGTGAACATATTTTAAGTTCTTCTGCAAATATAGGCGTTTCTTATTATAATAGACCGATTGGCATGAAACATTTCCAATAAAAATAAAATTTGAAGGCAAAGCAACGTTTGCCGGGTCGGCTAGTTAAATATATATATATATACATATACTTTTCGAAAGTGATATTATCATCGATACCATATCGTTTAGCAATTTCGTAAATGTTAATAAGATCTTTGTATGTGGTATTCATAATTTATATTTAAGATGTGCTCATAATAACATTGCAATTTCCAAAAGTAATGGTGCCAAATTTCGGCTTATAAGAAAGGGAGCTTCGAACAGATACTCGTATAATATTTTTGCCTATAGCATCATAGCTCACTATAAATCATATAAATAAAATATCGCGTTTTAAAAAAAAAAAACTACCATTTTCTGTATTTACCTCGTTGGTGAATTGCGAAAATTATAACAACAACAGCAGAATGAACAGACCATATACACTAAGAAGTTTACACCACCACCACACCACGTTGACGCCTCGTTGCCAACGTCTTCGCTGTCGCAATCTGGAGCGACACAACTGTTGCTGCCGCCGCCTACGCCACCACCACCTCCTCCACCACACCCACTAAGATCACCACCACAGTGTGAGGCTGGTGTTGGAGTCTTCGTAAAATCTTGACCTAAAAGTTCAGTTGCCGAGGCCGACGACGCTGAGGCAGTGGTAAGATTGACGGTGACACCGGCGGCTGCTAAAGCGGTCTCAACAATAGATGCTGCCGATGATTTTCGCCTGCCCTTGACGTGTGGTGAATTCGAGGATGCCGAAGTGGCCGCTTTCAGGAATTTTGTTAAACGCTTGGAAGTCTTGGATTTCTTTGATTTTTGCGTTAATGTGAAGTTATGATTAAAAGCGATGGAGGGATCCGATTTGAGAAGAGGTGGTGAGTTGATAGTAGACAAGGGGGGATTTTGCAAAGGCTGTGGTAAATTGGTCGGTAGAGAAAATTTGCGCAAATTCCCCGCTGCTGCCTTGGCGTGGGTGGGTAATGAAGGTGGCGGAGTTGTGGTCACATTTATCAAACACTTGGTGTGATCGAAAGTCAACTGTTTTGTTTTTTTTCTCACCTTTGTGGTGGCTTTAAGCAATTGCGGGGATGTGAATTTTTGTGTAAGTGAATCGTGTTGTTTAGCTTGATGTTGTTGTTGTTGCTGCAGTTGCAGCTGAAATTTGTACCTCAAATTCTGAGGCGACGGAACGTTACTCTCCCGTGATGGTATTTGTTGCTGCAAATTTGTTGTAGCCTGTTGTTTTATAAATTTGCGTGATTGTGTTGAATTATTGCGGTTTGACGAGGTGGTGGAGGCGGATGACGAAGAGGTTAATGAGGTGCGATGTTTCGTTGTTGTTGACGATGTTGTTGTAGGTCGTGGTGCCGCTATTGTGACGCTTTTCGAGATATTAGTTGAGGTATTACCGGCGGCGACGGCGTTAGTGGTGCTGATGATAGTGCTACTAGTGGTGGACTTGATAATTGTTGCTCGGTTTGTTATGTTTTTTATGTTAAACGCTTCTGGTGCTTTAAGATCGCCCTCCCTACGCGAGGATGATAGTTGTGGTTGATGTTGTTGTTGCTGCTGTTGTTGTGATGATTGTTGTTGCTGCTGGCATTTGTCAAATCCGGTATTTGCTGTGGTTTTTTGAGGGGCTTTTAAAGCTTTTGCCTCCAACGCTTTTATTTTAGAGGACGCCACCTTAAAACTAATAACGGTGGCCTTATCTTTGATTTTTTTAAACGATTTTTATTACACTTTTTGGTATTTTTTGTAACAATTTGAAATCGCTCATTTTTTTGTGTAGAGGGTGAGAGATATTTAGGCATTTAAGGTTATGTTTAACATTTTGCTCTTATATTTAATATGACCACATTTCTTTTTTCAACACTTTATTTTATAAACACTTGCATTTTTTTTTGTTCGCAATTTCCTTTGTAGATTTCACTTTAGTTTTTCCGTAAACTTGCTTTGGTATTTTTCTTTCTTTTACATAATTTCCTCGCGTATTGTCATCAAAAGCCGCGTTGTCTGTTACATTTTTTTTGTTTTCTTTGCTTTGGCGTTTTTATTCTGCTGCTTTGTTATTGCTGCTGTTGTTGTTGTGTTCTCAATATATCCTTTGTGTTTTTGCTGTTCGCTTTTATTTGTCATCGTCGTATTTTCACAATTGGAAACCCCCCACCGGCCCGCAGTGGTTTTGGGTAGAAATACTGGAGGACACTTTTTAGTTTAAATAATTTGGAGGTTTATTTTTTATATTCTCTCATTAGTTTCATTATGTCGCTCTGAAGAGTTCTTAACTCGCTTTCCCCGTTGTGTCACCAGCCATCTCGTTCGTGTTCACTGCCCTCCTATCTCCTTTTGGTTTGTGTTATGTTTGCTTTATCTGGATTTCAAGAGAATATCAATGATAAAATGGATAACGCATAACAGAAGATAAATTTCGCCTCCGTGTATACACTCGGAAAAACAACTGAAGAAAAGTTTTCACAAGACATGGAAATGTCTGCAAGCGAAATATAAACGAAGCCAAAGATGGGCTTTTAAGACGTATCACCACAGTATAAGGGGTATAGAAAGTTTGACACTTTGTATCTAATAACTAGGAGGATGTATTTGTCTGAAACCTCATAAAATACAAATATTTTCGATCGCCGCAAAAATCTATGTCAATGTCCATGTTTGTCCGCATGTGTGTTGGAAACGCAATGGAAACCACACCGTTTGAGCTAAGAGGTTGAAATTCTGCACGAAAATGTCTCATGCCCATAGCCAAGCTCCAAAAAGCAATATACAGTAGCAGAATATAGACAATGCCAGGTGCCACAAGCAAACGAAAAGGGTATAGTAAAAAAATGGCAATACAAAGACAGGACAAACCTCTGGAAAATGAGTATTTTTCAGTATTTTTACAATAATGTTACCAATTATTTTTTAACAACTGATAGATACGAAAAACACCGATCGTAGTCGATGTATTATGCTTTTTTAATAAGCAACCCTAATTATACCAAAAAAAAATAAACATATACGGGCAAAGTCGATATGTTATGCTTAGGGAAAGTGTTTTAAGTCTTAAATACGCCCACTTACCCGACAATACCACGAAATTGGATATACAAGGAACTGAATCAACTTGGTAAATATTTATTGCAGATTTAATGGATGCATTTTTGCATAATATACAGTTTTTAAATGGCTACAACCAACAACCAACGCACACTGTGGTAATTCACAAATCTTGCTAGAAAAAATTAAAAAAAATGTCTGGCAACATTCCTTCTGATCGTTTAATGAGCGTCTCAATATAATATTTAATTGTGATTCAGTTTTTGTTTGCTTGTTTTTAGCTCTGATTAGGAAAAATTGATCTTTAAAGAGAAGAAGAAGAGAAGCGTATTATTTGTATGACTTTGTTCTATGATTAACAAGTCTACGGTTATTTTATTGTCATATTTTTTTATTATTATTAAGCTTTATTTCAAGAAAATATATTACAATTTTCATTTAAATATTTCCATTGTAAGTATTATTAATTAATTAATTAGTTTTTTGTGAGAAGTTCAAAGAAGTTCATATATAAAATATTTCCTTTTTTCAAGTGGATGCCAACTAATAACTTCAAAAGTCAAGATAAGATGTTTAACAAATTATTTATTTATTTAATGCAGCAGTCTGTTATTTTTCAGCCGATAACTTTATTTCTGTAGTTTTATGAAATTCAACAATATTTTTTCAACTGTTTGGCTATTTGTTCATGCTTAAGTTGGACTTTATGAAATTAAATACACAGTAAATTGTTTATGTAGAGGAAGTGTAGACAGCACGTTCTTTTTTGTTCATGTTGTTTATTTTAAATTATTTTGTTTGTAACTTTAATTGTGTCAGTTTTATTACGGGAAATAGCAACGAATCGTTCCCAGATATCAGTTACTTTCCATAGTTGTCCTATATTAAGGATTTCCGCAACATTTAAGTTTATTCAGTTAGAAATATACGAGGATTAGAAAAAAGTACCATTACAAATTTTATGAACTGGAGGAACAACATATTGTTTTTAATTGCCCGATTGAAAAAAAACTGGACTGGGCCCATTTCCTGAAAAATGCGAATTTTTCGAACTATTATTATCTCATCAAATAAAGCCAATCTTAGTCATTGTTGGCATTCTCTATTTAGAAACTATATGTATGGGGTAATTGATGAATACTGTAAAGATCCATCTCGGCAAATAAACTTTTTAAGCGGCCTAACCCTAACTATGAGCGAGGTTATAGAACGACACTAAAAAATATGCTTGGGTGTGATCCAAATGTGACAAATTGGTACATACCATACAAAGACGAAATCAAACTTCTGAAAAATTATGCGTTATCAACCTTTTTATTTCCACCATCGATATTCACACGGCAGTATTTAAGGGATGCGGAAAGGAATCTCTCGCATGCATATACAATTGCAATTGCAAAGAAAAATATGGGATTTCCCCTGGAAATTTAAGAAAAAATGATTATTATGTATGGGAAAAGCGCCAGTTTTTTTGATACTCATTTCATACTAGATTAGTTTTGCCCATTTTTGAACTTAAATTGCCTTTGAAACGTTTACGAGGAAATATTCAATTCCACAGATCAATCAATGTTGTCTCTATTGTGCTTTCAACAGACTGACGGAAGGATGCACTTAGATCGACATAGATTTTTACGAAGATGATGGGGTCTCAGATGGGTATTTCTAGCGGGAAGACAAACTTGGTATATCTCCCATACTGTAGTGGAGTGTATAAGAACGTATTTTGGTGGAGACTGTGTTCTTAGCCATCAATTTTTCCGAACGCATTCGATTTTTCTCAGCAAATAGAGATTTTAATGAATTTTTCTAGCCACAGATCATTTCTTGATAGCAGCTTAAGGAAAATTACTTATGAAGTTTGTAATCAAACTAAAATGTTAATTGATTAATCGGGCTATATAATTGATCAAAATGCGGAATAATTCAAATTTATTGATTAAAGTCACATTTGGATTCATTACATTTACAATTAATAGACTTTTCGACTATTCAAAATTCGCTATTAAATGATTTGTCGCACAATGCTTGGTAATAACACCAAGTATTTGGGTATTCCATATATTATTTTTAGTGTTTTGTTCGGTTTGATTCTTTCATCAAAACGACGAGGCACTTAAAAGACAACAATACTTTTTTAATTATTTCTATACACAAATCATTTTAATTTTTGTATTCCTTCTTTATTAAAAATTTGGGATAATTGTCAATCAAAATCTTTTAATAATCGATTAGTCGATTTATCAAAACTTACATAAATAACAAATTATGATAAGACGATTAATCGCAAGTCCTTCAAAGCACACAAATTGTGCTCCTACGATTCTCAAACTCAATGTTTAAATAAGAACAGCAATTGTTTTTATTTTTTTTTTTTTTTTTTTGGAAGTAATTATAACACACAATTTTGAGAAGAATATCAAGGAATATCGAGTGGTTTCCGAAAGCCCATCTCAACTGGGTGCAAGGCAAAATAACAAAAGTAATTTTCAGACACTTCTTTTTATCTTTGACGACCTATCTTCACTTTGTGGATGTCCCGCCTTTGCAGGAATAGGTGGGCAAACAGATAGACAAAATATAACTTAGAATATAATATTAAATTAACTAGTAACTAATTACCTATAACGCTCAAATTGAAGTGCACCACAAAGTAGGCGATATGAAGGGAAATAAAAATAATGAAAAAAATTATATATTGAATGATGTATATATATGTTTGTAGGTCAGGCCAAATTGCAAGTTTTTTTTTTGGTAAATCACAATAAAATGCATAAATTGAAATAAATACTACTCCAAAGTAAATGTAAAAATGTATATAAAATAAAAATTGATCACATAAAATCATACATTTAATATCAACCAATAAATACACCAATAATTGATAAATATCACTCGTAAATGCAAGCATTCAGATGTCAAAGAAGATGTAAGATGTAAAGAATATTCACCTACGTCAACTGCATATGATAGATAAGTCTATTACGAAATGTTGTGCATGATATATTTAAATCTCTAAGCTCATTTGGCAATGTATTATAGCTACGAGCTACTCTTACATTAAAAGATCGTGCTGTAAGATGGCAAAGTTTGGGGATAAACAATTGCCTTCTACGAACGGAATGACAAAATTTAAAAGATTCGTATAGGAATTAGATTGGTTAGAATATATTTTGTATAAACACAACAGCAATCGTACATCGACAAATGCAGGAAATGAACATCCCAGAAATTTAATCACAAAAGGTGTTATATGTACACGTCTCTTTAGAGAAAAGATGTAGCGAACAGCTCCGTTCAAAGATAATTGGAGGAGTTTCATATATTTTTGATTAGTAGCAGAGTATATCTCTAAGCAGTACATAATACTTGGCATAACTAGGGCATGAACTAGTTGCTTTTTCACATACAGCGGGAGCGACAAATTAGTTGTGTATAACTGCCTCAATGCATGGTTAACACTTAAAACAACATGATTAATGTGCTTCTCAAAACGCAGCTTATCATCTAATAAGACTCCCAAACATTTCATGTCATTCACAAACTGTAAATTAGAACCATTATAAACTACTCGCATTCTTACAATCTAATCGTAACGTCAACACCAAATTTCTAAAAATTAAGAAATGTTGGGAAATTTTGGAAACAGAATTCGTATTTTGCATTGATTAGATCCCGAAAACCGCTAGTCATCCATCTTTTGTTCTTCTGCGTAATTTTTCTTACAAATAGCATACAATGCAAATTTAGTAATAACAAATAAAGTCAATTAAATAATATTAAAGAAAGTTAGTTTACAATTGGCGGCAAAGACCAAACATCTGTAAGTACTGTTGATGATTGCTTCAAAAGTGAAGGAGGAGACTTCATAATGCGCCCGCTGGGGTGATTTTTTTTTCGCAACTTCCGAAAATTGGAAATGTTCGAATGAACAATGAAAAAAACTAACTGTTTCTTTCCAAACGTTAAGAAATTCATAGAGTGTGCAGATTAAAACTTATTAAAATTTCAATGAAATATATGACTAAACTACTAATATTATGATCGGAATGTTGTTTTACTCTGTATGTGGGCTTAGCAAAGGTAAAAGAAAAATTAGCAAAGATATAAAATCGAAGATTTTTACTTCCGACAAGAAAAAAAACGAGTTTTGTTTTGATCCCCATTTTTTTTTCTTGTCGGAAATACCTAATATAACAACATATATTAAGCGTTGTAAGATATTATTTCTTAATAACATCAATGTGCTCACTCAATATTAAACCATTTTGTGTGGGAGACACCAGAAGGCGGCCGTCATCACGATGTGAGACTATTTCAGACTTGGCTCTTAAAGAATTTCAAGGCGAGTTTGCGCTCTAAAGTTGTTGAATCAGAAAAATCTATTCACACATAGGCCTGCAGAATAAAATAGAAGAATGAAGGTGGGTGCTAATTTTAGAAGTCTCAATAAAAAAAAACAATTTCTTGTGTTTACAAAATGTCGCTCAAACTCAGTAAAATTCAGATGGTTTGTATGTGGAAACAATAAAAAAAGTAATATTCAAGGAACATGTTTTTATGTGTCAAAAAATGTAGTAAAACTTTCTGAGTGACGCAAAATATAGAATGAAGTGTTCAGTTATTTAAGTTTTCGTTATTCAATTGTAGAGTGTATCGAATTCTAAGAAGTCGAAAAAGGAGCTTTTTGAAAAATATCTCAAAGTATTTTGATTGTGTATGACAATAATTTCAAAATTTGTTTTTACTCTCGAGATGTTATGATTATTGTGCAGATTTTTAGTTTTTTTTTTATACGACTTTCATGAAATTTTGAAAATTTCCGATGTTTTCCGGGAAACGTATTTTCCTCTTTCATTAATTACAGTATAAAATTAACGCGTTAGTTGCAAAACCATTTCTTTGACATTACTGGCACTTGGTGCCACTTAATCAATCATTATTGCAAATAAATGTGCTGTTAAGCATACAAATCAATAAGTAGACTTAAGAAGCGTTTGATTTAATCTCCATTAATCACCGGCGATACCCAAGAAAAGCTTCCATTACTAAATGGTTGATTATATACAGAAGTCAATATAAAACAAAAAATACCCTTAAGAAACAGGCAAGAAATCTTAATATCCCTGGAATAAAAGCAAATTTTTAATATAATTTGTATTACATCTGGCCTCTCATTGTACCACAAGTAAAAATCAGTCATTTTAGCATAGGAATCGCTTTAAAGAAGTAACATTTGTCACATCTAGGAAATAAATATCCATATTTTTTGTTTTGTCACTCTAATACACATACATATATATTTTTTTGCAGGAATGACAAATTACTGTCAGGACGAGATTGTCCGCTAAAAAAATATCTTGATTTGTGCGCCGGCTACGCGTTGCTTGCAAAACGGGAAGTTGCGGTACCGAAAACATCTGAATAAAAGTAATATATTTTAAAACTGATATGAACTATTGATTAAGTTCAGCGCTTCGATACTTTTTATACTGTTTATTCACAAACAAAATCAAATAGTTCCCAACTTGAAGTAATAACGTTTAAGTTATCAGACCGAAGATTGGACGTATTCGTTAAGTACACTATATTTACTTTACTGGCCACAAAAATTTAACTGATTTTGGTGAAGTCTCGTGTTGGTATTATGTAATATATCAAACTGTTAAGGAATTTCACACATTTGTATTTTCAAATACAGTTTTAATATCGTACGCTTTATTACCGAGGTATAAAAATCATTCAGCAAGAAGCAAGAGAATTTTCGATGTGTATACGGTTTCGATATTTCAATTCTCGAGCTGTGTTTTAACACTTGGATATTGCGCGACAAAAATTTTTAAAAATTGTGCTTGTTATCTTTAATGTTTTATGTTTTTTTTTTTTTTTTTTTTTTTTTGTTCACTTAATCTCTTTACACATTTCTTTTCACAAGAACTAAATATAATATAAGATTAATTTTGGGGTCACTGTTGTTGAATTGTAAACTAATAAAGGGTTTCCCAACAAATAACAACGATGTTCTTAATGTAGCAAATATTTTTCTAGCCAAGCATAAAAAATTTAATTACAGGTTAAAACTGTGTGTTACATCGCTTGCTGATTAAAAATAATTAACTTTGGTTTGGTGGAATTTGGCATTAGAATCATATTTTTAACTCCACACGATTTGAGCACAGTGGAAAACATTATTGTGGTATTATTTACGCGATGTCACAAATTCGATTTGACCCCGCAATCCTGAACATATATTTGGCGCTTTTAAATGAGGGGCTGTCATCTTAATTATTAAAGGTTGCGCGACGCAAAGTCAAATATTTTCTTCTTATTTACTTAAATGTATTGCAATTTGTTGTTCTTTCTCCTTCGGTTTCCATTATTTTATTAAAGAATTTCGGAACTATTTCTCTGGCGATTTTGGCATATTTTTCCAATAACGAATATTTTTTGTTGTAATTTTTTCTGATTTTCCCCGTCGCTGTATTATTCAACGCAGTTCAACGATGTGTTTAATAACTAATTTTCTTTTGTGTATTAAATAACTTGCGTAAATCAGTGATTTTTGCAGTTTTTGGTTATTCGATAACAGATTCACCCGATATATTTTCTTTTTATCACAAATTTCGCTCCATTTGTTTCCATTTCGCCATATCTACATAACACTGTGTTATCAGCGCGTATTTGTCACATATTTGTTGTTCTCGCATTCCCATCGTGAAATTATTGTAATTTCCCATATAATTTCTTCATAGATTCATTGTTAGGTTAATTTGTTTGCCGTTTGGGCACTATTTCGCTGAATTTTATTGCTACAGTGACAGGTTTACACAATTTGTGTTATCTGCGACAGGGGCATTAACATTTTTTTGTTTTTTGCATTATCATTCATCTGACATTATCGATCAAAAACTTGCAATTATTGAGTTTTTTACGGTTTGATTAGAGGAAGTTTATCAGACTTTTGTGAAGTTAACTTAAACCCACTTTTTAATCTTTAGTAGATTTTTGTAGACACCTTTCGCTTTAGGTTTTTTGTTTTCTTTAATTACTCCTTGGTTTTCGGTTAATTCGCTTTGAATTTTCTTAAGAGGTTATAAATTTGCGATATCAATTTTCCATTTCCTGATTTTGTCGGGCGAAAATTACCCACTCCTTCACTTCCCGTCATTTACTTACTGATTTTCTATTTTCTATAATTTTTCTTATTGTATTTATTTGTTACTTCTTCATTCATCACATATTCATTGGACGAAACGCGACGCCTTGTAACACACACTCACGCACACGCACGTTTGCGATGAGTAGTAAAACGCTGTCACATTTACTGTGCGTTGGACACCCGAAAGAAACGAGAGGCAAATCCCGTAAATTGCCATGAACTAACCAATAGATCCTTGTGGATGCGAACGAACAAGGAACACTTGGGACAACAGAGCACCGAGCACAGAGCGAGCAACACACAGGACAACGTACGAACATACGAACGGAGCGGAACACAACACAACGCGACGCAACGTAACACAACGGTTCCAGCACCCCAAAAAAGTTGAAAATAACAGACGGACGTTGTAAGAAGACTGATGATGATGAACGTATAAAGGTTGTATTATTTTGTCGTATTTGTGGTTATTGTTGTTGTGTGAGCTTGCATGTGTCTGTTCTTTAGCGATGGAGCAGGGGAAGGACGCGATGATGAATTCGAGTTGTTGGCCTGCTCTGCTGTTCTCAAATCAAACAACAGCAGCAGTTAGTAGTAAGTGTTGTACTAATGTGGAAGCAGCTTCTGCTTTGTTAAAATGTTAAACTAAAAGCAAAGTAAAAAACAAATACACTTACACTGACACATACGGGCAGATTGTCACTCTAACACACACTCACACGAAAAGCAATCACAATTGTCTATGGAGGAAAATAGGCGAAAAACAGCAACAATAACAACACTATGACGATAGCGGCAGCGCCAGCAGTAACAGCAACAGCACTTTAACGACCAGTGTTGCCAGTTGTCTCACTCTTATGTTTCATTGCAATTGATTTTATGGCGAAGCAATGATAAAACTTTTTGAGTCCGCCATAAACTCGTAGAAATGCTGGGCAAGTTAAACTTTTGTTTGGACGGGAGCTACCAGAGTAATTGTGGGAATATGTTCTATTTACAATTCACATCGTTGCATTTTAGTTCCATAATTCCGTTGTTACACTGGCGGCTAAAATACTTGCACGACGGGTAACAATTTGAAAAAAGGGTTAAGTTCATTTTTATTGAAAACGGGGTTTTTATTGCCGACAGTGGTTTTAATTCCACGCCTGCGTATACACCACCAATCCCATGCGTGATTGTGATGTTGTAGCGATTTGACGACGCAAAAATCAAACTCTCATATTACTAAAGCCCATTTTTAAAGTTCATATCATTGGCGAAATTGCATTAGAAGAGACAACTAAAGTGAACATATTAAAGAAAATAATAAAAGGGAGTGAAATGCAGGTGGAAATAACAAATTTGTGTTGAAATTTCCAGTACCTCCTACAACTTTTATTAGATTTTTTTTTTAATTAGAGAAAATGTTTGTACATTATTTCTGATACTACTTTTACTGTTAATAAAGTAATGAAGCAAAGCTTATATATTAGTGCAAAATCATGACATAACCACATTTTCAATAAAACTTATCCACCGGCTTTAAGCTATACACTAGAAAACATATAATATTTCATGAGTAGCCAGAAATAATAAAACGACCACGGTGTTCAATTTTTTTTATTGACAAGTGAGCTTTGTTTGTCGATATTTCATAATTTAGATGGAATTTTAAAATTTTTATATATTCAAATTTTTAGTACGTATGGTTCTGTCCCTAGAATGAGTGTACTCCTATGTATCGAAAAAAAGAAAGTTATGAGGAAATGCAAATGTAAAATGTTCACACAATTTTTCTACATAGATTGTCGGTGCTTAAAAAACTAATTTTATTTCAAATATTTCGAAAATCATTGAAAAATATATTTGAGCCTGAAATTGGTTCAAAAGGATGAGCATCAACTATTATCTGACTCAGAATTAACATAAATTTTTTTAAAAATAGCATAAGAATTCTTTGGGAGTTGTTAGTGACAATTTTAATTGAACCAAATCAAATTAAAAGTAAACAAATTGCTTATTTTATCAATAAAAAATTTTAATTTTTTCATTATATGTTTCTGCCATTGGAAATTAAATAAAAAACTCTTTCTAAAAAGGTGCAACAATAATTCAAAAATTTATAAACCGTGGAAAGCTTTTATTGGTGGGCATTTTTTTCGCTAATTCAAAAATATTTAAAAGTAGTTGGTCGACATAGAAGAATCCATTACAATTCGTTTACCTCTTAAAGCGGGTTATTGAAGGGTATTAAAAGCATTAATCTTCACTGGAGAAAAGGTATATTAAATATGGATATGGTTGATCGCGTTTCTGATATGTCTACTTATCTGGAGATGAGCCGTTACATTGTCCACCTCAGTACGGACCGCAGGCGTTGCAAGTGGGCGAAACTAGTACAGGAGAAAAAAACTTGCTCATGCAATGAATCGTCTAAGAAGCTTTTTCAGGATTTTTTTAAAATTTTTTTTCATTTTTTTTTACTTAAAAGATGACATTTTTATACGACCACTTATTCAGATATGACTCAGTACATTATCCATTGCACCATGGACCGCATAAGTGGGCCAAATCGGTTCAGTACTCTGAAAGTTGTTTCAGTAGACTAAACACAAGGCCTTTTGAAAAATAGGTACTCTTCTGAATTTTGCGTTAACCAGAACCACTCTATCTAATAGTGGGTCGATATATTTTCTCCGGCTTTATGGACCATAAGCATCACAATTTCATCTTGATGTAGCATGAAAAAATTCGAACACGGAGGGACAAACCCGACTTTCAAAAAACAAAACATTTTCCTAAGTTATATTCTTTAAATAATACGAATGAAATGGATAGGTATAATATGGAATCATCCAAATTCACGCACTATTTAACGGTACCGCTCTAGTTATTAGAAAATACTAAAATTATACTTTAATCCATACAAGGTTATTAAATTAGGTTTCAAAACCGCCGGTGTGACAAGGCTGTCAGCAGTTAAATACTGCCACCTGAAGTGTTATTTATTTAAGAAAGATTTGCCATTTACGAATGTGGATCGTTTTGATAAGTGAACAACACGTAAAAGTAATTGAAACTCACTTTTCGTGCATTACGGGGTGATTATGGTTGTCACAATCGACGTACTGAACAAGGAATTGACAAGATTATAAGAAAGAAAGAAATTTGAAAAGACTGGAAGCGTTACAGATGTGGTCAGGCCTGTGCATTATCACAATGTACGCAATGCCGAAAATATCGCTTCTGTTAGTGAAAGTGTAGCGGATAATTCGAATTTGAGTTCGAAGCACTGTGACCGTATGTTAACCGTTTTTTTTTTGCCTGCAATTGCAGATTATGAACTGGATGATATATGGTTTCCACAACACGATGCTTTATTGCATAAGAAGTTTCCAGAAAGCGTAATTTGGCGACGTTAATTGGCCAGCAAAATGATGCAATTGACGTCGTTAGACTTTTTTTGTGTGGGGGGCTACGTCAAAGGTTTACGCGGATGATTCCCAATCATTGGAACGTTTGGGAACCAATATTCGTCAAGTTGTCGTGAGATAGCACGCAAAATGTTCGAAATAGTGATCGAAAACTACCTCAAAAGGACGCACTTTTGCCACCACCCAGGGGCGGTCATTTAAATGATATTGTATTTCGTACATAATGGCACGGTCCAAGCATTATAATGAAATAAAATTTTTATCGAAATCATAGCTTTATTTAACTTTACTTTTGAAACCGAAAAATGGATAATCCGGTATTTTAAAAACGAGCTATGATGGATGCATCATTCATGACACTGCGAAGCACGATCCATTGTTGTGGGCTTTTGACGTCGGGCAGTTTTAACTTAATGTCGGATTAACCGGTCCGTTATTCTGAAACCGGATTATGAAATAAGTAATTTCTCAAATAATCGAAATGTTGAGTATTTGAATACTCTAACGTAGATTTATTAAGTTTGTCACTCCATTCGCAACAACTGTGATATTAATAAGGGCCTCGCAACCTACTTATTTGTCATGGGGGGAAGAACTCATACAAAGACTAAATAAATTTACATCTGGAAATGAGCATTATTATTTTTAGGAGCAAGACATGGTACAAAGTCGTACACACTGGACGATGTTAATCAATGTATGACGTACATTTTCAATGGGATTGTTGTAATCGTCTAATTATTATGTTGTGTGTGTGCATCCATAAGGATGTCAGACATACGTTTCAATATTACATATGTATGCTGCTTTTTACAGAAAATTGTGAATTCAAAATGCTTAAAGCAGTACACAAAATTTCTGATTATATTACTGAAATTGGGAAAACTGGACTTCATAAAATAGTGGAAATATATGATAAATATGTATAAAGATCCGATTCCGAATAATTTAATGAAAGGACAGATTCTAATTTCCATGTTTCAACTTTTGATTTTATAACATTCAACAATTGTAGAACTTGATCATACTTACACTAACAAAAAATGTTTCTGATGATCTGGATAATCGTACCAAAATAATACAAATTTAGGATTTTTATATTTCATAATTTTTTTTTTTTAATTTAGAGATTAAAAAAGTTCGTTGTTTAAATTTTCGATACTTCAATTTTTTATGTTTCACAAAAGAAACGAAACATACCATAAAGGTCTATAGAATCAATGGTATAAGAACGATACAAAAAATAACACGTCGTTTCTTCCTATGCTACTTAACGCTAACATTTTTCCGAGTGGGGGTAATGGGATATATTTCGTTTCCTTATTACAAAGGTTTAACGCTTGTGCGAAATAATCCTGACGTGGCAACTCTACTTCAGACAGCCATATGTTGCCGCTAACGTTGTTTTTGTAATTCACTTACCGACAATAACAACAACAAACACCCTCATCTCATACTACTACGTTAGGCGCTCATTCCTACTCGTTTGTTGTTGTAGTTGTTGGATTTTTTGCAATACACATTTTTCCACTTCATAATCTTCGTCAGCTCACGAGTGAGCATTTGAAGGAGCGCACAACTGCTGGCACTACCACCCGTTCACTTCAAGCATTTGACATGCCTACAATTGTTGTGCAAGAGTACCCATCCCCCCAAACAAAAATATTATGGGGCTCTCTAAAATATACAATGTGCGCGCGTTTCCAACTACTTGTTGTTGTTGTTGTTGCTGCTGGTATAGTAAATGCCAGCTATTATAAGAACAACGTCAACAAGAGCAGACATTAACAAAATTGCGTTTGCACTAATGGAGTGCACCTACTGTACAAACAAAGAAAATGCATTTAATACACTCTCCGCTCTTTATTACGTTAACTTTTGCTCTTTCTTAGCAAATAGCAATAAAAGTTTATTTTCATTTCATATCACCTCCTGGGGACAACATATGCGCACACTGTATTCCTCTCTCCCTATTTCTCTAACAATTCGTCAACTGAACTTCTAAATATTGTGCCCAGTTGAATGCATTTTGTTGTTGTTTTCGTTTTGTTTATCATTGACGAAAAGTCTCTCCAGTCTTAATAATTCTCAATGCAACTGCTTTGCTATTTTCGGTGGAATTTTCATATGGTTGTTTGGCGTAGTGTTTGTTGTACGTTGAAAAAGCTTTATCACAGCGTTGGAATATCCAAATGCATTATAAACTTTTTGACCACATGCAGTGATGTATTTATGGGGAATGAACAATGCAATTATTGATGTTGAATTCATCAGAGAGAAAACATATACGAAATCATAAAAAAGATGTTTTGGACTTTAAACAAATTTTGTCCAAAAAGATGTACCCACTTATTCTTCTTTTTAATGTTAGGAAACCTTACGGCATGAACCTTACGATAACTAATTTTATTGTGTGTGCATTTATATGACCACATTTCAGAGAACCTAATTGAAATTTCGAACAGAGGTAAGAATGGTAGTAAGAATAATAGAGTTACAGTCTTCAAAGCTTTCAAAGTTTAAAAGTCCATTTCAGAAGTTTGAATTTGAGAATTTATCACGATTCACCAGTTAGAGATAAACAAATAGATTTTGTCTTACAAGTGACAATATTGACAATCAGGTAGTACAGGCGTTTACAACAAGGGAGTTATCGGGCAAAAACAAAGCAAGGTCAAGAGGAACAATGAAAATATGAATAATTAAGGTAAACCTGTTTTCTCTTTTTTTTTATCGCATTAATTAGAAACTTTAAATAAGTGCCAAAATCTGTCAACATCTACAAAACATAAGAGCTATGAAAATTTTTCGCCAATCGAGACAACCAACTTGGACACCCTGCGTTAACACCGGCTAATCAAAGATTCTTCTCAAAATCTTGGTCAGCCAGTTGAATAATTTCGAAGCTTCAGAATTATTACCATTTTTTGCGCGCATCAATTATTGTTCGGTGTTAAATTCACATGGAGAGAAAAAAAAGACATGAGACATGTCGCTTCAATGAAGTGAAGGAATTAATTCATATCGTGAGCATCATAAATGTATTACAAATATTATAAATATTATAAAAATCACAAAATATCGTAAATAACACAAATATCATAAATATCATGAATATCATAAATATCATATATCATAAGTATCATCAATATCATAAATATCGCAAACAATGTTTATGACGTTCATCATGAATATCATAAATATTTATTTCATCGTTTTAATCAATTATTGTCTTCAATTTTTCAATTGACGTGAGATTTTTAAAAATATACTGGCATTCAAAGGTGATAACTTTTTATAAGCTTTGCTGAAAAATTACATTTGCCATCATATGCATTTCTTACAGCATGGACGAATTGAAATGGGTTTTTAAATATCTAGCTTAATTTTAAATAATAATTTTAATCTTTTAGTTGATCACAAAATCACTAAATTATTTGTTAGTGATACCAATGCGAAGTTAAATAAATAAAAGGACACCCCACATTTTTTAGTCAAAATAAAATGATGCTTCATTCTTGAAAGCGCTGTTATCTAAATAGACCAATTGTTATCATCTATCTGTGTATACTATTAAATTTGTATGTATATGAGTAGATGTTTCTGGGTATTTTTGTTATCAACTGTGAGGTGTCAGGGTGTGTGTGAATGCTGGGTAATGTACGTGGATGTCACTGTGCGTAAGAGATTGTCTCTGTGTCTGTAGATTTAAAATAGAAATAAGCTTTAGCTTGATATATCCATTGAATTATGGATACGTTCAGGTTTTCTAAATACACACTTAGCTATAAAATTACAAAATTATAAAATATATTACGGACTCACCTATAAACAGACAAACACATACATGAACATTTAGCATATCATGACCAGTAAGTGAGAAACAAGTTAACAATTGATGTTACTTAAGGACCTCGGAGTCCACAACCCACCGAATACAAACTGCACAATAAGTTGCAGGTACTTAATTAGTATAAGTTGGATATATTTTTGTCGAAAGTGGATATAAATCAAAACAACTTCAAAAACTATACAAAGAGCAAAAGGGCAAATGCTGACTTGATCCTGATGTTCAGTACATAGTGAAGTACACAAAATTTCCTTTTTATATGAAATCTCAATTAGATTGTTAAGGGTATTGATTATCTGGCCCTTTTGTGGAAAATTTGTGTTATTATACACCATTGGCGTAATCAGCTTTTCCTTCGAGGGTTTCAGATGTTCTACCACTATTCGTTATTTCATTTACATACGTATTCAAATAAATCGAATATTAATATCGAGTTGTTGTGAATTTTTCTTTTGCTTTTTTTCCTCTTTCCACATGCATTCTCTACGTCATCGTCATTGTCATCGTCGTCATCTTTGGATCAATTGGAACACATTCCAAATTGTTTACATTATACGGAGCATTGAATGAGGCGGTACTGATCTTTATTAGAGTTGTCAATAGACATTGTAGGGAGCGGTAGGAACGAAGCGTGTGTTCTTATAACCTTTCAGTATCTCGTCGTGTGACAGTTTTACTTACTGTGTAAAATTAATGCAAAGGCAAAGTACAGTATCATTGACCTTTTTAACCTGAGCTTTAGGCCATTAGTTTAGAATGTAGGTTTGTGTGTGTGCTTCTCTACTGGATAAGATGATTGATTCAACGACTCTTTTTATATAGAAATATATAGACAACAGACATTTTTTTGCAAAGACAGCATTAAAAATTTCAGGCAGATTTGGCAGCTGCATTGTTCCAATACAGTACACTAGCATGCCAGCACTTACTACTGCCTTCGAATTGTAAGACCAGTTTTCAAAATAAATTACGAAGATATTGATTTCACAGATGTCGTTAGTGAGCTGCTCTTACCTTTGCAGAGCAACTTAGTTCCGTCAGAAATACAAAATTTTCTAATTATGGTATTTTACATATATTTCAGTCCCATTCTGAGATGATGTGTGCCTGAAATTCCAGTAGTACCTGGATTTTTGTTTTGTGTGAAATTATATTATTATATTACATTATATATTATATTATATTATGTACGTATATTATATTATATATGTTATATATATTACATATTATATTATATATATTATATTATTATTATACTTCTCAGAAATCTCGTTGAAAATAAATGTCAAAGTTTATTTCATTGATGATGATATATGTATGTGGGTTGTGATGGCAACGTTGATGATACTTTACACGATGCTAATTTCTGAAGGGGCGCCAGAGAGGAAAGATAAAGTAATTGGTTGTGCGGGGCAACCAATCAAATTTCTGTAAAAAAGGTAATTGAAATGTTTGCGAATTAGGATATTTTTAGAAAAGTTTTTATTTTGTTTTACGAGTACTTTAAAGGCTGTCACAGAAAGAGAAAACCCATGATAGAATCAAAACGAAAGTAACAGCCATAGCAAACACCAATAATGCTATTTTATTTTCTATTGCGCTAACAATATGAGGTTGTTTGCAAATAAAACAGCTGCCTGTGGTAATTGCATTTAAATTATGTACCAAAGAACGTTAGCAAAACTCTATGTGGGGCAACAACAACCAGTTATTTCAAAAATTATTTCTGTTATCCGACCAACAAATAAACCGGATGAACTGCTTTTCTTTTTATTTTCTCTTAAGTGCAAAGGTCGAGAGTATTTTTTTTTGAAAAATTGAGTGCTATTAGTAAGAATAAACTGACACATATTTTTGTGGTTGGGTTTCAGAAGTTTGTTCCATGTGATGATGGTTGCATGAATTTCATGTGTTCCATTTTTTCAAATGAGCTTCACCATGTTGATTTTATGTCATAATCAATATTTTGTTGTTTATAGAGAAAAGGTTTTGTCATAATATTGCCTACTAAGCCCATACCAACATTTGTTTGGTGACAATATTCCTTTACTAATTTCCACGGCGACATCATTTTTTTCATTATTGGCGGAGCCATGATAGGTAAGATCGTTTAAAACGGCTGTTTTAGTGCCCAACGTTCATGCATGCAATTACATTATTTTTTTTGTCGAAACAAAAAAACTTGAGTTTGTTGTCGTTTACAGTCATTCCTTTTGCTGATTCCCATGTCATCAGCGTACGGCTGCAACATATAGCTCATAATCATCAAACGATGTGATGTCGTCCTACTTCGTCCTGAAAGCTTCGAGCCCACCGTTTTAATACAATATTTGCTTATCGAACTGTAGAGTTCACAATGCAGCTTCAATCGAATTTATGTTTTCTTCAACCTACGTATTAAATAAAATGTTTCAGTGCTGAGGAAGTCATATCAAATTATTTGTGGTGCATAGTAATTGTTTGCCACTTTTCCTAAAGTTTTATTCTCGTGTACCTCCAGCCTGGAAGATTTCATGACGTCCTCTGGGAAAACCCATTCCAAGTTTATTAACAGCTGCATAATAATATGCCAATTCTAAATATGACACAGTATCCGTTGGAAATGTACAACTAAACTTCACATTTTCAAAATTGTCCACTAAGTGCCAGGTACTCCATATGCTATCAAGCACAAAGGAAATTCGACATTGCTAAACTGCTTAAACAGGTGGTATTGATCGCCTACTCCAACAAACTCCTTTGATTACTACAAAGAAACTCTCCTATTTCTGAGATTTCCCGCACAGGGTACAAATTGATAAATATATAGAAATATTGCGCATTGGATGACTACTACTCCAAAACCCGATCCTAGTTATAAAAGTCCGCAGATTAGCTTTTGTACGACCTCGAATGCCACATAGCGTCTTAGGAAAAGGATGATATTGTAGTCAGAGCTGTGACTTAACGCTATACGGGTTCAGAAATACTAGTAGCAAAAACGATGGAGCGATGATATGGAAAGTACAGGGATTGATGTGAAGACCGAAAATTTTATCAAAAAGAAAAAAAGGACAACGGTTGAAAATTAGTTTCAGACACGCGAAATGTGATTCGATTCTGCAGAGAACACTATAATTTGCCAAATTTCAATGACAGCACAAACCCGGAAATCATATATATTATCGGCGATGACATAAATGACTCACTGTTGAAAGAACGACATAACTGCGATATCTTTTACGCATCACGTAGAAAATTCTGTCGATTGCAATATTTGAAAGACTACTATGGACTATGGTAAATACAGGATAATACCTAAAAAATAAAAATAAATCGTCGGACATAAAGCATCCTTGCGCAGTCAGAAAAGCAAGAATTGAATGAGGCCATGACCGAGTTTGATATTCATGTGAAGCTTATACGTCTGTGTAGGATAACACTAACAGCCACGAAAACTTCCTTAAAGGTGGGCGAAATACCTGTTGAGGTTCTTTACACGAAACAAATTAGTTATCACTGTACTTGCTTTTAATTGACGAATAAATAAAGTGGATTTAGTCATTGTGTGAGCAATATTTTTATTCTGCACCAATTTGTTCCATTTGTAGTGCCTGTGGTCATTAAAAAGACGATGTTACAACTACTTATCCACAATAACATCTACTTTGCTTGTTTTCCAGTAAAAATCATTACATTTTGGTATGTTTCATTAACCTCACCCAAAATAAATATGGCTCTTTGAACCAGTGTTCATAGTAAAAATGTTTAAAGTAATCTTGAAAAGTCCGCTATTTGCTTTAAGCTAAGTACTACGAGAAAGCAATTCAACGATAAAATTTTACGAGAAAGCAATTCCACGAGACATGGTTTGATCGCGAAAAACTTTAAAGGCATTGCCAACTTTTCTTTTGTTGATTTCCAACAGGGAAATCAGAACAGCTAATGATTTTACGCTACAATATGTTCGGAGATATATTCGTAGAATTGTTAAGTTGCGTCTTTCTTTATTGCCATTTCACTTTTAAGTTAACAAAAGTATTATCGAACATATTTCGACGTAAAAATTTAAAATTTACTGACATCAGTATTGGAAACCTAGTGAAAAAACATATTACTATCTAGTGGAAAAATTCAGCTTCAAATTCGGTGACCATTTTTTAGATGGATTTTTATCGAGAATATTCAGCATAGCACCAGTGAGTGAGTTCAGTCTTTGCATGGGCAAGTTTTTTTTCTACAGAATCGGTTTTGCTCATTTTTTTTCGAATTTATCTCCTCTTGAAAAACTTCAACCTTCTCAAGTGCTTCGATATGCTGAAACCGACATAGATTTTCATGACGAGCAAGGATTCTTACCCTTCATGAGGTTAACGAAAAGGAACCAATATCAACATTTCGCTTAACTAAGCCGTAACAATTAAACTAGCACTATCAGCGTCTAGCATACCACTCTCTTTGATATTGTATTTTTTTCCACTTGCTTCTTTTAGAATTTATTGTGTGGGTATTTATTCATAATTCAATAATCATTATGTTGGAAATAATTTTTCATATGAATCACTTTTCATCTTACCGAATATACAAAGACGATTTTTGCTTTGTTTTCCAATACGATGCTTTGCTTGAATTTCAATGGAAACAGATTGATTTTATCAATGTACAGATATCGAAACCATTTTCAAGCGCGCTATTGTATAAATGGAATATTAAAAACGTTGAACTTACCTAGAAAGAGATGGTAAAAGAAAATAATTGAAAATTAGTAAAATAATACAAGCAACATACGGCTATATTAATATTAACGCATTAAACTAATTTCGATTCAAAATAGTTCAAAATTGGACTCTAGATGTACAATTGTGTACACAACTATGATTTATTTATTTGTGCTTCCGTTCGTGAAGAAATAAATTTGCAGTCTACAAATTTCGTTGGTTTAAGTAATCCTAAAATATCTAAATTATCATCCCAGGGGACCAATTTTGATACATATCAAAAAAATTCAGTGTTGCAGACGAGGAAAAGTGTAAATAACATGTACATACTCGTACATACATGTATTTGAACTTTTTTGTACATTTTCAGTTTTTCCTTCATGATTTATAATGTAACACAGTGGGTATATATGAATATTTCAATTAAATAATTTTAGCTCAGTCGGTCAATTTTTTTCTTTTAGTTTATGAAATTACACTAAGAGAAAAAATATTGTAAGATAGCATAGGCATGAAATCATAATCACTCGGTTTTGCCCTGTACATCGTGATTTGTTCTCACAGGCTTAAGAAAATTTTATCTTAGAACCAGTCCTTCCTTTTGATTTTACTTCAATAGAAGAAAAGTTTCGTTTTACAGATATCGTAGCTCCAGATATTACAGTTGTTTTCGCCCTTGAAATGTTTTCACGTTTTTTTCTTTTACGAGGGTTATCTTGAGCCCTTACAAAGTTAGAACAGTGATAATGATAGGACTTTTCAAATATTATGCTAAATAACTACAAAATATCACTGTGATCCATTTCATTAATGAAATGTAGTCTGAGTCAAAGAAAAATTACTCACAAAAAAAAAAAATTATTTATCAGAAGTTTTGTATTACGTTGAACAAAGCGCGTTATTCTACTAACAAAAATAGACAGATCTGCACCAAACATTGAAAACAAATTCATATTACTATTGAACGTTGAAGTGTCGGAATGCTGAAATTGAATTGGATTGCGCGATTTATTCAGCGCAAAAAACATTTTTGATTTATGTATTCTACTAAAACTTATTATAAGAAATGTACAAAAATTTCTTATAAATTAAGAAATTTGGTGCCGGACATTTTTGATTTGTTTGTGCTTTCAAACACAAATGCTATTTTTGTCTGATCATATTTCTGTGGTCACAACCCATAACAGCCTAAGTCTGTTTTTCAATATTTTCAGTACAGGAGTTTAAAGTTTTGAATCTTCACTGAAAATCAGGAGAAGGTGTTTTTTGGAAAACTTTGCTACAGATTCCAAGGAAACGAATTTCTTTACTTAGTTGTTAACAAAAAATAGTTGTTTATTCTTGCAGTCAAAAGATATTATCGAAAAAGACACTTAGGCTCTTATGAATTGTTGAACGAAAGAAAGTCAAAAAGTTCAAGTTGAGTTAGGCTATTATTCCAGATTAAATAAAGAACTTTAAGTTTGGAGAAAGACCTTAACTCAATTTATGTTTATCAAAAAACGAAATTGTAATTCGGAATAAGAGCTTAACTCAAGTTAGGAAAATAAAATTGTTTCTTTATTTTTTTGGATTAACGACTTAAATTGATTTAGGCAATGATGAAAAAATAATGTTTATATTTGTTGTAATCCTAAATTGACTTAGGCAGTTATGCCAAAACAGTCATTTAGAAAAATAACTTAAGCTATTAGGTTTTTTAGGATTAATTGCCTTCCTAGAAGAGATACAAACATGAAAAATTTAGAGCAAATAAATTTAGATACGCTGAATACGATGTTGCTAATAATTCAATTGTGTCCTAACTCGAGTTAAGCTGTTATGGGTTGTGATCACAGATTTAACGACAAGGATAGTTTATTTAAAAGCTTTTCGCAAAACGAATAAAAATATATGTCCTCTGAGACCAAGGATGCTTAACAAATAGATCTATCTGTGAGCAGAAAGTAAAAAAATAGAGACATTAAATAAAGATACACTTTTTCAGATATTATCCTTTAAAAAACATTTTCCAATTTAAGAGGACATAGTTCCAGAAGGATGTTATTTTTATTTAAGAGGCATATTTTTTTCGAAACTCAGTTTTGTTGCCTTTTTTATATAGGGTTATCTATTTTTCGGTTTCAAAAATAAAGTTAAATACATCACACAAAGCTATGAGTTCGATGAAACTTTTTTGTCGTTATAATGCTTGGACCTTGCCATTAATATCATTTTAATGACCGCCTCTGGATTGGTTGCAGCAGTGGATTCTTGGGCCGTAGTTTCCGACCACTTTTTTGGCGGTAACTTCACGAATGTTGGTTTTCAAATGCTCTAACGATCCGTGTAAACACGATGTTTGACGTAGCCCCTCAATAAAAGTCTAACGGTGTCAAATCGTATGATCTTAGTGGCTAATTGACGTTGCCAAAACGTGAAATTACGCTTTCTGGAAACTTCTCATACAATAAAGTCAAAATCGGTCGCGTTGTATTACATTTGGATCACCATTTTTGTAATAAGTTTTAACTATTTTTACGCGTTCTTCGCGTTATTCGTAAACGGCAAACCTTTCACTAAATAAATAATAATTCAGATGGCAGGTGTTTAACAGCTGATAGCCCTCTCACACCGACGGTTTTGAAGCCACTGAATGAACAAAGTTGTTCAGATTAAATTACTATTTTTGAGCTTGGAATTGAGAATAGCTTGAAGAAATCTTTGAATAGCCCGTATGGAAAATAGGTGGAATATTTATACAATAGAGCCAGAAATGTTTACAAAATCCTTTTTTGTTTGCTTCAAACATTACTCTGTGAAAAAATAAGTGGAATCAGGTAGAAATTTGGAAGGCCCAAAATCCATTATAAAAACATAAACCGAGTATCATTAACTGTTTTAATTGTGCCTTAATTGTTGTAAGTGACGTGTCCACGTTTTTGTTCTTTTTAATGAAATGCCTGGTTTTGCTACAAATGTTCTTTACAAGCCAACGTCTAACAGGACTTGGTTTTGAAATTTCGTACAAAGGGGTCGTACCCAAGGCGATCCAAATTTCAAAAGTCGTCAACGTAAAAAATGTATGATAACCGGCTATTTTCGTCAACTTTGTAATGCTATTGCAAACTAGACGTAATCCAAAAAAATTTCTGATTGATGTTTTATTGGAGTGTCGGCGAAAACCGTAAGCCCGTAGAGTTTTAGTGTGTTGTACGTTTCATATTTCATACTGATGCATGCGAAATAGGATAGTGTTTGTTATACTTAATATATTTTCATAATAAAAATATAATTCATTGATCTATATTCGTGTAATTTACACATTTCCATCATAAAAATGTTGTTCATTTTATTATAATATTGATATTTTGCACTTTCAGTTAATACCGACTGATACGAGCTCTTATTTAACACAATTGTATTTGGTAGCATTCCCTGACCTATAACGGAAACTTGCAACTTGGTGAATCTCTGATTTTAAATTTTAATTGCCGCCTAATAAGGAACAAAATTGTTTCATGAAATTCCATACATATCATTGCACAAAATCATTGCTTCGAATCTACAATGTAATACCAGAATCATACTTATTTGAGAATTGAAAGGCAACGTCTGTCTACTTTGCTCGACTCTGCTCCCTACAATAAGTGAACATAATCCCCAATGAACGACAGAAGCACAATTGCAGCCGAAGAAGAAAACACTTCCAACCTAAGAATGAATAGAAAGAAAACTAAATTCCATAATACGAACACAATTCAACAATTTGCATCAGTGTTCCGCTTATGCCCTCTTTCATCGACTAACTCGCTTCATTTGGGCACAGTGGGATTCTTTGAGTGAAGGCCCAAGATTGACGGTCGCACAATGTGGAAAGGGAAGGAACAAAATCTATTCACATACTCACACACACACACATGCACAAACACACACACAAAAAATATGTGCCTCTGATTTCACATGATGATGATGCTCGTCGTTACTCTGATGTATCAGTTCGTAAACTGTGGGTTATGTTCGACAGTACATGAATCTGAAGTGGTGGCATATGAGTCTATAATAGACCGACATGACTTGAAGTAGGCATGCGATGCTTGTTTACGCATACGAGTATGTGTGGTATTACCGATATTACCAGCTGAGGTCAATTTTCGACAAAGATTCCCTTTTAGAATTCCCCACACATGGGCATCCGATAAGAAGTATTTATGTGGACACGAAACGACAGCGGCAGCAATAACAATAAAAGCAACAACAACGACCGTAGTGGGGTAAGTCGAAAGCCATCTTTCGGTTTGGATCTACCAACTGAACTACATATGTGGTATTAAATAGTGTTTAAAAAGCTGCAAAGTAGATGCCGGATTCGGCTAAATATTTGTTGCACGATAAAAGCCATTGGCCTTGATTGAATGATCCCTTTCGCCCTGACAGTTTATGAATTTTACGGAAATGCAGAAGAAATGATATCGAGGAAAGTTGGAACTAAAGACGGTACTTCGGCAATAATCTTTCCAGATAATGTGATCAATTTCTTGTTTAGAGAAAGCAACGTACTTTTGTGTTCTTGTTTTTCAGTGTTGCTTTAAGTATGCTATTTGTAGTGTTTGAAGTTATTTCGCTAGTCGTTGTTTCATATATAAACTAGTAAACATAGAGCGAAGTGGATAGACGACAAAAGTTCGGCCGAACCGAAGCTAGATTGAAGTCTCTGGTATGGTGGATGATGTATTGTTTCGTTGTCCGAGAACTACATTTGTAGTGATTTTTCCAATGACAATACCCACGATGAGAGTAGTAGCAGTCCTATTTGGTTCTTCGATGAGCTGGACCTACTGGACCAATTTGACACACGCGGTGCATATTGGACAATGTACCGACGTATCATCGTTTATAATTTATTTAATATGTGTGATTTCCGCACGTAGAACACTAGAACAACTTGTATTAGAGTCAGAAGAGCAGCCCCAAAGATTATCATTCTAGGTATGAGGGTTCCACAAAATGTTCACTATGGTTAAACCGAAATCTGGATTATACAGGGTGGGCCATAAGGGTGTTGGCGGTTTAAATATTCAATTAAAAAAAAACTACGAAACATAAAAAAAATATATTTGTATTTTTAAAAAGTAGAAGCATGGGAATGTTTTAAGACTTAAAAATAATGTTGTCCAAATGGCTTCCCTCGGCTGCTTGACACTCTTGGAACCGAAGTCGCAAATTTTGGAAAACTCGTTTAAAAGTTGTTCTCAGTATTTTGTTACTTTCCTGATTAATGTTCCTTTTCAACTGCTCTAAATTGGTCGGATTATTCTCGTAGACTACCGATTTGAGGTAGCCCCATAGAAAATAATCGCATGGAGAGAGATCGGGGCTACGTGGGGGCCATTCAATATCCCCCCTTTTCGAAATGAGTTTTCCAGGAAAAACATTTTTCAGCAGCTCTATGGATACCCTAGCCGTATGACATGTGGCCCCATCCTGTTGAAACCACATCCTAGAGGTATTGCCTTAAAGTTCTTGCAAAGCTGGCACCAAAAAGTCTGCTAGCATGTTGCAATAATTGTTCGCTCTAACCGTCATCGCATGCCCTCTTTTGTCCTCAAAACAGTATGGTCCAATAATACCGGTTGACGTTATCCCAGCCCACACGATAAGCTTAGGGCTGCGTAGTGGACGTGGTTCGTATCACATTGGTGCTTGGAACTTCACTTAAATCGTGTAAACCGTGTTCATGCCGATACAAACGTCGTGCAGTAATCACTGATTTATTGTTTTCGTAATACGCTCGGACACAAAATTCACGCTGCACTCCCGTGTACGGCTCCATGGCGACTAAATTTCCAGGAAGCGGCGCAGCGAACAACATATCCCCCCGCCACCCCGCGCCGCGCGTTACCGAGAAATTGAAGAATTAAATCGCCAACACTCATATGGCCCACCCTGTATATGTAAACCACAATTTAAAGTAGTCGATTATCGTCAACCTTATGATCATTTCAAATTTAAGTTGTTTGGGGTTTACGTATCATATTATTACGGTAGAACATCCAGTATCCAGTATATTTGAAGTAATGCTTGACATGTTGCAGGCGCTGTTATATCAATTAATAGAAAATTGGTAATATTTTACTTGATCTATCGGTTATTAGGTCTATGGGAAAAACTCTGACAATACTGTCAATCTCTCCTCGCCGTCTTTCTCTAAACACTATGAAACTTATAATATTCATCCACCTATAACATATAGAATAAAACTGCAGAAAATCAATGCCCCAATATTTTCCAGGTTAATGTTTTCAAGTGTACTGTAAATCATTGTGTTGATCATTGGAGATATTTAGTTCCCATGATCGAACCTACCGGGGGAAGTGGAGCAAAGAAAATTTAAATCTGTAAAGGAATTGTAAACTGAATGTAAATACAACAACTAAAAAGATTTGTATTTTGATTTGATTTTCCGAAAGATTTGCTCTTTTACTATATCATTTCATTCGAGCATGCCTTTGGTTCTTGGTCACAACTGTTATACGGACAATTATTTCCAGTTAAAACATTTTTAATACCTGAGTATTACCTTGTTATTCCCTTGTTCAACCACTTCTCTTCGTTTAGTTAAATATCGATAAGATTCGAACAGCTGTCAAAAAGCTTTTTCCATGCTTTACTTGTCGACTGGCCGTAACTTTTGTTATGCTACGACGACAAAGCTTCCACATTTTCACAAACCTTAAATATTCGAATCAATGGATAATCAAAAGCTTTTCTGTGTGTGCAGAAACAGGGTGGTGCACGTAAAATATAACATTCATTAAATTGCACATGTGCTTTCGGTTAGGAAATTGGGATATTAAGAAGCAAACATTTTAAACTTTTGGCGAATCGAAACTTTTTATGACATCATGCCCGTTAGGGAGAGCTGTCTGTTATCGCAAGTGAGTTGTTTGCAAAAAGTTGCTCGAGGAATAGAAAAATGTGTAAAGAATATTACCGAAAACATGTATGTTATATGATTTCGGTGCATAGGATAGTGTAGGACCAGAGAAGCGAAAAATATCACTTACATTCCATAAAGGTACAGCAAAAAATTGTAATTAACGATTGTTGCATCTGCGGATGGCAGCTAAATGACAAGGTAAGAAATATTACCATGGGAGCTGGCGGCAACGGCAACGAAACAAAAACATACTTAGAAAAAAAGTGCAATAATAATTTTTTTTGCACGCAATGCTGCAACAGATAAAGTTGCAAAAATAACTTGTGCGATATATATCGTTATGAGCAAAAATACAGAAATACGTATTAGTTCTCTAATCTAATATCTATGTATATATACGAGATGTGTTCAAAAAATAAGGTGAATTTTAAAATTTCGCGGGTTACGTACATTCGACTTCCGATTATGTTTTTTATGTTGGTACATTCGTCTCGAAGATATGTTAACGGTTTTATCCATATAGCACGTTTAGTTTGTTTGTGAGAGGTATAAATAAATGAGACAAGTGTTTTGCGTGCTCAGCAATTTTCTGCTATCGAAAAAAAAAAATGGATCAAAGAAGTTGCATCGAATTTTGTATAAAAAGTAGAATTAAGTGCTCAAAAACATTTGAAATATTGACAGTGGCATATGGTGAGAGTACTCTTAGTCGCAAAAAATATTTACAAGTGGTACAAGCTTTTCACAGAAGGTTGAGAAGATGTGGATGACGACGCTCGCTCTGGACGCCCCACCACATCAACAACCGATGAAAATGTTGAGAAAGTGAAGAAAAATGTTATGGAGAATCGTTGAATCACAATTAGAAAACTTGTTGAGCATGTCGGCATAGTGGTTGGCTCATGCCATGCCATGCAATCTTTTCGGAAATTTTGGGCATTAAGCGTGTGGCAGCGAAGTTCGTTCAAAATTGCGGAATTTTGACCAGAAACAACGTCGCATGAGCATCGCTCAGGAATTGTTGATGATCCAGATTTACTTAAAAGGGGCATAACTGCTGACGAATCATGGATTTATGGTTATGACATCGAAACCAAAGCCCAATCGCGCCAATGGAAGAATCCAAGAGAGCCAAGACCAAAAAAAAAAAACACATCAAGTTCGATCAAATGTCAAGGTTTTGCTCACTGGCGTAGTGCATCAGGAGTTCTTACCACAAGGTCGTCTGGTAAATAGAAATATTACCTTGAAGTTATGCGCCGTTTGCGTGAAGTACTTCGATATAAATTGAGTATTATGCATTGAGTCGAGCAACTACTTTATTGGAATTATATAAAACTCTTTCATTAAAACTACTATAATCCTCATATCCGTTAACAAAAAATAAGAATGCGAACGCTTTTAATATTTAAAATGGAAACCTAGAAAGTTATTCTTACGAAAATAAAAAAATATGTGGATGAGCTCAAAGTTTGACTCGCGCAAGAATTTCGCCCTATCACAGCAAGCGGTTGAACTGGGTTAGTTCTTTTTCACATCTCCTAATTTTCACCGCATATTGTTCTCAGCTAACGATTTAATGGCTTCTCTACTGAACGAATTTTGTAAGTTATAGCACTTATGGCCCAAAATATCGTGGCCTATGTATTGGCTCGTCTCCATTATGAGAACAGGTCAAACATCATTGCATCTATCAATTGAAAATCAAAATATCCGGCTATAAATAAAATGGAATTGTTAAAAAAAAAATTAAAAAAAGATTCATATTTTTCTAGAGTGTTCAGCTTCAATTCAGCTTCAATTATTTTGTATTAGACCGATTTTGTCTATTTTAAAATTTAACCAGCTAATGAGTATGAGATGTGTAATGATTCCTTCTAGTTCTAGTGCGCATGCGTGTTGTATGCGTGACAAAGAGATGGACGGGCAAACTTAAATCGATCCAAATTTTGGTCTTAGCGGTTATTTCTACTAGAGGTTGTTACAGATGCACAGAGTGCACAAAAAATTTGAAATTTTAAAAAGAGCGTTGGTTTTTTTACCGCACAAAAATAGGGAAAAATGGAATTTCTTTTCACAGAATAAACGTTATTAAAGGCACAAACAAATAGTTGGGCAGGAATTAAACAGTAATCGTTCGTGAATAATTTATAAAATAATTTTCATCACTGTAACTGATGAAAGACGGAATTTTCTAGTGCTGAATCATGTGTTGGTTATCTCCAAGTACCAGGTATTCACATGAACAAATTGATTTTTATAATTTAATCGCATTGAATCCATCATGAAGTGAAAGATTTATACAACGAAATGGGTGCAATCCACAAGTATGGGGCCTATATCAAAACAAGGACCGTTATGTCCTGTTTTCGATAAACGTGTCCAAGCCATAAAATCAAGCATGGGCGGTACATTTGTGTTAGTTAATTTTTGAACAAACTTAATCCATTTTCTGTAGCGTTAATGCATCGTTAAACCAAAAATTATGGACGAAACTCTGTTGGATTCCAACCAATACTGTAGCTTTGAGAGGCATATAGCTGGCTTGCACAACGTATTTTTGTGAAGACCATGTCGAAACCTGAGCCTGACCTGTTGGTCATTTTCTGCAAGCTTCGTTCCCCGTTTAACTTTATCACCTCAATAATAACTATAGTTTTTGAAAACGATGAAATCAAGTTTTGTAGGTTTATAAATATGAGGGCTATATCAAAACATGGACCGATATAGCCCGTTACTGATCTAATTTGTCCTTCGGACAATCAAAATATACGCCCCAATTTTTCTTCAAACTAGTTTATTACTGCGTAGAAGAAAAAATTGGTTTGGAAGGGAACTTTCTGCGTAAAGAAAAACAAAGTATCGACCAACTTTTTGGTTTGAAAATTTATATTTCAGGCGAAATTGCACATAAAAGGAGTTCGATTTTTTTAAACCAATTTTTTGCTAAATCCAATGTCTGTTCGAAATATTTGAAATCATTGCAAGGATCAGTCTGTGGAGGATGTCATATATTTTTTTAATATGTCGTAGCTGAAACTACTTTTATTTCCAGATAAGACGAGACAGTATATCTCGATATTACATAACCTTCAAATATGTGTTAACAAATTAAATTTAAAGATTTAAAAGTGAGTAATGGGGATGAAAATCGTATCTTGGCACCTTCACTGTACACTTTTTTATATTGCTGTGATTGACTGATGACTGCTTTAGAGTTGTCGCTTATGCTCACTCAGCTACTGATTCTAATTTCGTAATACCTGTCGTTGTGACACATTATGGAAGGATTTTTATATACTCATGGTGAAATATCTTTCCTTCAAGAACTTTGTATTGAAAATTTAAAAGCAATTGCAGGTGATAGTTGCAAATTGTACGGTTGCCATCCAGGAATACATCTCGTAGTCATCAGCTAAACCAAAAATGAAATGCTTTTAAGAATTTTAAGAATTATTTGCCTTCCGTTTAATACTATGCAGTTATCATACGATCTTCGAACGTGAATGTTAACAAACGCTGTTACTGTTCAAATACCTCTTTAATATCCTTCATTTCTAATAACTCATAAAAAGTAAAATCGATGTTTCGGTATTATTCTGATAGTTAACTGATATCTCTATACTATTGCCAGAGGAAAAGACCATTTGCTGTTTCCTGGTTGTTGGCCGCTTTGCCAACATTTTTTAAATAGAATTTGCTCTGTGATGGCCTGCCGGCGATGACATGAAAGTAAATGATCATTCTCGTGAAGTTTGTTCAAGTGCACTTCGGTGTGTACCTGCCAGCAGCAATAAAAGGCCGCAACCCAGCAAAACTTGTTGAGATGCTTAATTGACATTATGCCCAATCCTCTTCTCAGCGTTTTAAAAGATAATACATGCTTATGTCGATATCCATGTGCTACTTACAGTGCTGGCAGGAAATTTTACTATTTCCTCGAGTATGAACCATCAAGAATTTGCATATTTAATGTTGGTTTTTCTACCGGCGTATTCCTTAATTGGCACTGTATCCCCCTCTTTGGGTAATCATGAAGTACTTTCAAATACCTAACGTTTAGAATGAAGCCTGCAAATATGTGAGTACATGTGTTCAACAGCCACTTCATGTTGATGATGATTACGATGTTGATAGTGAGCGATATGGTTTTTGTGAGATGTACGGCAACGATGGTAATGTTGACGTTGCAACATCCTTTCAACAATTGATGGTATGGCGGTTGTTGAGAAAAAATTCGACAAACCGCCATACGAGCAGGGATGTCCTTATGTTGCCATTAGTTATCCACTGAGCAGCTATAAAGGACTGAAGTGCACAGAGGGAACTTAAGGGAGTGAGTCAATATTCTCAGGTATTCCCATTTGCAATCGAAAAATAAAAGCTGATGGGATTTTGGGCAATAGAATCTTAAGGAAATTATCTTTTCCCCAAACGCTTTCTCATTACTGCCTCATTTTCTCATTTTTAGATTCATAATATATTACAAATTTAAGCTGTTGAGATCTTTTATTATGGCTACTTGTGAATATTATTTCTTTTTATAAGTGAGTGTGGGTAAATATGTCCAGTAGTTATTTTACCGAAAAATAATTTTTCAAACAAATTTAAAATTAATTTTTTTTCGAGGTAATAATTACAGAATATATATATATATATATATATATAAATCGATTACGAAATTAAAAGAGTGAAATATTTAAAATGAAAATATATTTATTTGTAATTTCTTTTTGCTACAATAAGTAGCAACTGGACAAGCACAAAGTTGGATGTAACTACCATCATGTACTGTGGTCGACAGTGCCGTGGACGGGGTATTTTTTCATCACAAAATAATTGTTAGTGACGAAAATGTGTTCTTCTCAATCATAATATATCGGATTGGTTACGTTCTGTAACGAAACATAATCATAGTAATCTCCAATAACCACGCCCAATACAAGGTTGATCGGTTGGTTACAAATATGTGTATACAAATTCGAATGGTTCCCTCCGGCATTAATTAACTATCATCGTTAAGTAATTTCAATTAGAGAATAAATGGTAAAAATATTAGAAAGCTTCTAAAAAATATAATATTTTTCGTAAGGCGGATTTAGCTCCTGCATAAAGAATATGTTAATTTCTGATGGATCAAGTTGATCCGCTTGTAATTCTTACGAACATCGTAGCATCATTGACGATGTAGGAACCCATGGCCAGAAAAATGGGGTTTACAAAAACGCCCTGCTTCATCCAAAACATATTATCTTTATGAATTTTTCTATTGAAGATGTGACTTTTGTAGCCTTTTTAATTTACCACGCTCACGCTCGAAATTCATAACGATTATGGAATTTAACTAGGAAACAGTGAACAAACTTTGAGCCAGCAGAACAGATGCCATTATCTGGTGGCAGGTACAAAAAACAATAGCAAAATGTTCTCAATTGGTTTGGGCACCACTAATGAAGATTTCTTTTGTGAAAAAATGTATTGCCATGAAAGGATGCAGCACTTTAAAAATCTTGCTCTAATCATAACATAACAGTATTTTCTTAATAATAAAAGAGAAAAGTTGTTTATCACTCGATCAAAATCGGCGAATTTAATTTTTTTTTGCCGCAAAACCAATGCATATTTATGAGTTTGTTTCCAATTTAGGGAAGAGCACAAAACGAATACTGACACGTTTAATGTGAACTCTCAAACAACGTCAACTAAAGCCAAAAAACAAAATTTTTGTGAATTTTCAATGCAACAATCTCAAAAAACAATATTTTTGCATTCAAAAAGAGGACATGAAACCCTTTCAAAGGGAACGGTCACAAAGTATGTTGTTGGGGCAGAAGGTGGAAAACAAGATTTAACTTTTTGCATAAAACTCTTCAGCTTTACGCCGCTAAGGTTATGGCGTACGGAGCTCTAACTTAAGCAGATAGCAATTACGTGAAAGCTTATTTTTAGGAGATTGTTATCAAATAAAAGCATATTTGCTTAGGGCCTACCGTGGTATTGAAGTAACTGAGTTTCGTTAATAAAGGAGTATTTTCAATAACTATATCGACATTTACTCTTTCATTTTGAAGACGAAAATTTCAAACCTTCAAACGATTCTCCTACATTTGGGAGTGACCTTTAATGACAATTTGTGTAGCTTCAATATCCTCAATTGCTGTGATCTAATAGGACTTTCCAAACGTCAGAATAGAAATAGTGGATGAAATCCTCAAGAATCTCAACAATTGCAATATTATTCTCCTTAGTGTCTTCACATATAACGTTTGCTTACTCACACAGATGGCGTCTAGAACACGATATGTATTTTTTCAGGTGCTTTAATTTTCCGCGCTACTTCTCCAATTCGTTACACTAACTTTTGCTTTACAACGAAGTTTTGATTGCACTCTTTTGCGTCTCGTATCGAGTTCAATCTCGAAGATTTTTATGCTGGAGCATTTAACAGTTAAAATGTCTACTTTATTCACCATTTAAAGTTAAGTAAATTAAGTATAGCTTAAAAATTGTGCAATTAATTTCCGGATTCAGTACATCTTTTCCCATAAGATATGCCTTTTAAAATATTTGTTTTTTAGTTTCCACCCAAATTAACAAACTTGACTACTTTTCCGATGCCACGTCTTGGGAAACAAAAGTTAATTCAGAGAATGTTGCTCAAAGATGCTTAATTCCCTGTATACGAATTACCCAAAAACAGTGGCCTAAATTCCTCAACGGGCAACATTCAACTGCTTGATTAGATTTTTCGCCTGCTTATAGGAAAGCCCCTCGTTAACCGTATTCACATCTTTTGCTTAGCTCTCACCGGGCTATTTCAGACATTTCTTTCAGGTTTGCCTAATTCAACTGCTTTGCATTTTGCTAACAAATGGTATTTACCTGTCCAAATTCCTCTCAAAAAGAGTGCACTCAGATGACTATAACTGCGTGGGGCACATAAGTGGATGGCAGAGGAAACTGTTGCTAATCGAACCGCAACACAAACAACAACATCCACATCACCACTTTCAAACTTTGACCAAAGCATCATCATGATAATGCCATGGGAGAGAACATAAAACCTTTTTTAATCCTGCAGCAGTAAGATGCGGCAGAGGTTGGAAATTAAGTTAGGTCAGTGAGCAAACCGCAAACACAGCAGGTGTTTTTTTTTTTTTTTTTGCTGTATTGTTATCTAATCTGTGCAACATTCCGCATAATACTCTTTGCTTTCTTGTATACACTCTCTTTTGTAGGCGAGGCGAAAAAAGTTCCAAGCCTTTGCATTATCGCTCTTCCAGATCAAACAGTATGATATGCATAGATTTGATGATTTAGAACCTGAATTTGGTTTTTAAAATTGTGTGTTTCAGGAAAGATACAAAACTCAATGCGATTATTACTCAATTAGACCTGAAAAGTTCAAAAAGGATTCAGATTTCTATAGGCTTCTTTGATTTACAAAACGTGTTTTTTAAATGCCCTTCATATTGGATTGGTTTTACATTAGAAGCGATCAATCGTGTTGCGATGGTTAGTGTACTCGACTTACGTGAGTTTAAACTGCAGTAAAACTAATAATTATCTTTTTTTTTGAGCGGCAGTCGCCTTAAAAATCATTCGAACTTTTCGGGAAGTAAACTAAAGTTTCGAATCATCATTAAACAGCAGGTTTCGCTTCAGGGAGCTCAAAAGAGACGAAGCTATGTACATTGGACTCGTGGGATATAAGAGTATATAATTTTTAATATTGAAGTGGGACAATTTTACAATGCGTTAGAGTGAGTAGAAATTATGATAATAAAAAAACGGCAACCAGTTTTTTTTTATTTTTTTTCAGAAACTTCATCTTCGAATTACCTCAAATAACCTCTTCGGTTAAGAATATTCCAATCTTCAGCAAACCAAGACTTAAAACATGAGATATGTTCTTAAAATAATTCCGACCCGAACGCCACAATAATTTCTATGATCTTGGGCTAATACTTTATATTCCCATGGTGGCAAATTTTGCAACTGTTGAGTGTCCAATGAAATTATTTCGAACTTCTTGATATTTTACAGAGTGTGAGTATACTTCTAAAGTGCTATAGAATTGATGTTATGTCGTATTCAAAATGTTTCCACACAATATAAGACGTCATCGCTAGCTTGGTGCCGAGCAAGCTTATCTGAGATAAAAGTCTGCTTTTAAGAATTTTTTGTGATTTATATTATGTCGCTCTGATTGTAAGACTTATTTTTGACATTTATAATATCTCTCCGCAAATAACAATTATTTGCAATAGTAATGAGATATGGGTGAATTTCTCACATTCAGCTAGCTTACACTCATTCAATTTTTAGCGTCGCTCAGCGAGATGTACAGTTTAATGACGATTTCGAACTTCACAATGTGAGAAACAATTATCGATTACTCGACTACTTGAAATGTTTATAAGACACATCGAGGTGATCACCGTCCAAATAATGATAGGAGACTGTGCGCGGGATTAAACCCGAGATCATACAAACGATAGTCGCCTGTACTAACTATCGCGCCGCGGTCTGTTAAGATGAAATATAAATCCTTAAAATAGAATAGAAATCCTTAAACAGAAATCCTCATAATTCTCAGTCTCAGTCATGACAAATTGTGTAGAATTTGCATTTGTGTCATTTACACAACGTGTAGACCGAATATGTCGATTCGATGCCGCTGCTTATAATCCTAAAATTGTAATAGATTGATTCAAAAGGGTATAAACTGATCGATTCAGAATCAATTTCTGGACTTATTTAACCGTTTCAATCCTTTTGTCTATCCAAGTGCTACTGTACGAATATATACGCTACAAGTGGCAATTAAACGTCACAGGCGTCGAAATTATCACAGAAACTCGAGGAACAGGCTACGAAAATTGTTATCACAATCGAATTAACGATATATACGATGTTAGGAATAGTTTTTAAGAGATACTGTTGCTGTGTGATGTGGGAAGATCAAATCTGATCGCACAGTGATTGAAACGTATCAGAAATCACCTCAGACATTCATGGGATGACTAGCCAATATAATAAAGTTATAATCGATATTATTTATGTTTGATTTAATTAAATTTGTAATTCTAAATATATGTACAAACAGCAAAACAAAAGTAAGTTTTGAAATCAAAAAATTATGTAAAAAAATTGTAATTGACTCTTCAGTTATCTTCATAAAAGAGTCACCGGCAAATATAGTCAGTAATATCGTTGGATAATACTGAGATTTCTGTCACATGACTGAAAGTAGCTTTGAATAGTTGGAAAATGTTTTCTTTCCTAAGAATTTTCGAATAATTTGTAATAACTATAATTTAGAATAATTGCTTATAACATTGTTGTCATGGTTTATAATTTTTAACTTAACTTTACTCCTCAAAAGTACTTCGAATAAAATCGATTTAATCTGATTTTAAAAAAATTGTCACACTATTTTTGAACAACTAGAAAACTAGTTTTTTTAAATGTGGAATGTTTGAACATCTTGATGGGCATATTAAAATAATAACTACATTGCGAATATTCACTTTCTACAATTTTTAATGTCCTCAAGCCCAATTTATTATAAATTCAACCAAATATCCTATAGCGACCAACGGAATGTCCCCGTAAAAGAGCAACAAAATTGAAAAGGATTTTTTTTCTTTAAATCAAATATATATAGTTTTTAAAATATAATGTGCTGGAAATTTGTTAAAACTGGTTTAGGATTTTAGAACTCAAAATCTATGTAATCCATATGATTTGATACTAAAGAATGCTAGTCGTCTTTAGTTTGTTCCTCAGTGTAAAATGCTGCATAGCTGTGTTTGGTAGTCTGTTTATTGCAAACGTGAGAATATTTAGAGATCCCCCTGTCAACAATTGAAGTGTGAATGAACCGGATATCTTTAGATAAATAGTAAACTAAATGACAATAAAGGCGACTAAAGAATGGAATAGCAAACAACCGATGTGAAAAAGAGAAGAATATTTAATAAGAACACAGCGAGGCCGATAAAATACAGAAGTGATGAAGGGTGATTGAAGCACAGCAAATGTTTAAATTGCCACAATGCATTTAACTCTTTAATTATGTACAAAATCCCCAATGAGGAATTAATTTGTCGGGTACGGATTGTGTGAAAGATTTAAACAACAAAGCTGACAACCACTTGTTTGGCGCAACATTTGCATAAAGACAAGAGTTATTGTAAAGAATTTATATAGAAAATTCCCACATATTTGCGAGTGGCTCCATCACTCTTCGCAACTTTGACATTTGTTAAGAAGACTGTTGTGAAAAACTGGCCAACAAATCAGAATTATACTCCTTCAGAACGTGAAATAATTTTGTTCACAAGGTGGCAGAAGTAAGTATTTAAGAGCTCGCAAAATAATCACTCACATTTCTAAGGCAAATAACAAAAATGATACTGACTCAATCTCATTATTTCATATAAACTGCCAAATTGCGCTAGGATGGGGATCTGGAAATGAATAACCATATAATAAGGGCTTAACCTTATTTCATAAAATTGTAATATAATTTTAATTAAACTTGGCATAACAACTAAAACAAAAACGCTCATTGGATGTTGATATATAGATATATAATACGTGTTCCGCGAATATGTATGTATATCAGGAAGAATTTATTGTCTGGAGTCTCGGGCGCGAACTGATGTAATGCGTCAAATTTCAGCAAATTACTTGTAGTAAAACAGAAATATCTACAATCGCCGAAAGTTTATCAACTTTAATAATTATTTCACAGATATAACTTATTCGTCAAAGTGCTTAGGATTAATACACCAGGTGTACATATTCTCTCCTTTTTTATCTCCTAGAAATCTTTTTTAAACATTACCTGGAAGTTCTTAGAAATCCAGAATTTGTTCAGAAATGTCTTGAAAATATATACGTAGATCGCCAAACAATTTGCATAAGTTTTATGAGAACCCTTTTGCAAATAGGAAAAAGTCAACAAAGATGCTATAGCATCTGAACATAAGATTTCTGAAAAATTTTCTGGCGACTAAATATTT